>CM056059.1:176665679-177178179 GCA_029574335.1 Rana kukunoris | reverse complement strand
AGGCGCACGCTGTCCCTGTGCCTCGGCACCTTACTCTCCGGGTTTCAATTCATTAGGCTGAAAAATATTTTTCTATGGGGGGGAAAAGGTTACAGAGATGTGAAGAATTATCAGCACAAACAGGCTTCCACCAAGGATGGGGGTGACAGGGAAATGAAGCTGAAATTGTGGTTTTAACAAAAATACCTGAATTAGGCTTCAAATGGTTTTAACCCCCTTTATTTTGATGAATTACGTGTGGATGACGTGTGGATGACGTGTGGATGATGAACAGATGGTGGACAGATGATGTATAGATGATGTATAGAAGATAAACATCCTGGGGCCACATATATAAAAGCTGAGATATGTCGGTGTGCCAGCTTGGAGGAATCTTTTACACACACATGAAATTTAATGGTATCCCAGTCTTAGTACATAGGGTTCAATATTGAGTTGGCCCTCCCTTTGCAGCTATAACAGCTTCAACTCTTCTGGGAAGGCTGTCCACAAGGTTTAGGAGTGTGTTTATGGGAGTGATTGACCATTCTTCCAGAAGCACATTTGTGTGGTCAGGCACTGACTTTGGACAAGAATTTGCCAAGACCCTGAAACTGAGATTCAGCATGGTGGCCAAAACCATACAGCGGTTTAACAGGACAGGTCCCACTCCGAACAAGCCTCGCCATAGTCGACCAAATAAGTGCACATGCTCAGCGTCATATCCAGAGGTTGTCTTTGGGAAATAGACATATGAGTGCTGCCAGCATTTCTGAAGAGGTTGAAGGGGTGGGGTGGGGGGCGGGGGGGTCAGCCTGTCAGTGTTTAGACCATATGCCGCACACTGCATCAAATTGGTCTGCATGGTTGTCGTCCCAGAAGGAAGCCTCTTCTAAAGATGATGCACAAGAAAGCCTGCAAACAGTTTGCTGAAGACAAGCAGACTGAGGACATGGATTACTGGAACTTGTCCTGTGGTCTGATGAGACCAAGATAAACTTATTTGGTTCAGCTGGTGTGAAGCATGTGTGGAGGCAACCAGGTGAGGAGTACAAAGACAAGAGTGTCTTACCTACAGTCAAGCATGGTGAATGAATAAAAAAACTTGTATAGCGGTATATTTGTGAACTGAATCGCCTAAAGGCGCTTGGTATCCATTTCCTTCTAATTTTGGCCTTCAGAATAGGTGGGTCTTGAGTTTTTTTCTGAAGGCCTGGTGATTCGTTTCCGTTCAGATATTGGTTGGTAATGCATTCCACAGTCGGGGTCCTTGGACTGCAAATCTCCCTTCTGCTTTTGTCTTATAACGGGCCTTTGGGATTTTAAGTAGATTTTGGTTAGTTGACCTGAGAAGGAGTGGTGGGAGTGTCATGGTCTGGGGCAGGGGCGGACTGACAACTCATGGGTGGGGCCCCCGGGCAATAGGAGATTATAGGGCCTGCCGGGCAATAGGAGATTATGGGGCCCCCGGGCAATATATTATGGGGCCACACAGTATACACACACGCACGTGTACAGTATGCATACACGGTATACACATACACACACTGAAAAGGTACTGGGGAGGCGGGGCAGCTATAATTTGGGGATTTTTATACCAAAAGGATATCAGTAAGGGACATTTCAGGGACAGATGTTAAAAAAAAAATGATTTTTACATACTGTCCTTGGTTTTACTGAGGCTGGCAACCCTTAAGGGGCCCCCTAGTGGCATGGGGCCCTCGGGCAGTACTCACTTTTGTGAAATACTGTATATTTTGCTATATACTAGATAAAATAGGTACACTGAAGAGACAATATGAGAAAAAATAAAGTGCCATCATCGGTGTCAGTGAAATAAAATAAGCTGTATCATTGATAACAGTGAAATAAAATAAGTCCCCTCCTAGGTGTCAGTGAAATTAAATAAGCTCCATTGTTGGCATCCGTGATAAAAAAATAAAATTGCTTGTGTCAGTAAAATAAAATTGGCTCCATCATTGGTGTCAGTGAAATAAAATAAACCCCAGCGTTGTTGTCAAAGAAATAAAGTAAGCCCCATGATTGGTGTCAGTAAAATAAAATAAACTCTATTGTCTGTGTCCAAAAAAATCAAAGTCCCAGCATCGGTGTCAGTGAATTAAAATAAGTTCCCTCATGGTACCTGCCTGGCGGCATAGTTGGAATTCTGTCAAAAACATAGAATATCCAAGCTCAAACTTACTGACCAATCAGCAACCAACCAAACTCACCTGTCTAACAGTATGCGTTAAAAACGGAGGTTTAGTTGCACGCATTTCCAAATGCATGTGTAAGCTGCAGGCCCCGTCAAGGCACTCTGTGTACTGCAGTCCTAACTATAACATTGCATTTTAAGTCTCATCAGTAGGAGCACATGACTGCTGATGGATAGATAAGGGGCAGGTGACTGGAGGTAGCCCAGCCCTCATTAAAGGGGCAGGAGCACACTGTACACTTGTTGGAATTCTGGTTGGCAGAACGCTGGCACTGTGTATTGTATCCTGCTGGACAGTGTGTGACCGAGTACAAATCTCAGGACTGTCCAGGACACTACAGACCACAATAAACTAATGTTAATTATCTGTGCATTGTGGTGAGTTGCATTAACAAATACAGCGGAACCATGGATTATGAGCATGATCTGTTCCAGGAGAATACTCATAATCCAAAGCACTCGCATATGAAAGTGAGTTTCCCCATAGAAGTCAATGGAAACTAAAATAATTTGTTCCGCATTGACTTCTATGGCATGCAATACGGCATGTCGCCAGAGGTGAGGGGGCACCAAAGAGACTCGTAAATACTTGGGACAGCTCGGCTGAACTCGTAAAGGCTGGGGAATTGAGTATTTACGAGTATTTTCGAACATCTCCGATTGGCCCCGATTGGCTCCAGCGCCCCTGCACCTCTGACCAAATACGGTACTGCACACCGCAGATGCTTGAAACCTGCTGGTTTTGATACAACACTCGCAAAACGGGTCAAGATTTTAGGGAAAAAAATTATCGTATTGTGAAACTCTCGTTAACCACGTTACTCGTAATCCGAGGTTTCACTGTATTGAAGGCCATTAACACCATGCAGGTGGGGTACATAAACAACAACCTTAAGACCAGTTTCATCGGACCAAATCGATCATGTGTACGGCCCATCAGACCTATGTCCATCGGACCAAAGTTTTAAAACTTGCTTTAAAATCGCTCCGATTGACGCCAGACCATCGGACCAAAACGATGGTTAGTACGCAAAAGCATCGGACCAAAAACCCACGCATGCTCAGAATCAAGTCGACACATGCTTGGAAGCATTGAACTTCGTTTTTTCAGCACGTTGTTGTGTTCTACGTCACCGCGTTCTGACCCGATCAGATTTTGGACTGATGGTGTGTACGCACATCAGACCATCAGGCCACTTCAGCGATGACCCGATGAAAACGGTCCGTCGGACCAGTCTCATCAGACCGGTCTGATCGTATATATACGCAGCATACAAGGTAGGTTAAATAATCAATAAAGGCTTTACAAAGTGTATTTTTAATACAACAAAAAACAAAAACCACACAAAAACACACACATAAAAAAAAAAATTAAATACTTACATAAAAAGTTAAGTGGAGGAGGGGAGGGAGGATTTAATAAGGTGTTACATAGGAATACACTGAAACTCATATTACATGCAAATCAAAGGACAATTTGTTTTTCTTGGTCTGCACATAAGCACTAAAAAAAGTAACAAATGTAACATTGTAACAAGGTAATTATGAGTCTCAAACTTGCAGTCCTCCAGCTATTGCAGAACTACAAGTCCCATGAGGCATTGCAAGCTGACAGCTACAAGCATGACTGCCACAGGCAGAGGCATGATGGGACTTGTAGTTCCGCAACAGCTGGAGGGTCGCCAGTTTGGGACACCTACCATATAGGCTCCTTTCAGACGGGGCGGACCCCGTCAAGCGGATCTGTCTGTTCAAAAGGGGGATCTGTCCACTGATCCCCCTGAGCAGGCGGACGTCAGGTCTGTGTCTGTTCCACTATGCAGAGCAGACACAGACATAGCTTGCTGTTCTTTATGGGGCGGTCCAATAGAAATGGACTGGCTGTCCGTTTCCATTCGACTGTCATCTGATCCGGATGGTGAACATATCCTTATCCGTCTGTTTTTAATGGATCGGTCAAATCAGATATGGACAAGTGTCAGCGAACACATCCGCCGCTCCCTAGAGAACAAGGGGTGGTCAGATCAGGTCCGCCTGTGAAAGGGGCCTAACAGTGACTGCAGACTTCATTCACACAGGAGCCTTTGCCAGTACTCTTGATTGAAAACTCACTACTTGGCTGTCAAACTGACAGCTGGAACTTTACCGACACCTTTTATTCCACAAATACTTATGCTCTCATTGTCAACTTTATTTCTAGTTGCTACTTTCCTGGCCGTCTGGTGGGCAATTAACCCCAGACAAGTATAAGGCTAGGAGTCTGGCTCTACTGATTGTATATTTGTCATTCGGTATTAACAGAATACACAAGCTGCCATCACCGAGCTCACTCTAAAAATGCTAGCTGCCTGGTTGCACTGGTGAAAATGACAGTTGTCTGGTGAGCCAATAATGTGTAAAAAGCTTGCAGTCAATGAAACCAACCTGTTAGGAAGAGGTCAGCTTTAAAGATAGGCTCCATGCAGAAAACCCTCCCACCATGAATGCAGTTACTGTATGTATTCATTAAAGCAGAGTTCCACCCATAAAAGTATCTTTGCAGTATTCAGCAGCAATAAACCTAAGCATTAATATTTGGATTTTTTTTTACTTACTGTTTCCTGGCTGTTGCTAGTGGGTGCCTTGTTTTCTCCCGCTCCCTCTCCCTGGCGCCTGACGTCATTTCCCTCAGCGTCCGTCCTCGCTAGTGCTCCTGGGAGATGTGTGTTGTCATTTCCCAGCAGTCAGTGGGCAGCGCCGAGGACTTCATTGCCATCACAATAGGGTGGGCACTTCCAACGCCGCCACCCGTTGTGATGGCAACGTCAGTAGTGTACGGTGCGCGAGAGCGGGCGGTGCATGCTGGTCGCTCAGCTGCACCGTATCCTGGAAGATATTCCTTGTGGGCTTCACATGCCCACAAGCAATATGGAAAGTGCCAGGAGAGAAAAATCTAAACTATCTTATGATCGGAAATCAGCTATAGAGTGGCGATCGATACATAAAACGTGAGTGATATTAATAAGACTTTGAAAAAAAAAGATATTAATAAAAAGAAAAATTTAAACAGTGGGAACTCCGCTTTAAATGTATTATTCACAACAATTATTAAATAAATTTTTTTGATTAAACAAGTGTAAGCACCTGAATTAAAGCTATAATTTCCTATACAGCTGAGATGAGACTGCGAGAGGTAGCAATCATGTGTTCATAAGTAGTGATGAGCGGAATACGCCATATTCGATTTCGCGATATTTCGCGAATATATAGAAGAATATTTGCGAATATTCGTTAATATCGAATATTCGTGATATTTTATCAAAAAAAACAAATTGCGAAATTTCGCTAGTGCAAATGCGAAATTGATTGCGAAATTCTCGTCAACACGCGAAAACGGAGATCATTTCCTGGATTACTAAACTAATAGGCACTAAACACTAACTCTACTTACACAAACTTATATGACTAAACTAAAGCTAATTTTTTTTTATTTATTTTTTTATACACAAAACACAGAAGGGCAGAGAACGCATTTGCGAATATTCGTAATACGAATATTCGCATTGCGAATATTCGGCAACATAAAAGGATCGCCTCAGCTACTCGGCCCAGGGTCTCTAATCATCCCAGCAATGCTTTTAGACGTCGATGGAGATCACTAGGATGTGATCTGTTTTAAAAATAAATTTGAAAAAATATGAATATTCGCAATAGCGAATATTCACCGCGATATTCGATTTATTCGCGAATACTCGAATATGCAATATTCGTAACGAATATTCGCAATGCGAATATTCGTGAGCAACACTATTCATAAGGTACATGCTCATAGGGGGAGAAAACAGAGTGAGCAGAGAGGTGAGCTTATCAGTGGTCACTGCCAATCACAGGGTTGGGGGCGGAATGTGACCAAAGTCCATTGCTTAGGTGGAGTGGGTACAGTTCTGGTCACCAGGCTGGCTGTTCTGTCTGGCGGAGCCGTGTAAATCTCAGCACTGAATGGGCACAGTCTTTTATTAGGTTTTCCAGATTTTGCCTAAAGTTCAACTTTAAACAGCAAAGCCAGATAATCAAGGGGCAAGCACCTTCAGGAGGAAGCCAGTAATAAAAGTCATGGGTTCATGTTCATTGTAGGTCTAGCATTGGCACTAACTCTGTAATTTACAGAACCCAATATTATTTTGTTCCATTGCTTCCATTGCTATATTGAGCTAAATTTCATCCTAATGCTAAATAATATCCCTAATGTGACAGATTCAGCCTAATGATGCCAAGCTGGAGCCATGTGTTCTGTGCCGATCTCCGAGACCCTCAATTATAGGGAACTGACAGCACGGGTCACAGCGCAATGAACAAGGGAGTAAGTTGGAGCCTTTTAATCTCCTCCCAGCAATATGAAGGCCTTTTTGCGCTAATGTTTGCTTTATCAGCCTGCAATCTGCTGTTCTCCGAGAGGTCTAATCTATAACGTCAGCTTCACTAAGACTTTGTTCTTCCTTGACTAGCCGATTCCATCTTCTGCTTTCCTCCGGCCCACTCTGCGCTCCGCCGTGGCTTTCTTTACCACCAACAGCGCTCTAAATTGGGATAATCACCACATTCCATGACCCATTTACTGGCTCGGGAAGCCATCACAGAACACCCATGATGCTTTTTGTCAAGCTTGCTTTGTGTGCGCATTTTTCTCCCCGTGTGTGTGTGATTGACCTCTCTAGCGGGAAAAAGCAGCGAGGTGGCCTAATGACAAAAATCATCCCTTTTTTACATTTCCCACCAGTGACCTCGCTTATTACCTTTCTACCTATGTTTACTGTGCAGTCTGTTCTCAGTTATAAATAAAAATTTACTTTTATCCAGATGGAGTGGAGAAAAGTTGACTTTTTCTGTTGGTTTATATTTGTGAAAATTGGGATTTAATAAAACGAACCAGTCATCAGTCAAAAAATAAATGTCACCACATCATACAGGACCTCCCATGCCCCCCTGTGCCCTCCACTTCTCCCCCAGTGCTATCCAGCCCCCCCCCCCCAGTTCTCTCCTCCTCCCTCCTGTGCTCTCCACCTCCCCCATGCTCTATGCTGCCCCCCTGTGCCCTCCGCCTCTCCCCCTGTGCTTTTTACCTCCCCTGTGCTTTTAACCTCCCCATGCTCTACGCTCTCCCCCCTGTGCCCTCCGACTCTCCCACTGTGCTCTTCACCTTCCCCCAAAGGTTCTCCAGTCCCAGCCAGTGCTCTCCAGCCCCCCTGTTCTCTCCACCTCCCTTCTGTGCTCTCCACCTCCCTCCATGCTCTCCGCCTCCCCCCACAGTGCTCTCCAGTCCCCTTGTGCTCTCGCCCCACCTCATGTTCTCAAGGTTCTTCCCTGTGCTCACTGCCCCCCCTGCTCTTTTTTGTCTGTCCCCCTTACCCCCCCGCACCTTTGCCAGGTTTCCCCCTCCCCTCTCCTGGGGGATCCATCAGGATGGAGAGTGGGAAAGGGGCTGGTTAAGATGTCATGGGCTGTTCATTTCAAAATGCCCGGGCCTATTTTTTTTGTCCCAGTCCAGGCCTGCTCCCATGTACCGACCCGTTGTTTTACAATGCAGGCAGACCGAGAACAAACATATTTTTAACTAGTCTTCTCAGTGGCAGTGCAGCTCCTGCACCTGGTAGGCTACACTAGCCTAGCTGCTGTGACATTAACTGATGCTCTTGGGGGGGTTTGGACCCCCCCTTATCTACGTCCCTGCTGACATCATACAGGACCTCCCATGTACCGACCCATTGTTTTACAATGCAGGCAGACCGGCAACAAACATATTTTTAACTGGTTTCCTCAGTGGCAGTGCAGCTCCTGCACCTGGTAGGCTACACTAGCCTAGCTGCTGTGACATTTACTGATGCTCTCGGGGGGTTTGGACCCCCCTAACCCCCCCTTATCTACGTCCCTGCTGACATCATACAGGACCTCCCATGTACAGACCCATTGTTTTACAATGCAGGCAGACTGGAAACAAACATATTTCTAACTGGTCTTCTCAGTGGCAGTGCAGCTCCTGCACCTGGTAGGCTACACTAGCCTAGCTGCTGTGACATTAACTGATGCTCTCGGGGGGTTTGGACCCCCCTAAACACCCTTATCTACGTCCCTTGTCATTATAAGTGGAAAACAGATGTAGGATTGTTTCTAGATTAATTTTAGTGTTGCTGCTAGGCTGTATTCAGCCTGAGCTCTGAATTGTTATAGCTCTGCTTTCATTCGTTTTTTCTCCCTAAACCTAGATTGTTTGCTTCTCCCCACTGTGGGGAGTAGGGATGAGCTTAAGTTCTGTCCATACTCTGAAGAAAGCGGTCAGTCCGGGGCTAATCAGCTCCGCAGCTGCATGTACACAATAGGGTGGACATGCTTGTGACATCATTGACCTAATAAGACAGTGGTTCTCAACCCTTTCCTCAAGTGTCCCCCAACAGGCCATGTTTTGGGAATTTCTCTTAGATAAAACAGCTGTCCAAATTACCAAGCAATTGACTCTGATTTAAAGCACCTGTGCAAGATTAAAAAAGAAAACCTGCAAACATGGTCTGTTGGGGGTACTTGAGGACAGGGTTGAGAACCACTGTAATAAGACCATATTAGGTTCCATTATATACTTGACCTAATATGGTCATGTGGCCATATTAGGTTAATGATATTGCAAGCATCCATGAGGTCACAAGCATCCCGGCCTCTTGGATGTATTAGGTCAATGACAAAGACCTAATATGACCATGTGGCCTTATTAGGTCAATGACGTCACAAGCTTCCCTGCCCCTTGGCCTTATTAGGCCAATGACAAATACCTAATATGACCATGTGGCCTTATTAGGTCAATGACGTCACAAGCTTCCCTGCCCCTTGGCCTTATTAGGCCAATGACAAATACCTAATATGACCATGTGGCCTTTTTTAGGTCAATGACGTCACAAGCTTCCCTGCCCCTTGGCCTTATTAGGCCAATGACAAATACCTAATATGATCATGTGGCCAGATTAGGTCAGTGATGTTGGAAGCATTCTCACTCCTTTTTGAATGTGAAGCTGTAGGTGGGGAAACCTCTGCCCACAGATACATTGGCCCAGCACTGAAAGCTTACTTCTGGGTTTGGCCAAATTATAAGTTTGGACCAAACCCACGCCAAAAACCAAGCTCAACCCTATTGGGGAGTTTCCCTGTCCATAGTAAAAAAAATACTATAATTCCAAGTTATGAATAGTTGCTTGGCCAACTTTCTCCTGGAGACAGTTAGAGACTAGATAAAGTCCATACCACACACACGCACAGAGAAGCAGTGTCATGTAATGAGTCTCCAGACCTTAGGAATGCACAAGAGGTATGCCTGGGCACACCCTAATCACCCTGTGCGCAATGGGCATAGCTTCAGGGGTCGCAACGAAGACCCTGCTCATGCTCCAGGGGGCCCATGCAGCCTCCCTGTCACATTAGGTTTCGTGGGAACCTGGACAGAAGCGGGGGCAGCATTTACTGGAACCAATCCCCTTTCCCTCTTGCAACTTCTAAAAGCCTGCTTTTCCAACTTTACCTCCCACTGGAATTTAGCAGCTGCAGGAGAAAATAGCAAACAGTTTCTGTAATGCTGCTCCCGCTCCTGTCCAGGTTCCTCTTCCTTTTGCTGCCTGGGCCCCTGTGTGCTCCCCTATCCCCTACCCTGCAGCACTATAGGCTTCCCCTCCTCTTCCCCCGGCTGCTGTAGGGAATGTTTCAGAATTGAGAACGGGGAAGGGGCTGGTAAATATGTAATTTACTGGCCCTTTCCTTTTCTGAATGAACAGTAAACTGTCACCAGCTTCAATAATAGACCCTTGATGTCTCCTTAAGAGGACCTGTCATTTTTACTATGTTTTCAAATAGGGGCTCTGTTGGACAACCATACCTCCAAACTTTCTGAGATGGGAATAAGGGACACCTATTAGAAAAAGCATGTAGGCAAAAGACACGCCCACTGCCACACTCCACTTAAAGGAGAATTGTACAAAAAAATAAATATTGGTTAAATCCACAGGTGCCTTCTATGCATGAACTTCATTCTTTAATAAAACTCTGTTTGAACTATTTAACTAATCCACCCAAGAAGCAAAGTAACCAGTATGGGGTGAGCATGTGAATGAAACACCATTAAATATAATGCTTTTTTTGCCTTCTTGTTTTTATTTTTTGGCACATGAACTTATTTTGTACGTTTGCTAGATAGAACTGTATGTGGACAGTATATCCCCTGAAGAAGCCCTGCGGGCGAAACATGTCGGGGTTATGCTGTCAGAATACATAAAAAAAGTGTCATTGTGCTTTTTTTAATGGCTTACAAATATTTTTTTTATCAATGTTTGAATAAAATGATACATTTTTATTGAAACTACTGTAATGTAAAGCACCCTTAAAATCCCCAAAATTCCTTTCAAATCTTCATTCTTTACTATTGGGGCATGAAAGGTTTTTGGAGGAATTTCCCAGGGCCAAAAGGGCTTGGAACGACTCCAGTAGAATGTCCACATTCCGTTCTCTTTACCTAGAAATGTTTTGAAGCCAGAGGCAGCCAGGAAAGCAGCATTTTCAGCAGGCAGTCTGGTATGTTATTACTTATCTTTCCCGAATACAGCTTTCCTTTAGGCCTCGTACACACGATCAAATCTGTCCGCTGGAAACGGTCCGCTGGACCGTTTCAGCACACAGATTCGATCGTGTGTACGGCCGAGCAGACAGATTTGTCCACCCGACAGATTTCAAAGCATGCTTTGAAATCTATCGGGTGGGAATCTGTCCGCCCGACATGTCTGCTGGTTAGTACACTTACCAGCAGACATGTCGTCCCGCACCGCCGCCGCACCGCCGCCGAATGGATTCGGCGCATGCGCGGAAGTGTTTTACTTCCTGGTGCGGTGACGTGGCGGCGTCAACGTCACCGACACGTCAGCGCACCGTCTGCTGGCGGGGATTTTGGTTTGCTCGTGTGTACACGCGAGCAAACCAAAATCCCAGCAGACAGATTTGTTCAAATCTTGCGGACGGACAGATTTGAACAAATCTGTCCGCTCGTGTGTACGAGGCCTTATGCATCCCTCTTTCACTGCATGGAAATTTCTCTGCACCGCTCTATCTTTAAAGAATATTTTCCTGTGCTGGGTCATGGGTGATGCTTCTGTTCCTGATCTGGCACATGCCGGATGTGCAGCATCATTGTCTTATTTTATTCTCTTCCCATTAGCCCGAATCTTCGATTCATGCTGTAGAATTTGCTTGTGCTGAAATCCTTTGATACAAGAGATGGAGATGAGGTGTGGGGAGGCAGATCTGGGGGGAGTGAAGGGTATTATAGCAGCTATGAAACGCTGACAATAAATCACAGACGTTCCTTAGATGAGGCGAGGAGACGGCACCTGCAGCTCATCCCACCGATGGGAGACGATGACAGATGCAATGTGTTTTGTCATTTGCCTGTCACTGGGAAGTTGCTCACTCCTTTCATGAGCCAGGCTGACACGGGGGAATGCTGAATTTTTCATAGGTATCTAATCCTTCCGCCACCTGCTCCACAGCGCCCCCTATTGAGAGAGCACTTTGATTATCCTCCTATTGAGCTTGTGATCATTTGCCTGCTGAGCACCACTGCATACCTGTCAATAGCAGGCCCCAAAATCCAGCAACTCTGGAACCTGGCGGAAGGTCTAATGTGTTTTAGAGAATACGTGCCCTGGTTTGACCTCCTGCCGGTTGCTCTGACAATCTCAGAGCTGATTTAAAAATAGAAAATTCACAGCAGCTATTACATATTCTGCATTTGGCTGCATTTTACTGTAAACCAAAAGCTGTGCCCAGGGCAGGTTTAAAAAAAAAATACCCCTACAGTGATTGCTAAAGCTGAACTCATGGCACAAACACTTTCATTTAAATCGGAGGTTCACCCTAAAAACATGTATATACCATTACATTCAGCATACTTCCGACATGTACAGTATGCTTTTTCTTTCATTTTTTCCGCTGTACATACCGTATTATTGTTCTTTTCCACCTGGCTTCTGGGTCTTCACTCCCGCGGGGAGTAGGCATTCCTATGAAGAGGCGTAGTGTCATCTGGGACTTAGCCCAGATGATTGACGTGCTCGATAAAAACGTCCCCCCGGCGGATAAGGCACGTCATGAGTGCGCACAGACTAGGAGCCGTGTAGAGCTGACTGCGCAGGTGCCGTATAGAGCCGATTCCAAGTTTGGCTGTTTTCGGAAGTCATGACACGCCTTATCCGCCGGGGGGACGTTTTTATCGAGCACGTCAATCATCTGGGCTAAGTCCCAGGTGACACTACGCCTCTTCATAGGAACGCCTACTCCCCACGGGAGTGAGAACCCGGAAGCCGGGTGGAAAAGAACAATAATACGGTATGTACAGCGAAAAAAAAAGAAACAGCATACTGTACATGTCGGAAGTATGCTAAATGTAATGGTATATACATGTTTTTAGGGTGAACCTCCGCTTTAAATATAGTTGGTAAAGCTAAATAAAGACAATAGTCCATCCTGTTCAACCTGTATGTGTGTGTGCGCATGTAAATAATAATTTCCCATATCCTGTATATTGTGTTTGCTAAGACGCATGTCCAAGAGTCTTTTGAAACTATTAATACTTCCTGCCAACACCACCAATTGTGTAAGGGAGTTCCACGTCCTTGCCACAATGAAAGTGAAAAACCCCTGTAACGAAACGTCCCACACTCTGCTTGAGTGCTTTCGACATATACCGCTTCCTCACAGCCTGAATATAGATTTCAGATATACCTACAGCTGACAACAACAACAAAAGACAATACTCGTTTGGTTGCTGAACAAGAAGTCATTTATTTGAGGTGACACACAAATATATACAGCAGGCTTACAATACAAACTGTAACCAGAAACCTAATTAACATGAGCTAGTTTACTAAATCATTTACCCAGACTAGGTGACTCAAAAATACGACCTTTAAGAACCCATTCACACAGGGGCAACACAAATTCTAGCATGACTTTGGGAGGCAACTTGGACATGACTTGAGTATGAAGCATCAGGCAACTTACAAGGCAACTTCAAGTCGCCTCCAGGACAGGAGGCTTTCCAGTGGCCAATCAAACAATCAGCTCTGTGGGAGGGGGAGGTTTGCCTGAGAAATGTATGTTTTCTTCCTGTGTTGTTGCTTCAGTTAAGACAGTGATCCAACTTCTGAAGTGACTCCCATTGAAATCAATGGGTACAAGTTGCCTACAAGTCGGATTGAAGTTGTACAGGAACCCTTTCTGAAGTCGGAGCGACTTAGTAGTGTACATTAAGACGGCTTCCATTCACTTCCATTCATTTTCGCGACCGCGCGACTTGGGGAACTTGGGGCCACTTGAAGTCGGATCCCAGGTCGCCCCAGTGTGAACTGGCTCTTAGGGTAGACTTCATGTCTCCTGGCTCATCGACTATACAATACACATTATCATAAATATCAACACAGAACTCCTTCATACAATAGCAGGGTTAATTAGCACAAACAACAATGGGTGAAAGACTCTTATGCTGGCCATACACTATACGAAAAATCGGGCGAAAATCAGTCGTTCAGACAGTTTGTTCGTTTTTCGAACAGTTAATGGGCACAAAATCGATAATCTTTGTGCTGTTTTTGAGCCGAAAAAACGAAGGACAAGTTTGGAAATTTTCTGCCGAACGAACGATAAATCGGAAGGTTAATGTGTTTCCCGTCCGAACTTTCTGCACTAGGTATATGTAAGAAAAACGACCCAATTTTTATTTTATTTATGTCCACTGAACGATTCATCGGTCATTACATAATGGCACTATCGTTTGCGCTCACGACCGAACGTTCGTTTTTCGAAAGTTCGTTCGGACGATTTTTCGTAGAGTGTATGGCCAGAGCCCACACTAGCCTTATTTACAATAAACACATTATAGCAGACAACAGACAGACAGGTGGCTGGAGTTGAAGACATCAGCATCTTCTTGGAGTCTCGAACATTATGAAGCCGTCACTATTTTTAGTATGGCATATACAGGGTTCCCAGAGTCTGTGTGTTTTGGGGGGACATGGACTTGAATTCAAAGTAACATTACTTCAAGGTTCTCTTAAAATCCAGGAACCATAATCAGTAGGCAAGGGGCTAGCATTCAGTCCTCTCCAAAAGCCTCTGTCCCAACTAGATCTGTCACAACCCCCTATGCAGCTTAAATGGTCACTAAAGGAAAACATTTTTTTTTTTTTTGCTGAAATGACTGTTTACAGGGTATAGAGACATAAAAGTTAACTGATTCCTTTTCAAAATGATTAAAAATAGATAAAAATCAATCATATAATGTGCCTGCAGGTTAGTTTCACTTTTGAACTGGCTTCATGTTTCTGTGAAGTAGAAATAGACACACAGAACAAAAACAAACAAATCCAGGGCAGGGTTTTGTTTTTAAAATGAATCTGATTGGTTCTGGGAAGTTTTAGACACACAGTAATGACAGCTTAGACCACCGTGAGAAAGCTCCCAGTACTGTGGTTATAAGGAAACAGACAAGCAGGAAGTGTGGAGAACAGAGCAGGATTACAGCAACTTCAAAGCAAAAATGAACAATGAGGACATGAAACCACTAAGGTAAAGGAAGCTATTTAGCTAAAAAAAATCCTTTAGTGATCCTCTAAGGTTAAACTGCTTCTCCTCCAGTCTCATTGTGTGGCCCTACACTTCCTGAGACCGAATAGTTTCCTACTTACACTGAGATCACCATTGAGATATTTGTATATTGCTATCATATCTCCTCTCAAGCGTCTCTTCTCCAGGAAGAATACATTTAGCGATTGCAGTCGTTCCTCGTAATTGAGGTCTTCCAGTCTCCTTATTCATTTAGTTGCCCTTCTCTGAACTACCTCCAGCTCCAGCAAATCCCTCCTGAGGATTGGTGATCGGAAGTGGACGGATTACTCCATATGCAGCCAAACCAGAGTTTTGTAAAGTGGCAGAATTATTGATTTATCTCAGGAGTAAATTCCCTTTTAACCACTTAAGGACCGCCTCCTGCAGATATATGTCAGCAGAATGGCACGGCTGGGCACAAGCACGTACCTGTACATCCTCTTTAAGTGCCCAGCCGTGGGTCGCGGGCGCGACCTGGTCCAAAGCTCCGTAACCGCGGCCGCGGGACCCGATCGCTGCCGGAGTCCCGCGATTGGTCTCCGGAGCTGAAGAAAGGGGGAGAGCTGTGTGTAAACACAGCTTCCCCGTTCTCCGCAGTGGCAGCTTCATTGATCGTGTGTTCCCTAATATAGGGAAACACGATCAATGGAATCACATGTCCAGCCCCGCCCCCCCTACAGTTAGAAAAACATATGAGGTTACACATAACCCCTACAGCGCCCCCTAGTGGTTAACTCCCAAACTGCAATTGTCATTTTCACAGTAATTAGTGCATTTTTATAGCATTTTTTGCTGTTAAAATGACAATGGTCCCAAAAATGTGTCAAAATTGTCCGATGTGTCGCAGTCACGAAAAAAAATCGCTGATCACCGCCATTAGTAATTAAAAAAAAAAGAATTAATAAAAATGCAATAAAACTATCTCCTATTTTGTAAACGCTATACATTTTGCGCAAACCAATCGATAAACGCTTATTGCGATATTTTTTTACCAAAAATAGGTAGAAGAATACGTATCGGCCTAAACTGAGGAAAAAAAAATTTTTTATATCTTTTTGGGGGATATTTATTATAGCAAAAAGTTAAAAATATTGCATTCTTTTCAAAATTGTCGCTCTACTTTTGTTTATAGTGCAAAAAATAAAAACCGCAGAAGTGATCAAATACCACCAAAAGAAAGCTCTATTTGTGGGAAAAAAAGGACGCCAATTTTGTTTGGGAGCCACATCGCATGACTGCGCAATTGTCAGTTAAAACAACGCAGTGCCAAATCGCAAAAACTGGCCAGGTCCTTTACCTGCATAAAGGTCCGGGTCTTAAGTGGTTAATGCATGCTAATAATCTGTTGGTTTTGCTTGCAGCAGCTTGACACTGCATGCTATTGCTCAGTCTGTCTTCTACTAGGACCCCTAGATCTTTCTTCATCCTGAAAGCCCCCAGAGTTTCTCCCCCTAGTAAGTAACCTGCGCTTATATTTTCAACCCCCCGAGTGCATTACTCTACATTTTTCAATGGTAAACCTCATTTGCCTCATTTGCTACGCAGATCCTCTTGTAAGGTTTCTTCTGTGATGGTATTGCCCTGCTCATTTGTGTGTCGTCTGCAAACCCTGAGATGGAGCTATTTATCCCATCCTCAATATCATTTATAAATAAATTACAGAATTGGTCCCAGGACAGAGCCTTGGGGTACCCCACTTACCACTCTAGACCATCCTGAGTACACGCGATTCAACACCACCCTTTGGACACGCCCCTGTAGCCAATTTTCTATCCAAGAACAAAGCCTATTGTCTATGGTCCACATCTACAGACCTCAACTTATAGATCCTGGCCCAGATTGACGTAGCACTTACGCTGACGTATCTCGATATACGCCGCGTAAGTACAAATGTGCGCCGTGTTATCTATGGGCCGGGCCCGTAGAGCTAAGATACGCCAAAAAACTGACTTCATCCGACCGACGTAACTTGCCTACGCTGGCGTATCGTGGGCGCATTGTTACAATGGACGCATTCGGCGTACCCATGTTAAATATGCAAATGAGTAAGATATGCCGATTCACGAACGTAGATGCGCCAGGCATAAAAGATACGCTGTTTCTGTAAGGCTTACGTCCGGTGTAAAGTTATCCCCCATATATGAGGTGCAACCCATTCAAAGGTATGGACCAGGGAACAGCCGTCATATGTTACGTCGTTTACGTAGTACTAGGTGAATAGGGCTGTGCGTAGGTTATGTTCACGTCGTAGGCAGTGTATTGACGTATCTTAGGCAGCTATTTCTACGTGACTGTGAGCATGCGCACTGGAATGCGTCCAAAAGACGACGCATGCGCAGTTCGTTTTTTGCGCCCATCATTTGCATGGGGTCACGCTTCATTTTAATATAGCACGCCCACTTCCAGCCCACTTCCACCTACTTTGACTTACGTCGGCTTACGCCGACAACTATACGCTACGCCGGCCCGACGTTGAGAGCATATTCTTTGTGAATAGCATGCTTGCCTCTCAACATTGCGCCGGCGTAGCGTAAAGACGATGCGCTACGCCAGCATAAAGATACGCCAATCACAGGCCTATCTATCATGTCCACCAAGGTTATAAATCCACTATGCATGCTACAAATGTCTTTGTAAATCCAATTATTACCTTGTAGCAGTGACATCACTGTGCTGTACATAGCCTAGAGTGCAGGGCTGTGGAAGGGGCCTAGCAGGCTCAACCCACTACAGGCTGTCTGCAGGAAACTATAGGAGGGGGCGGATACAAGATGATCTCATCTCTCTGCTCCCCCGTACCCCGGTTAGCTGATTGGCCAGCTGCCCGCTCACACCAAGCCTGCTCTCTCACTCTCACCCGCCCACACACTGACCGTGCCGCCCACCCCCAAACCGTGCCCCCAGCACGGCCATAAACCGTGCTACCTGGCCCATCTGCTCTCTCACCGGTCCGCGTGGCTGTTTGTGGAGCCACACGCTCTCTCACCCGCCCACAGAGCCACCCGCTCTCACCCACCCGGCCTGCAGAAAAAAATTCTCGGGGGTGGAAATTGCCCCGTTGTCTCCCTGGATCTGCCCGACCCCTGTGTCAGCGCAGGTAAATTTAGGACTATGCTGTGAGCTAGGCCTGTTTGTTTTTGATCTGAGGGCAGGGGAGTGGTTTAGTGTAGCAGCAGGTGACTGACATGTGCTTCTGCTTTTGGGCGCCTCCTTTGGTTTTCAGAAGGTTCTGGAAAAGAGGCAGGGCAGAGAGCTGGAGTGACATGGGGTGTATATGGGAGCCATGACCAATCCCCAACTAGGACTGGCAGGGATCAGGCCTCCTGTATATACCCAAGCTCAGCCTGCTGTGGGAGGAGTTGTCGGGTGGAAAAACTGTATTTATAGAGTGTTAGACTGTCGTGGTCTGGGGAAACCCCCTTTCTGGGGGGGGGGGGGTAGCTGAACTATTCCTCTCATTGACACCAAGGATAGGGCACTATTCCTCTCACTGGCATCAATCATGTGACACTATTACCCCCACTAACACAAATGATGGGGCGTTGTTCCTTTTTACTGACACCAAAAATGGGGCACTATACCTCCCACTGACACAAAGAATGGGCCACTATTCTTCCCACTGACACCAATGATAGGGTACTATTGTTCCCACTGAAACCAACGATGGGGCACTATTTCTCACAATGACACCAATGATGCGGCACTATTTCTTACACTCACACCAACAGTGGGGCATTGTTACCAACATATTTTCTACTCCTACTGGCCACAGTCCGGCCCCTCTAAAATCCAAAAGATAATAAACGGGACCTTTGTTTAGAAAGTTTGGAGACCCCTGCTGTAGAGGGTTATGGGTTTAGTACAGGTCAGGTTATCCTCATAGGGGACTTTTTTTAGCTCATAGTGTCTGCCCTTATTATCACACCTTGGCTGGGGCATATCCAGTGAATACCAATAGAAATATTATGTGCAATGAGATGTAAAGATTATTAGTCACCATTATTATCACACAGAGGCCATGGATGTTTTTCCTGGTATAGGGAGCTCATTATTACACTTTTGTGTTGTTTTCAGTTCCTCGAGTCGCACATCTCCCCATTACGAGGTGTGAATAGTACAGCACCGTCACTAACCTGCATCTGATTATCAGGTGGTTCTGGCTGCATCTATTTAAAATGTGGAAGGACTATTTACAGAACTGCTTTGATGCAATTTCCACTCACAAGAAGCCTTGTATATTGTCTTTGGAGTCTTCTGTACTAAGAAAATTCATTGAAAAAACATTCACATCAATTTTCTCCCCTGAAGGAGCTAATTTTGCAGGTTACTACCTCTCACAAAAATCACAGTACTACTGACAATGTCATTATATGTTTTTCTATCCAGAAGGAATGAACCATCTTTGCTTAGGCATCATTCAGGGTCACCATATTCTTCCTGAGGAAGCTTCCTTGTTTACCATTCTACCATTCCTTTTGAAGAAGAGTCCCCCCCCCCCCCTTATAGAGTTTTTTTCATGTAATTCATGGAACCAAAATTCTCATTGGACTGACGTGCCAGATCAGAGATGATAAATCAGCTCACAGATCAGAGCAGGGGCAGTATAGTCTATGGCTGTGTTTACAAATCAGTTCACAGATCAGCCTCTCGCTGTGTTCCTTGCTACAAAGTTACAATGTTGCACTGGGAAGAGGAGATAATGCTACCTCCTGCTTGCAGTTGACTGATGACATCATGTTTGTCTAGGCCAGGGGTGTCAAACCCAATTTCATTGTGGACAACATCAGCTATATGGTTACCCTCAAAGGGCAGGTTGTATCTGGGGTGTGCTACATAGAGTGTGCACAGTTCAGTAGTGCACCACATAGAGAGTTCAGGGCCCAGGAGTATGTTACATACAGAGTGCAGAGTTCAGAAGTGCATTACATACAGAGTGCAAAGTTCAGGAGTGCGCTATGTACAGAGTGTACAGTTCAGGAGTGCAGGGTTCAGGGGTGTGCTACGTACAGACTGCAGAGTTCAGGAGTGCATTACATACAGAGTGGACAGTTCAGGAGTGCGCTACGTACAGAGTGTACAGTTCAGGAGTGCAGGGTTCAGGGGTGCACTGCGTACAGAGTACACAGTTCAGGAGTGCGCTATGTACAGGGTGTACAGTTCAGGAGTGCAGGGTTCAGGGGTGCGCTACGTACAGAGTGCACAGTTCAGGAGTGCGCTATGTACAGAGTGCATAGTTCAGGAGTGCATTACATACAGAGTGCACAGTTCAGGAGTGCGCTTTGTACAGAGTGTACAGTTCAGGAGTGCAGAGTTCAGGGTTCAGGGGTGCGATACGTACAGAGTGCACAGTTCAGGAGTTCGCAGAGTGCACAGTTCAGGAGTGCATTACATACAAAGTGCACAGTTCAGGAGTGCGCTTTGTACAGAGTGTACAGTTCAGGAGTGCAGAGTTCAGGGTTCAGGGGTGCGATACGTACAGAGTGCACAGTTCAGGAGTTCGCTATGTACAGAGTGCACAGTTCAGGAGTGCAATACACACAAAGTGCAAAGTTCAGGATTATGCTGCATATAGAGTACAGGGTTCAGGAGTGCATTACATACAGAGTGCAGAATTCAAGAGTGCGTTACGTACAAAGTAACAAGAAAGAAAGGGCTCCAGATCAGCAGGGGTTAAAAGAAACTTGCATTTAATGCAGAGTCACTTACATGGAAAATTTCAATGTTCAGTGTACAGGGTGGGTGTAGAGATCAGAGCAAGCAGACATCAGTCTGGCTGGACTGGTAAAGCAGCAAGTCACAGATCCCGGACCCGTCTCGAGCGATGGACTTTTAACCCCTGCTGATCTGGCGCCCTTTCTTACAGAGAAGCTGCTGGTGTTGGATACTGGTGTATTGTAAATCCAGATAATTCACCCCACCATCTTAAATTGTCTATGGATCTTATGGACTTTGAATGTCATTATTAGTTTATTGCTGTCTGCACGTCAGTGGAGCATTAATTAACTGAGTGCAGCTTGTGTTTTTTTGTGTTACGTACATAGTGCAGAGTTCAGGATTATGCTGTGTACAGAGTACAGAGTTCAGGAGTGTGATACATACAGAGTGCATAGTTCAAGAGTGTATTACATACAGAGTGCAGAGTTCAGCAGTGTGTTACATACAGAGTGCAGAGTTCAGGAGTGCCTTACATACAGGGTGCAGAGTTCAGGAGTGCGTTACATACAGAGTGCAGAGTTCAGGAGTGCGTTACATACAGAGTGCAGAGTTGAGGAGTGCGTTACATACAGGGTGCAGAGTTCAAGAGTGTGTTACATACAGAGTGCAGAGTTGAGGAGTGCGTTACATACAGAGTGCAGAGTTGAGGAGTGCGTTTCATACAGAGTGCAGAGTTGAGGAGTGCGTTACATACAGAGTGCAGAGTTGAGGAGTGTGTTACATACAGGGTGCAGAGTTCACGAGTGTGTTACATACAAAGTGCAGAGTTTAGGAGTGCGTTACATACAGAGTGCAGAGTTCAGGAGAGCGTTACATACAGAGTGCAGAGTTCAGGAGTGCGTTACATACAGGGTGCAGAGTTCAGGAGTGTGTTACATACAGGATGCAGAGTTCAAGAGTGTGTTACATACAGAGTGCAGAGTTCAGGAGTGCGTTACATACAGGGTGCAGAGTTCAGGAGTGCGTTACATACAGAGTGCAGAGTTGAGGAGTGGGTTACATACAGAGTGCAGAGTTCAGGAGTGCATTACGTACAATGTTTAGAGTTCAGGATTATGCTGTGTACATAGTGCAGAGGTCAGGATTATGCTGTGCATAGAGTGCAGGGTTTAAAGGGTGTGCTATGTACAGATAGCCATTCTAGGGGTTGCCCTATTCACAGAGTGCAGGGTTTAGGAGTGCGCTACATACATGCTGCAGGGTTCAGGAGTACGCACAGTTCAGGTGTGTGCTGTGTACAGAGTGCAAGCTTTGTCCCAAACCTTCTCCACATCTCTCTCTCCTACCTTGCCAGGTTCTAGTACCTCACCGTTTTGGTGTCTCTGCCTCGTCTTGCAGGGAGATCTTTATCTCTCTTGGATTTTGGAGATCTGTCCCTGCCCTGAGCAGCCGCTGAGAGCAAAGCTGTCCTTGTAAATGCAGAAGGCTTCTGTTACAAGTGACAGCAGGGAGCAGAGGGTGAGAACTGGAGGTGGAGGAATGGAGTTCCGCCACGTTTCTGGCTACAAAACTAGGGTCAAGGGCCACATAACAAGGTCTGGCAGGCTGGTTATGCCAAGTCAAGAAGATCCACCAAAAGCCCCATACGGGGAAGCCTAGGGCATACTACATGTGCAGGAGCGCGGCAGACAAGGTGGTTCCATCAATGGGATGCACTAGAGGTCACATGGGTGCTAGGGAAGGAAGAGGGTCCTCCTTGTCACTGCTGCTCATCCATAGCTACAGAAAGGAGCATCATGTTCCATGGTGCTGATAAATGACAGGACATTTTGCCATTGATGTTGGTGGTTGATGAGGATGTAGTTAAATCTATAGGCTCTTTTCACTCAGCAATAAAGCATGTATTATTTGACATAGCCATTATTATTTTCAGCCAAGTGATCATTATTTTCAGCTTTCATTGTCACTCATTGCTGGAAGTAACAACTCTTAAAGCAAATAATGTATGTTATAGCTTAGTGAATGGAGCTTTACTCCTGTGCTTGACAACATAGACCTCAGGATCAGATCTGCCTAAAGGATATCTATGATCACCGGATACACTTACATTTAATAACATCAGCATTGTAATAGCAATACAAGCAACAGTTATTTTTGACAATCCAATATAAGCTTACATCAAAAATCTCCTTTCAGTCAACAAACACATTTTGTTCACGCGTAGGATCAGTGGAGGCCTCTCAGTTCCTAATGTTCAAGCTTATTATATCACAGCCAGTCTCGCTCCCATTTCACACTTACATGAAACTTACCACTTATTAATATAGTAGACTCACATCCGACTCCCCTGTCTTCTTTACCGTGGCTTTGTCCCACTTCCCATCCAACAGGTATAAGCCCCTCTTTATCCCACACACTCCGCCTTTGGGACTCTTATTAAATACTTAGCAGGTTTGATCTCACCTCATCTGCCCCTTTTACGTCTTTTACACTCCCCCCCCCCCCGGTAAGAAAACCCCAGGCCAGTTCAATTGGTGGCTGCAAATTGGTTTTCGAAAGTACACTCTTACTAACCCCAACTAGGATCATGGCGTTCGTTGTGCTCTGTATGTCGCATGAAATACTTCCACGAGAACAGTTTCGTTATTTACAGCTCCATCATTACATCCAAAAACTCCTTAGGCCTTTTGGTTTTTGAAAACATATACAGGGCCCACCCACATTCCACGGGGGCGCACATGTAGCCCCACCCTTCCTCTATAAGTGTGCAAACTCTGGGGGACCTACGGCCGGGGAGCACCGTTTTTTTAAAGCCGGGCACCGCTTCCATAGACTCTCATGGTAAACTGTAATTTCTCCGGTGAATTTGGGGACCCGGTACTGGACGGTCGTAGGTCCCCTGGACCCGGAACCTGGCACACTTCCATAGACTCCCATGTTAAACATCAGTCTAGTCATGGGCACAGTGAGGCATGGGCACAGTGAGGCATGGGCACAGTGAGGCATGCAGATGGACACCCTAGGCTTATACTCGAGTCAATACGTTTTCCCATTTTTTTGTGGTAAAATTAGGTGCCTCGGCTTATATTTGGGTCGGCTTATACTCGAGTATATACAGTACTGTATATTGTGCATTCACATTAGTTCCGTTCCACTTTTACCTACAGGTAAGCCTAGATTAAGGCTTACCTGTAGCTGCTCGAAATATCTCCTAAGCCTCCACAACTTAGGAGATATTTACAAGCGATATAGGCACCAATATCTATGGCACAGGCGCACTTTAGAAACCTTTAGAAACAGCAATCGTGCCGTTTCTAAAGGAGAGCGTGCTGTGACTGGAGCGCATCATCGCCGCTCCGGCCATTTACAGCGCCGGAGCCGTGATACCCATTAGGGTTTACTTCCTCTTTAAACCTACCAGCATGTCTTTGAAGTGTGGGAGGAAATCTAGAGAACATACAAACTCCAGGCAGATGGTAGTGCCATTGTTGGCATTTGAACCACCAACCCTAGTTAGTGCTGCTAGGCAGAAATGCTAACCAATTAGCCCAGATAAAAAAAAAATAACTTCCCACTGAGCAGAATGAATACTTCAAGAATATACAAAAGGACAATAAAGTTTATTAGCACTAATTACAAGCAATGGTTTCGTTACCCTGCCTTGAAATATCAGATTTACCATGAAGGTGTAGTTGGGAATTTAGCTGCATCATTAAGCCACCCAACTTAATTTTTCCAAAGTTGCCATGAGTCTAATCTGTAGTTTTTACTAGATTTAACATACTGTGTATTACTTATACCATCAAATGAATCATTCTCCTTGATGTAGGCTCTATCCCTCAGATGTGCAGGATGAAAAATGTATAGTACTGAAAACAATAAGAATAAAATATGCTGCCACATGTGCTAAAAAATGGATTAAAGAATCCAGGTTTTTGCCAACAAATGAAGCTGCGACCTCTGAGACAGAGAAGGCAGGGGGCAAGAACTTTTTGTATCTAGCTTCCGAATCTTAGAAACTTAGAATGGTAGATTGTAAAGTTCTGAGAAACTCTGGCAAGAAGTTGTGTCTTTGGTTGGGTTGTTCCAGATATAGGAGCAAGGGTAGCAAGGTGAACAACCAGCTTTGGTCAGGTTCCTTCAGATACAGGAGCAAGGGTAGCAAAATGAACATTCAGCTTCAGTCAGGTTTTTCCATGTATAGGAGCAAGGGTAGCAAAATGAACATCCAGTTTCAGGCAGGTTCCTTCAGGTATTGGAGCAAGGATAGCAAAGTGAACATCCAGCTTCAGTCAGTCTCTTCCAAATATAGGAGTAAGGACAGCAAAGTGAACATCCAGCTTCAGCCAGTCTCTTCCAAATATAGGAGTAAGGACAGCAAAGTGAACATCCAGCTTCAGCCAGTCTCTTCCAAATATAGGAGTAAGGACAGCAAAGTGAACATCCAGCTTTGGTCAGGTTCTTCCAGGTATAGGAGCAATGGCAGCAAAGTAAACATCCAGCTTCAGTCAAATTCTTCCAAGTATAGACACATGGGTAGCAAAGTGAACATCAAGATTCAGTCAGGTTTTTCCAGGTATAGGAGCATGGATAGCAAAGTGAACACCCATCCTTAGTCATCAACAGAGAAACAAGTGTAGCGGATCCCCGCGTCCGTCACGATCATCCCAGGATCCGCGGGCTCAGCAGTCAGCCTTGGAGTAGTGGTAGGATCAAAGCAGTCGAGATCTCTGAAGTCTCGGACATCCTTAATACTGAACCGCTCTGGACGAAGAACAGGATGGTTCTGGCAATTTGGCGCGCCAGTGGGCGTTTCTTCTCTAGATATCGCGAAATTACTCTGCACGTGGCGTGCAAGGGTGGGTGGCTCCTCCCACTTGGAAGAACTTGTCCAGGCACGTTGCAAGCGTGTGCCACGCCGCACGCACACCCAGGCTTAATGATGCAAGGTTAACTCCCTTGCTGCCGGACAGTCCACACGTAACATCGAACACTTTTCGCTCCTTAGTAATTTACATCCACTATCTTCTCTTGTTGTCAATGGCAACAAGCCCCCACGTGTAGCGCTCACTCCTGAAGGAGCCGCTGATTAGTTTGGGACCGGCATGTTGAGTTACCAGTGATTCTTGTCTAGGGATAATATTGGTAAGGGTGGATACAGAGCAAGTGTCCAGACATCAACTTGAGTTTTCAATGCTTTATTCCAGGGCCCAACACGGCCAACATCAACACAGCACACAATAGAGAAAGGTCGATGAGCAGAGAGAGAACTACAGTATCAGGCCCCGCGTAGAACAGAACACTAATGGCGACTGCCCCAGATATACCCCCCGCCAGCATGCCCAGAGAGGGAACCGCTCCTCTGATTGGCTGCTGGGGGTAGGTGGGTCCGTCAGAACCCCTCTAGCGCCAACTGTTGCCCAGGGGTGATAACACACCCCTGGCACGCAGACTGACCTACAAGGCAGTTCCAAACCGGCAGCAGCACCAATCCAAACAATTTGCGAATGGGAGCAAACTTAACTCTCCCATTCCCACTAACTTTAGTGTGACGCCCCACTAAATAAGGGGGGGGGGGGCGCTACACAAGCACTGCTCAAGGTGGACTCATCATATATAGGGCATATATCAGTGGAAATGTTATGAAGATGTATTTAATATGTATTGTCATAGTGTCTCCCAGTCTTAGTTCTTCCGCAGCCCGCTCTAAAGAGCTGACTGGGGCAGACTGACGCTGGTTGAGTCCCGTTTTGTAGTGAAAAACTGCCTGAGGTTGAGAGGAGGTGTTTGCAGAGTGAAAGGACCCCTGTGCGATGCACAGACGTTCGTCTGAGGGGGGATGTGTTCACTCTGCAAAGACATTATCGGTTAGGGGATGTACGCTTGTGTGTCTCTGTGTGCCTAATCAACACGTCAAGGACGCGTAGCGTACAACTGCAGATAATTTACCATCAGCAGCAACAGTAGTATAATCCGGGTATGCGTTGTTCTCTGAACATTGCAGAATAAGGATTCATACCAACGGTAAAACAGGAGCTTTTAAATGGTTATGGTCAGGGAGAGAGTCCTTTTATAAAACATACACACTGTCCCTGCCCAGACACGCCCATAAGACTCCCCTAGACATTATTCATCCTGTTGGAAGGATTATGATATATGGTTTACGCACAGCGTACAGCCATATTTCCATGTCAATACCAAATGTTATCTTTTTCCAAAGGTATGTTCCTATTATCGCATTATCTGGTGTCTGCGGATTCTGGTTAACAAGGTTTTAACCACTTAAGGACTGCCTAATGCCGATATACGTCGGCAGAATGGCACGGCTGGGCACAATCGTGTACCTGTTTGTGATTGTTAAATGCCCAGCCACGGGTCCGAAGATCCGTGACTGTGGCCGCGGGACCCGCGGACCCGATTGCCTCCGGAGTCCCGCGATTGGTCCCCGGAGCTGAAGAACGGGGAGAGGTGTGTGTAACACACTTCACAGTGGTGCTGTCATTGATCGTCTGTTCCCTGATATAGGGAAAGGCCGACCAATGACGTCACACATCCAGCCCCGCCCACCTACAGTTGGAAACACATATGAGGTCACACTTAACCCCTTCAGTGACCCCTACTTGGTTAACTCCCAAACTGCAATTGTCATTTTCACAGTAAACAATGCATTTTTATAGACTTTTTTTGCTGTGAAAATGACAATGGTTCCAAAAATGTGTCAAAATTGTCCGATGTATCCGCCATAATGTCGCAAGTCACAAAGAAAAAAATGCTGATTGCGGCCATTAGTAGTAAAAAAAAAATATTAATAAAAATGCAATAAAACTATCCCCTATTTTGTAAACGCTATAAATTTTGCGCAAACCAATCGATAAACGCTTATTGCGTTTTTTTTACCAAAAATAGGTAGAAGAATACGTATCGGCCTAAACTGAGGAAAAAAAACGTTTTTTTATATATTTTTGGGGGAAATTTATTATAGCAAAAAGTAAAAAAATTGAATTTTTTTCAAAATTGTCGCTCTATTTTTGTTTATAGCGCAAAAAAAATAAAAACCGCAGAGGTGATCAAATACCACCAAAAGAAAGCTCTGTTTGTGGGAAAAAAATTACGCCAATTTTGTGTGGGAGCCACGTCGCACAACGGCGCAATTGTCAGTTAAAGCGGCGCAGTGCCGAATCGCAAAAAGAGGCCTGGTCCTTTACCCGCATATTGGTCCGGGTCTTAAGTGTTTAAAGGAGTCACTACAACTTTGGCTACATACACTTTAAATTAATAGCATTAAAAACTGTTCGGCAAAAGCCAGAGAACCACACAGTTTTAACTAAATCTTAAAAAAATAAACAAAAAAAAGATTAAAGATGATTCATGGAAAGACTCATTTGTCCAGGTAATTCTATAAGGCTTACGAACAAACCAAAGTAAACCAGGCTATCCATGACCATTACAGATTTACATTCTTAGGCATTTTCTTTCAATTTTCACACAAACCGAAGATGATGCATTTACATTGACATTACAGGGTCATTGGAAACCAACTACATACTTCTTGTAATCCTGATAGCCATATATAGGTGTACAATTCTGACACATCTATATCATCCATTGAAATGTTGAGACCCTCGGGGGGGAAAAATGCCTCTGTCATCTCAGAAAATTATTACAATATTATGCACTGAGTAATACCATCCTTTGGGGATGAATATAGACCATGTCAAGACAGACAGTTATGTAGCGCTTCGGATTGTCACCTGGAGGCTCAAATTGGTAGAAGTAGGCTTCAATGCAAAATAAACTCCAATGTCTAATGCGGTTCCTAAAAATGTTAATGTCGCATACACAAGATCGTTTTTTATGACGAGAAAAATGACATTTTTTATAATTGGTCATTAAAAACGATCATGTGTAGGCTCCAGAGCATTTTTCTTGACGAGAAAAATGGGCAATAAAAATTTAGAACCTGCTCTATTTTTTCTCGTAGTTTTTCTCGCCGTGAAAAACGGTTATTTGTAGGCTTGTTAACGACGAGGAAAAAAAACGTGCATGCTCAGAAGCAAGTTATGAGAAGGGAAATGTGCATAATCAGCCCAAAGGGTGGCCATTTGAATGGAACTTCCCCTTAATAGTGCCGTCCTACATATTGTACGTCACCGCGCTTTGTTCAAGCATTTTTTTTCATGAACCTGTGTATGCAAGGCAGGCTTGACAAGAATCACGTCACGTGTACGCGGCATAAGAATTAGCTTTCTACCAATAAAACATCCCTTTGTCTAGTTTTTCAGAAATCTTTATTATCATCTGAAAGCTTTCACTTACGAATTCTAACTTCTTCTTTCAGAGTTCTGAGATATTTTTTTAAGTTGGTCTTAAAGTGTTACTAAACCCAGGGCCCTGCATTCACTTTATCTGATCTCCCACAATACACAGAACATGGAAATGCAATTATTTTAGTAAATATAAACTGCTAAATACATTTTCTCATCAGCAGTATATAGCAGTCTTGTGACTTTGAACAGTATCCAACAAGCATCGGTTAGGCACTGCATGACTCCTGACCCTCTGTCTGGACAGTGCTGATTGGCCCTCTGCTGATCCCATGCACTCTTCCAAATACAAAAAATAAACTCTGAAGCTATACAGACCAAACTGAGCATGTGCAAAGGGCCTCCTAGAACTCTATACTATTAGGAGATGGTTTGGGGACTGTGGAAGAAGTGAGGAACAGAGAAGACAGGATCAAAAAGCCTTTTTACACAATGCAGAGGAATAACCCCCTAGGTTCCACAGTGAGTATAACAAGCATGCTTTACTGCATATACTGACAGATTTTACTGTTGTGGGTTTAGTAACACTTTAAGCAGGCCATAGAAATAAAAAAAAGAATGTTCTGTCAAACGAAAAATGTAAATGTTGTTAGTTTTTTTCCTTCATCTGCTAAAGTGAGGCAATGCATTTTGACTTCATCCATTTATACACCCTACTGTACACTCCCCTTGTACACTCCCTCTGTACACTCCCCTTGTACACAGTGGCGTATCTAGGGTATGGCAGCCATGGAAAGTGCCATGGGCGCCATATGAAGGGGGCACTGTTGAGTGGCTGGGCAGCAAGGCACTTATATATAAAAAGAGTGCAGCGCAAAATAAAATATAATAGTGACAATTGATAGTAATTAAATTAAATACATAATAGTGTCCATGTGAAAAGAAAGTCCATGCAATAATGAATCCAGCAGACACAAACGATTTCCAGAGTGGAAGTGAAGAAAAAACACTAGACATGTGCACAGAAAAAAAAATTGTTTTTTTTTTGTTCTGTTTCGTATCGTTCCGTTTTCGTTCGTTTTTCGTAAGACGCCCGTTTTCCTGTTTGTTCCCATTCGTTTTTCGTATGACGTGATTTTTTCGTATTCCGATCGTTTCGTATTTTCGTTACTGTTTTATTTTCGTACATGCGGGATGGTTCGTTATTCTGTTTAATTCATGTTCGTTGCTTGTTAGACAATAATTTTCGTGAATGATTTGCAGTATCTTGAAACCCTTTTCTTTTGCTATTTTCAGTTGTATGTTCATATGACATCTATAACAAAAGATTTGCATTCTGTATTTTAAATTCCTTTTTTCTGTTCGTATTTTGGATTCAAAATACAGCATGCAAATCTTTTGTTATAGATGTCATATGAACAATGAACATAGGTCTGAAAACAAACAGAAAAAGGATTGAAACAAAATACAGAATACAAATCTGTTGTTATAGATGTGATATGAACAATGAACATAGGACTGAAAACAAACAGAAAAAGGATTGAAACAAAATACATCATGCAAATCTTTTGTTATAGATGTCATATGAACAATGAACATAGGACTGAAAACAAACAGAAAGAGGATTCAAACAAAATACAGCATGCAAATCTTTTGTTATAGATGTCATATGAACAATGAACATAGGACTGAAAACAAACAGAAAAAGGATTCAAACAAAATACAGAATGTAAATCTTTTGTTATATAGATGTCATTTTTGTTCTTTTGCCGTTTTCGTTTTGTCGTTTTTTTTCGTTGGATCATTCGTTCGTATTTGCGGTTGTTCGTTATGCGGCTCATTCGTAATCTCATAGTTTCGTATTTTGGTGCTTTAATTTTTTCGTATGTACACATTATCCTGCGGGTACGAAAATGAACATTTTCGTACGAAAATAACATTCGTTCGAACGGGAATGCACATATCTAAAAAACACCAAATGATATTCTCCACCAGTGAAAGATGGACTCTCACCTCTTAGCTTTGACCCAAATGGATCTCAAAGCATGATCTGTTTAATCAAAAATCAGCTGAAGCCTCCGTAGGCAGACGAATGGATGGGATTAACACCATAGATCCGGACCCAATGATTTCACAATAGTCACACCATCATATAGGGAAGAAAGGGAAAATCTAGTGCTCTCCGTTTGAATAACTGATTTATTAAAACAATAAAAGATTGCACTCACATGTACAGACACTCTAAGAGCCGAGTGTCAGCAAAGCAGCATGTATCGGCGTGTCGACCGAACCGTCCTTCTGCAATCTGCGGCGATCTTGGGTGACGTTCTGCGTAGCTCCTCCCCCTGTATGCGTTGCGTCCCGTGGGCGGGACTTCCTCAGCATTCCCCTTTGATCGATATTTATATGGGATCTTAGCTCATGAGCCAATCCTGTAAGCATATGGATGCCGCCCACAACAGCACCTCCAGCCAACAGCAAGAATCAATGCTCCAAGATAGAGACTACATAGGCTGAGATAAAATGTAAACAAATAATTCTAAAAAGAATATTACCTATACTACAGTGATGGTGTGACTATTGTGAAATCATTGGGTCCGGATCTATGGTGTTAATCTCATCCATTCGTCTGCCTACAGAGGCTTCAGCTGATTTCTGATTAAACAGATCATGCTTTGAGATCCATTTGGGTCAAAGCTGAGAGGTGAGAGTCCATCTTTCACTGGTGGAGCATATCATTTGGTGTTTTTTCTTCACTTCCACTCTGGAAATCGTTTGTGTCTGCTGGATTCATTATTGCATGGACTTTCTTTTCACATGGACACTATTATGTATTTAATTTAATTACTATCAATTGTCACTATTATATTTTATTTTGCACTGCACTCTTTTTATATATATTTACATTTGGGAATTTTTATGAATTATCCTTAGTGCTGGCTTGCATACATTACTATTGTGTTTATTTTTTCCAGCGCTGAATATATTTTTCTTATTTATGCACAGCAAGGCACTTACCAGGGTCTGAGGGTCTCTTCTTCCCTCCTCCCGAGCATAGGCAGGATCTCCTTTTCAGCACCTTTGCTAATGGACAATGGCAGTGCTATCCCTGCTGCGTTCAGCCACAGCCCTCCCCTGTTCTCCCAGGCTCTCCCATTCCATCTGGTCGGATTGGCAGCACACAAAGAAGAAGGAGAAACATCCGTTTCTTTCTCTCCTCTGTGAAAAATGAGGCCTTAAAGTGGAGTTCCACCCAGGAAAACCACATTTGGCCAAAAGTCTTAAAAAAATACATTAAAAAAAAACGTGAAAAAAAAAATACTCACCCGAAATACCTGTTGCTATGCGGAAGTCCGTAATCTGCCTCTTCCACACTGCGGTTTCTTTTCTTCTTGTCCTTCTCCTTGTGAATGGGGCGCGCTGCTTTCTGGGAACTGTGTGTGTTCTCAGAGAGCAGCGCGCCCCTTCACAAGACAGCGTGAGACTCACGCAGGCTCAGTAGGAAATGGGCAGTGAAGCCGTAAGGCTTCACTGCCTGTTTCCCATAGTGTGAATGGCGGCGCAGGACCCGGAGCGATCGTGAGACCGGCATCGGGGGGGAGGCCGTCAGCGCGGGCGCCTAGGACAGGTAAGTGTCCTTATTCAAAGTTAGCAGCTACACTGTTAGTAGCTGCCGACTTTGAAAAAAAAAAAAATGCGGGTGGAGCTCCGCTTTAAGTGATGAAGATTTTATCACTTCCAATATCTGAATTTACCTGGCCTTGGAGGGCAGAGGAGGGATCAGGAGGTCTAATAAACCCCAGATTTCTCCATAAAGAGGATATGTCACTACCCAAGGTATCACAAGGGATGATAAATATCACTAGTTTTGTTCGCTGTTTTTTTTGTTAAGGTTATCTGAAAGATGGGTTTCAAATGTATTAAGAGCGGCACAGTTTCAGTGCTTGCCATAGGCACAATTTTCACTAGATAGGCCTCTGCTTGTACACTCCCTCTGTACACTTCCTCTGTACACTCCCCTTGTACAATTCCTCTGTACACTCCCCTTGTACAATTCCTCTGTACACTCCCTCTGTACACTTCCTCTGTACACTCCCCTTGTACAATTCCTCTGCACACTCCCCTTGTACAATTCCTCTGTACACTCCCTCTGTACACTCTCTCTGTACACTCAGGTACACTCCCTCTGTACACGCCCTTGTACACTCCCCTTGCACACTTACCTTGCACACTCCCTCTGTACACTCCCCTTCCACACACCCTCTGTACACTCCCCTTCCACACACCCTCTGTACACTCCCCTTCCACACTCCCTCTGTACACACCATCCGTACACGCCCTCTGTAAACTCCCCTTGTACACTCCCCCTGTACACTCTCTCCTTACACTCCCCTTGTACAATTCCTCTGTACACCCACCTTGTACAATTCCTCAGTACACCCCCCTTGTACAATTCCTCTGTACACTCCCCTTGTACAATTCCTCTGTACACTCCCCTTGTACACTCCCCTTGTACACTCCCTCTGTACACACCCTTGTACACTCCCTCTGTACACTCCCCTTGCACACTTACCTTGCACACTCCCTCTGTACACTCCCCTTCCACACTCCCTCTGTACACACCATCCGTACACTCCCTCTGTAAACTCCCCTTGTACACTCCCCCTGTACACTCTCTCCTTACACTCCCCTTGTACACTCTCTCCTTACACTCCTCTTGTCTATTTAAATTGTAGCGTGTTGATGAATACATTATTTTTCTTACTGCAGAGTATATCACTCTGCTTCCAGACACTATGGCACTTTATGTACCAGCCTTCCATTAGCAGACTTGTTGTTTCCTGGTGCTGGGAGTACATTAGTACTTTCATTGTAATGCTAGCACATTTTGTGTATCCCCCTCTGCATGCAGACACATAGCTTTCTTGTTGCCTGTTTAGTGATACGTATTGAAATAACTTTTTGGGCATTGAACGTTCTTTGCTTATGGGTCGTAGTTTTCTAGCTCATGTGCATTTATATATTTTTTTTCCGAAAGATTCCATGAATCAATGATTAGAAATTTGTTTGTTTAAAAAAAAAAAAAAATCCAACATGTTTGATCACGCACTTTCTATTGCGGCATGAAAATCGCTAGAGATGCACCAACATTTCAGCGCCTGAAAACATATGCGCTAAAAATGGTTAAGCCCATCATGGCCCCAAAACGTACGTGATTTTTCTGAGAATTTTAGACAATTTTACCCAGATTTCACCGCGATTTTACAGCCATTTTACCACAAATTCTGTGCTTATGGTTTGTTTTTCATAGGTCATGTGACTCAAAAACCGCATTAAAAACATAACACGGGTGCGTTATTAATGTGTTCTTGCTGCATTTTCAGTTGACCGAGGACTGAAGCCTGCTGTTGGTTGACGTAAAAGAGCCGATCCAGGGTAAGATCGCGAAAATAAAGTCGGGATCAGCCTGCAACCTTTGACCGACACCTGGCTCAGCTTCTCAGCCTCCTGCCCCCTCCACAGCCCAGCGTGCCAGTAAAGGGGGCCCGAGCAGAGAGCCTTGGGTCACGTACACACGATCAGACCGGTCCGATGAGACTGGTCCGACGGACCATTTTCATCGGTTCACCGCTGAAGTGGCCTGATGGTCTGATGTGCGTACACACCATCAGTCCAAAATCCGATCGGGTCAGAACGCGGTGACATAGAACACAACGACGTGCTGAAAAGCATGCGTCGACTTGATTCTGAGCATGCGTGGGTTTTTGGTCCGATGTTTTTGCGTACTAACCATCGTTTTGGTCCGATGTAGAATGAGAGCCTCTGGGTAGAATATGTAAATGCTAAAATGTGAGGTACCATCATCCTGAGAATATAGATAATTCATGGGTCTAAGTTCCCCAAACCAAAGAACCAAGGGGGGAGAGTGGGCCAATTAGGACTATCATGGTACAGGTACATGGGTGAAAAAATGAGGGTACATGATTAAAACAGAAAATAAACTTTATTGAAGACATGAACAGACATAGTTACATAATTAAAATAATAACCAAGGACAACGCCATGCTGAAGGTCCCCAGGTAAGGAGAAAAACATGATGGGTTGATGGTTATGACAGTCTCTACTAGTTTCGCAGACTATTCCGCTTCCTCAGGAGAAAATCTACAAATTATTAAACAATCAATTAATAAATAAAATACATAGACATTACATCATTTAAATGGGGAAACATTGGGCTGAGCTGCTCACCTAGACAGGTCCCGCCAAGATGGAGAACAGCGGGCGTAACCCAACAAGGTCCCGTGTGGTAGCCAGGGGAGACGCATGGAAGGAGTGTCCTGCTAGTCTGGTATGTATAATATAAAAATGTAAAAGTTGACATCTACTAGGCTCGCCTGGGGTGAAAGGGGGAAGTGTGTGAACACGCGTGAATAACAAATTAGTGGGTGAAAGTGAGGATGTGGGTGCAGGGAAGAAGAAGGGTAGTGAGTGGGGGAGAGGGAGAAGAGGGGGGGGGAGAAAAAGAGGGAAAGGGGGGAGAGAGGCAGGGGAGGGGTTTTGGTTGGGGAAAGAAAGGTAACGAAAGGAGAAGGGGCGGGGGAAGGGGGGGGAAGGGGAGGAGAAAAGAGGGACACAAGGACGGGGAGAGAGGGGGTGAGAACAGTGGGGGAAGTGAGCGGAAGAGAAGGACAATGGAGGAGTGGAACGGGCAGAGCTAAGAAAAGGGGGGAGGGAAGGGGAAGGAGTGGGAGGGGGGGGGAGGCAGAGGAGAAAGCAGGGGGGGGGGGAATTGGGGGGGGGGAAAGAGGAAGGAGGGAAAAAGGAACAGGGGAAACAGTGTGGAAAGAAATGGGGTGAAGGTGAAACAAAATTGAAGAAGGATACAGATTGATAATTAATCAGTGTACCTTGATAACAAGAAAGGTGGTGATATGTGGGTAGGGTCCCAAGAGTAGGAACCCAGTGGTAGGGCGTATTGGAGTGCATGAGGATTCAGCACAACGTGAAAAGGTAATGCACATATGAGGATTGAGAGGGGCCAGTAAAGGTCCCATGGTAACATCAGGGTAGTGATGCTAGCATCTCATGCCTGGGGAGGGAAAAAAGTGTAATTAGGGCAGAGGAAAGAATGTCCGGGATAAAAGCAAGCTGAGGGTAGGGAGCAACAAGGTAAAGAAAGATAGGACTTACTGTGGACTGGGTTCTTTGGTTTGGGGACCTTAGACCCATGAATTATCTGTTTTGGTCCGATGGTCAGGCGTCCATCGGAACAATTTTAAAGCAAGTTTTAAAACTTTGGTCTGATGGACAACGGTCCGATGGGCCGTACACACAATCGATTTGGTCCGATGAAACTGGCCTTAAGGCAGTGTTTCTCAATTCCAGTCCTCAGGCCCCCCCAACAGGTCAGGTTTTCAGGATTTCCCTCAGATGAAAAGGCTGTGGTGATTACTAAGGCAGTGAAACTGATCAAATCACCTGTGCAAAATAATGGAAATCCTGAAAACCTGACCTGTTGGGGGGGCCTGAGGACTGGAATTGAGAAACACTGCCTTAAGGCCAGTTTCATCGGACCGGTCTAATCGTGTGTTAGCGGCCTGACAGTCACCAGCTTTATGCTCACAAACCTCTAATGCCGCGTACACATGATCGGTTCGTCTGATGGACCGTTTTCATCAGACAAACCGATCATGTGTGGGCCCCATAGTTTTTTTTTTCCCATCGGTGAAAAAAACGTAGGACCTGTTTTAAAATTATCTGATGGTTAAAAATACGATAGAAAAAAAACGATCGTCTGTGGGTAAATCCATTGGTTAAAAATCAACGCATACTCAGAATCAAGTCGACGCATGCTCGGAAGCATTGAACTTCATTTTTCTCAACACGTTGTTGTGTTTTTTTTTACCGCGTTCTGACACAATCGTTTTTTTAACTGATGGTGTGTAGGCAAGACTGATGAAAGTCAGCTTCATCAGATCGTTTTCATCGGATGAACCGATCGTGTGTACAGGGCATTAGAACCGAGCAATCATCGGTCTTTGATCACTCTAAGGTTTGTAAACACGGCTTCCCCCTTCTTCACTGTGGCTGCCGTCATCGATCGCGTGATTCCTTTTATAGGGAGACACAATCGATGATATCACACCTACAGCCACACTACAGTTGTAAACACACATTAGGGAACACATAACCCCTTCAGCGCCCCCTAGTGGCTAACTCCCAAACTGCAAATGTAATTTTCACAATAAACAATGCAATTTAAATGCATTTTTTGCTGTGAAAATGACAATTGTCCCAAAAATGTGTCAAAATTGTCCGAAGTGTCCACCATAATGTCGCAGTCATGAAAAAAATCGCTGATCACCGCCATTAGTAGTAAAAAAAAAAAAATCATAAAAATGCAATAAAACTATCCCCTATTCTATAAATGCTATACATTTTTCGCAAACCAACCGAGAAACGCTTATTGTGATTTATTTTACCAAAAATAGGTAGAAGAATGCGTATCGGCCTAAACTGAGAAAAACTATATTTTTTTTTTATATTTTTTTGGGGGATATTTATTATAGCAAAAAGTAAAAAATATTGCACTTTTTTCAAAATAGTCGCTCTATTTTTGTTTATAGCGCAAAAAATAAAGACCGCAGAGGTAATCAAATAACACCAAAAGAAAGCTCTATTTGTGGGAAAAAATGGACGCCAATTTTGTTTGGGAGCCACTTTTGCACGACCGCGCAATTGTCTGTTAAAGCGACACAGTGCCGAATCGCAAAACCTGGCTAGGTCCTTTAGCTGACTAAAGGTCCGGGTCTTAAGTGGTTAAACCCGCGCATGCTCAGAAGCAAGTTATGAGACAGGAGCGCTAGTTCTGGTAAAACTACCATTCATAATGGAGTAAGCACATTCATCACGCTGTAACAGACAGAAAGGCGCGAATCGTCTTTTACTAACACGGAATCAGCTAAAGCAGCCCAAAGGTGAATATAACTTTCCCTTTAGAGTGCCGTCGTACGTGTTGTACGTCACTGTGCTTTGTTCATCATTTTTCTTAAACGATGGTGTGTGGGCAACGTCGTTTTTAATGATGAAGTTGTAAAAACTTAGTTTTTTGGACAATGCTGAAAAACATCGTTTTTTTCATGCTGAAAAATGATCGTGTGTACGCGGCATTAGAACCGAGCAATCGGCAGTCTTTGATCGCTCGGTTCTCAGTCTTAGACAGGGGACAGATGCAACATCACACCAATGCTGCATTCACCTAGGAAAGTATGATTTAAAAGATTTGATTTATGGTAAAAAAAAATAAAAAATCTTATACAGATTAACTAAAGAAAAAAAAGAAGGCGGTGACATTTGATCAGTACTGAAAACCAGGCACATTTCCAGTGACAAATGTTACCAGGAACAAATCCTCAAAAACAGCAACTGTCCCAGAAAACCAGCCGTCACAGCTAGGAAAAATCACAATATTCAAAAATACGTTTGTAAAATGAAACGCCATTTCATTTTGACGTTTTTTAAAATCCACAATTTGAAAAGATTTTTTTGTTGGGGGTCTGTAACAAGAAGCAAAGCCAGTCCTCATTTCTGTTGGGGTTTGGATAACACACAGCAATTATAAAACCCGCGCTTTGATCCAACTGAAACCTTCCCCTGCCACTCGCTTTCATTACAGGAGGTTGATCCTGGTGTTCTGTAAAGGGAACGGCAATATTCATGATAGGTAGTGCTGGAACTCACATTTAGATTAGAAAATAGCAGAGGGAACACGGCTTGATAATTATGTATATTAAATCATATGTATGTTAAAGCGATAGTAAACTTCTTTAAAAAAACACAAGTTAGGCCGTGTACACACGGCAGAGAACCTCGATGAGCAGAACACATCGTTCCGCCCGTCGAGGTTCTCTGCCGGCCGTCAAAATCGGCAACCCGCCCATCGGGAATGGCAACCAGCCATTCATCCAGGCGGGCCGTCGAGCAAATAGAGAGCGTGCTCTCTATTTCTGCTCGACGGGATTCCCGACGGGATGCTCGCCGAGAGCGTACACACGGCCGAGGTCCTCGCTGGAATGCAGCTTCCAGCGAGGTTCTCGCTGGTTTCCAGCGAGAACCTCGGTCGTGTGTACGCCGCCTGACACTTACCTGCTCTGTGCCCCATCCTCCTCTTGTGAGGCCTGGCTCCTCCCCCTGCCAAGTGTCCCCATAGCAAGAGGCTTTCTTTGGGGGCACTCTAGGGTTGCCACCTTTTCTTCAAGTCAAACCCAAACACTTTAGCAGCGCACAGCAATTTGTTTTTTATAGTATAACTTTACATATATTTTGCAATAAAATAACATTTCTAATTATATGAAGTTAATCACAAGAGTCCACCTTTTACATCAGAATCCACAGAGTTCCCTTACACTGTAAGGCAGGACTCTGCAGACTCTGATTTTAGGGAGAACTCTGGGGACTCTAACATAAGGGATGCTCTGGGGACCCTGATTTGAGGGGGAACACTGAGAACTCTGATGTACGTAGAGGTATTCCGAAATAAGGGGGAACACTGTGGCTTCTGGTGTAAAGGAACTGTGATATAAGGGGTGCTCTGAGAACCTTGATTTACCATATTATACTCACTCAGAGGCAGGAGAGAGAAGGGGGGAGAGGGGAGACCTCAGACTTCAGTTGGCAGTCAGCACCTCTCATCCAGATGTATCTAAGGCTGCTGGACTTCAAATTTCCGGCCCGACTTTCCTTTTCTGAGGCCCAGCCCTACGGATTGGAGCGTGCGCAGACACAGAGGGGTAGGGGTGGGAGGAGGAGGAGCAGATCGAGCCCTCTCTCCTCTTCTGTCTGTATGTGGGGGGAACTGTTAGTGCTGGCTTTGGGCAGTGTGAAAGAGAGTGTACCAGACACTCTCAGCTTAGACAACTAAGAGGCCATAGTCCGGTCTGAATAATGTGTCCGGGTTTCAGACAGTTCGAAACCCGGACACATGATTCCAAACCCAAACTGTCCAGGTGAATCCCGGACAAGTGGCAACCCTAGGGCACTCGTGTGTGCTTGCCCTGGAGCTAGCCCGGTGTGTCCATAAAACACACAGAGCACAGTTTGTTAAATTGACATTTTTGGGGCACCCAGAAAGCACAGAGGCAGGAATTCTTATATGGCCCTATATGCAAGTACCGCTCACTACAGCATCCAGCTGCTGGTTGCATCTGTACTTTATGGGAATGTAGCCTTATTAATACGATGAGAGGGTGGAGTTAGTGGTCAATAGTCCTTTTTTGATATATGGCACCTCATCCCTAAAAAAGGCATTAAAGAGGTGTGAAGGGGAGGGGGGATTATAGCGGTGCCTGGGAAAAGAAGTTATAAGTAGAAACCAAAGAAGACTGCATCAGTATTCAGTACAAAAGATTTTTTATTTTAAATATTTGAATTACTTAATAAGTTAGTACACACAAACAAGAAAAAAGGAAAACCATAAGAAAACAAATATAATAAAACCACAGTTGGGAGTACTCGTTGGAATATATGGTAAGTGATCCAGACAACCCTACTAGTTTCGCCAGGTATGGCTTCTTCAGGGGATTTTATAGCCGGATCGTTCCAGTTATGAGAACTCTAGTGCAGAGAGATTTTTAAATTAGAACATATATTTCAATGGATACAAAAACAAAGCACAGCAAAGAATGGTTCACATTAACATCATTGTGGAAGGTGTGACTAGGGTCCGCGGCGGGACGAAAACAGGCCAGGTACCCCACCGAACCCAACAGGTGTAACAGGAATACAGGGGAAGGATAAATTAGTGGCTGGCCTGACTGATTATTCGCAGATGTGAACAACACAAGTGCGAATAAAACAACAGAGAGGGAAAGAATAACCCCTTGTAAAAGAGAAGGTACAAGAAATTAACCTACCAAAGGTCCATCCGCATGTAAGCAGGTTCACCATCCGGGTAGGTTAATTTCTTGTACCTTCTCTTTTACAAGGGGTTATTCTTTCCCTCTCTGTTGTTTTATTCGCACTTGTGTTGTTCACATCTGCGAATAATCAGTCAGGCCAGCCACTAATTTATCCTTCCCCTGTATTCCTGTTACACCTGTTGGGTTCGGTGGGGTACCTGGCCTGTTTTCGTCCCGCCGCGGACCCTAGTCACACCTTCCACAATGATGTTAATGTGAACCATTCTTTGCTGTGCTTTGTTTTTGTATCCATTGAAATATATGTTCTAATTTAAAAATCTCTCTGCACTAGAGTTCTCATAACTGGAACGATCCGGCTATAAAATCCCCTGAAGAAGCCATACCTGGCGAAACTAGTAGGGTTGTCTGGATCACTTACCATATATTCCAACGAGTACTCCCAACTGTGGTTTTATTATATTTGTTTTCTTATGGTTTTCCTTTTTTCTTGTTTGTGTGTACTAACTTATTAAGTAATTCAAATATTTAAAATAAAAAATCTTTTGTACTGAATACTGATGCAGTCTTCTTTGGTTTCTACTTATAACTTCTTTTCCCAGGCACCGCTATAATCCCCCCTCCCCTTCACACCTCTTATTAATACGATGAAACAAGACATTTCCAAATTTCCAGACCAAAAGGCAACAAACAAGAGCCACTTATTGTTGTACACATTTGGAGCTCATTCACATGGGGGGGGGGGGATTAAAAGCAGGCAGTTTAAACACAGTTTCACCCCCAACCACCTACCTAAACTAGGGCATGCTGTTAGAAATTACGGGGCCCCATACAGCCTACCTGACAGGAGCCTCCCAGGCACCCCCCAAATATATCAAAACAATATTTTAACAAACAAATACACTAAAATCATTATTGGCGGGCACAAACCTGTGTGAATTATCCCTTTTTTAAAGTTTAAAAAAATCTATAAACTTTTTTGTTAATATTTTTTTTAAAGAATGTTAAAATGTATTAATTTTATTTATTTTTTATGAGACAGGTAAGCCAGCAGTGCCATGGGGGGCATCACAGTGACATGGGGCACAGAAGGGGATCAGAAGCAGGCAGAACAAGAAGGGAGAAGTGTAACGGATTGGCCCGTGGGACCCAGAAGCTCTTCAAAATTATGAGATACTCCTGTTTCAGCTTCACCGATGACTCTTCTGTCTAAAATCATCCTATGTCCACTAGGGGTATAGGATGACTGAGAAATGATATCTTGGATTGCTTTAACATGGGTCTGTTATCCACAATATATTCCAGGATATCGTTAAAGAACTAATTACTGATTGTTGATTCTGAACTCAACAGGTTAATTGAAAGAGTATCTCATTCAATTTTAGGAACACATACTGTTAACTAGGTGTTAATATTGTCTGTTGTGATGTAAATGAATCTAGTATGGCTTCTAAGGGTCTTCCATTGTGTTGTGCTAATTGACCCTGTATTGTGTGAAGGTCTATTGATGATAATGTGTGTATTGTAAGTTAACAGACAGTCTAAAGGCCAGAATGTCTACTAAAAGAATGTGTATTGTATAGCAGGTGAGAGGAGTCGGGAAGTCTACCTTGAAAGATCATATCTCTGAGTCACCTTGTCTGGGTAAATGATTAGTTAATTAGCTCATGTAAATTATGTCAGAGATGTTGCCAGAATGTCTACCAAAAAAGATGTGTATTGGGCTCATTGTGTGATGATGTGGGTGGAGTTGAGTCATTGTTCATTTTGGTTACTAACTGTATATAAGAGCCTAATTTTCTCAATTAAAGAGTCTATTTGTGTGGAACCTCAGAGATGTGTGTCTCGTTATTGGGGTTTGTTTACCTGACTGTGGAGTGTCGGTAGCTGTTTTGTGTGCGGGAATGGAATATCTTGAACGGCTTTAACCCCTGTCCCATTTTGGGTTCCGTTACAGGAAGTAATTCTGTAATTGTCCCTCCATCGGACCACAATGATTCCCTCTGCTGTCGGGGGCCCCCCTGTTTGCCTGGGCCCCCTACAGGAGGGCTGGTGGTCCCCCCTGTAAGCGGCCCTGCATGCAGCAACTCTGGGCTGTACAATAATTGAAGAACATTCAAGTGAATGGGTGCCACGTTGCAGATGCATGGTGGGTCAACTCCTTCTGGAAAGTGATTCGCCGCAAATCACTTTTCAGATGGGCAGCAAGGGCTCCCACCTGTGTAAATAAGCCCTAACACTAATCTGGACCTATCTTTCTTTATGAAGTGTCTGAAGGAACCCAGTCTGTGTTTGCTGCACACAAAGTGGTATCATCGGTGTGAGTACCACAGTGCACTGTCAGTATATCCTCCCGGCTCACACACTTCTATTGCCTCTGCCCACATTAGTTCATTGTCCTGCAGCGTTCAGCAGGTCTCTTCAGCAATAAATGGGAGTTAATACAACTGAAATGATCTCATAAAGCTGGCCGGGTCAGAAATTATACTGATATATCCAAAGAGACAAACTATAAAATATGTCATCCAATAGAGGCCAATAATTGAATCCCAAGCTATTATTACCAGCAGCTGATAGCTGTCTCTCAGGCTTCTGCTAAATAACTTCATGCCAAGACAGGAGCTATGGAGCACAATTAAGTTAATACGGCTGTTATTGAGTTTGTAAGGAGAATGGAGAGGAGTGATGGGTTATATTCAGGGGTTAAATGCCCAACATGGTCTTATTTGCAAGCGTAACCTTTTTTTTCTTCTTTTTTTTAAGGTTATTGTCTTCATACAAACACAGACACTTGAAGCAGATCTTCACTGCATCTGAGCACCACAAACCAAAAAACACAATTTAATTCATTTTAAATATTCAAAGCAAACTCACCCTGGGCTGGTGCAAGGATTTTTGTCACCCTAGGCAAAACCTAATTTTGCTGCCACCCCCTTGGCTCCACTCTCTTTGCCCTGACCATGTATACCCCACCTTTTTATTGAAGCGCCCATCAAATGCAGCCTCACCAATGCCCATCAAATGCAGCTTCACCAATGCCTATTAAATGTGGCCTTATCGACGCCCTTCAAATGCAGCCTCACTGGCGCCCATCAAATGCGGCCTTATCGACGCCCATCAAATGCAGCCTCACCAGCGCCCATCAAATGCAGCCTCACCAGCGCCTATCAAATGCAGCCTCACCAGCGCCCATCAAACGCAGCCTTACCAGCACCCATCAAATGCAGCCTCACCAGCCCCCATCAAATGCAGCCTCACCAGTGCCCATCAAATGCAGCCTCACCAGCCCCCATAAAATGCAGTCTACCAGTGCCCTACAAATGCAGCCTCACCAGCGCATATCAAATGCAGCCTCACCAGTGCCCATCAAATGCAGTCTACCAGCTCCCATCAAATGCAGCCTCACCAGCACCAATCAAATTCAGGCTCAACAGCGCCTATCAAATGCAGCCTTACCGGTGCCCATTAGCCTCTGCTGGAGTTGGAAGACCCTGAATGTTGGATGGTAAACCCTTCTGAAACTGGGTGCCCTGGACAATGTTGTGTAAACAGCATAAATATTTGACACCCTAGGCGAAACCACCCCCATGGCTCCACCCCTGACTCCACCCTTTTCCCCCTGCCCATGTATACCCCACCTTTTTAATAAAGCACCCATCAAATGCAGCCTCACCAATGCCCATCAAGTGCAGCCTCACCAACACCCATCAAATGCAGCCTCACCAGTGCCCATTAAATGCAGCTTCACCAGCGCCCATCAAATGCAGCCTAGAGCGACCGCCAGTCACCAAGCAGCAGCTTTAACAGTCTCAGTGCTGGGACAAGGCCATTTGGTGCCCAGGGCGAAGATGGCAAACTGCGCCCCCCCCCGTTTTTAAGAAAGAATCTGGTGGCAATTGATGGGGCAAACTGGCAGCACACTGGCGGCAATTGATGGGCACACTGGCGGCAATTGATGGGGCAAACTGGCAACAATTGATAGCTACAGTGTGTGTGTTGGCACAGTGGCTACGTTTGATGAGCACAGTGGCTGTGTGTGATGGGCACAGTGGCTGTGTTTAATTGTCACAGTGGCTGCATTTAATTGGCACAGTAGCTGCGTTTGATGGGCACAGTGGCGAAAATTAATGGCACAGTGGCTGCGTTTGATGGGCACAGTGGCGACAATTGATGGCACAGTGGCTGTGTTTGATGGCACAGTGGCTGCATGTGATGGGCACAGTGGCTGCTTTTTATGGGCATAGTGGCGACAATTGATGGCGCAGTGGCAACAATTGATGGCACAGTGGCTGCGTGTGATGGCACAGTGGCTGCATGTGATGGCACAGTGGCTGCATTTGATGGGCACAGTAACTGCATTTGATGGGTACAGTGGCTGCATTTGATGGGCACAGTGGCTGCATGTGATGGGCACAGTGGCAACGTTTGATGGGCACAGTGGCTGCATTTGATGGGCACAGTGGCGCCAATTGATGGCACAGAGGTTGTGTTTGATGGGCACAGTGGCTGCATTTGATGGGCACAGTGGCTGCATGTGATAGCACAGTGGCTGCATGTGATGGCACAGTGGCTGCATGTGATGGCCCAGTGGCTGCGTGTGATGGGCACAGTGGCTGCATTTGATGGGCACAGTGGCTGCATGTGATGGGCCCAGTGGCTGCATGTGATGGCACAGTGGATGCATGTGATGGGCACAGTGGCTGCGTTTGGGCACAGTGGCGACAATTGATGGCACAGTGGCTGTGTTTGATGGGCACAGTGGCGACAATTGATGGCACAGAGGCTGTGTTAGATGGCACAGTGGCTGCATGTGATGAGCACAGTGGCTGCATGTGATGGCACAGTGGCTGCGTTTGATGGGCACAGTGGCTGCGTGTGATGGGCACAGTGGCTGCATTTGATGGCAGTGGCTGCGTGTGTTGGCACAGTGGCTGCATGTGACGGACACAGTGGCTGCATTTGATGGCACAGTGGCTGCATTTGATGGCACAGTGGCTGCGTGTGTTGGCACAGTGGCTGCATGTGATGGCACAGTGGCTGCAATTGATGTTTTTTTTTGGTTTTGCTTGTCAGAGAAGGCAACTAGGCAAGCATGGCTGGTCACCTCAGTCCGCCACAATCCCCCCAATACAGCCATAATTATTTTCTCTAAGGCCCCGTACACACGAGGAGGGTGCGGCGTCCGCGGGGGCCGCGGGGGCTTTTGCCGTTTTTTCTCTTTTCTCTCTTTAATATTAATAACACCAACTCCAATATGACACGTGCAGATCTTCCATCAACAGGTAGGGGTACACGATTGTGTTACTCACGTGCAGAGCTTCTTTCCTGGGAACAATCTCGAATCCCTCCCTTAATAGATATCAATGCGCTTTGCTTATCCCATACTGCAAAAATTGCTCCGGTCCCTAGCATCACTGACCGGCTACATTTACATCAGGAAAGACAGAAAAAACTGGCTAAGCCCTGCTCAATGGAGTCTATTCAGGCCCTATATGTAAATGCCCGATCCGCAGTAAAGCACTGCGATGAAATCCACAATGTGCTGCTAATTTCTGGCGCTCATATAATGAGAGTTACAGAAACCTGGTTCCAGGACAGCTCCAGATCAATCTATGACGAATTACTACCTAGCAACTATAGCATCATGACCAAGAATAGACAAACTAAAAAAGGTGGAGGCATATGCATTATTCATGACACTAATTTGATTTGCCAAGAAATTTCCTCTTCTCCCTATAATACCTTTGAACACTTAGCAGTGAAATGCTTAGTGAATGATAACGCAACATTCACATTCGCAATCATCTATAGGCCTCCTGGCCCCCTGGCCCAATTTCTCTCTGATTTTGCTGATTTCTCTATGCAACTTTCATTGATTTCCAATCATGTAGTGATTCAGGGTGACCTAAACCTATGGCTAGACGATGTACGGAACCAGGACGCTCAAGATCTCCTGGATGACATGCAGGCTTTACATTTCACCCAGCATATCAAGGAACCCACTCATATTAAGGGCCACACTTTAGATGCCCTTTTCCTATACGGTATTTCCATTTCAAAAGTGACGATACAAAAAATTGTGTGGTCAGATCATTTTTTGACTTCGTATGTTCTTCCGGACTTTGCTCTCAAAAGAATACAGGCGGGCAATAACATGCGTAAGTCAATCCCATTTCGAAAACTTAAGCCTGTGAACTGTGTTGAATTCAAGAACTGCTATATTAAAACCGACAACGAGATTGACGAGAATAAGCTTGTTGACGATCTCGAAGAAGGTGCTCTCCAATTAGAGAGTGCCTTGGACGATTTTGAATCTAGGCTCAAAAAATCACTGAACGAAGTGGCGCCCTTTCAGGTGGCTAACAACCGACCGAGATTACAGAAATCCCAACCGTGGTATTCGTCTAGTCTCCTCCCTCTCAAAAAAAAGAGACGGCTCTTGGAGCGAAAATGTCTAAAATCTCAATGTAATCTGGACAAACAAGCCTACCGCATACATTGCAGAGGTTATGCCAAGGCAGTAAAAACGCTAAAAAGAACATATTATAATACCAAAATTAGCGTTGCCCCTAATCAAACGGGAGAACTGTTTGCCATAGTCCGGGAGATTTTTGAGCCAAAAAGACTCCACTCCAAGATTATGGCATCCCCACAACTGTGTAATGATATCCACCAGTCTTTCATTTCAAAAGTGGAGAAAATCCGTGCTCGATCCTCCTTAGCACCCCCCTGTGCAACACCAAAAGCCAAAACCACCCCGGAAAAACTACAGAATTTTCGCCTAGTGTCAGAGGAGGAAATCAGAGCTATCATCTCAAAACTGAAACCAACCAGTTATCCTGATGACCCCTGCCCTGCCTGGTTCATTCAGAAGCATGTAGACACTCTGGTTACCGACATCTGCAGAGTAATCAATTTGTCCCTCCGCCTGGGTATAGTGCCTTCTAGATTCAAGAGAGCAATCATACTCCCATTATTGAAAAAAGCGTGCCTGGACCCCACGATACTTACCAACTACCGCCCCATTTCTCTACTGCCCTTTCTATCTAAGGTCCTGGATCAGGTTGTGTTTATCCAGCTGCAGGAGCGGTTTGAGTCACACGGTCTGTTCCATGATTGCCAGTCGGGATTTCGACCCGGTCGCGGTACGGAGATGTCTGCCCTAGATATGAGGGAACGTCTGCTGGGTGTCCGCGACGCGGGGGGGTCCGCAGCCTTGGTGCTGCTGGACCTCTCTGCGGCGTTTGACACCATTGACCATTCTATCCTTCTCTTTAGAATGCAATCCTTATTTGGCTGTGAGGATGCAGTGTTAAATTGGATTAGATCCTTTTTGTCAGAAAGAACGCACTCCATAAAAATGGCGTCGTACCGCTCAAACACCCTGTCATTGACCTGCGGGGTACCTCAGGGCTCTGCCCTCTCTCCCCTATTCTTTAACTGCTATATGCGCCCACTTGCCGACCTCATTACTAGCTATGGTCTAGGCTGCCAGATCTATGCGGATGACACACAGATCTTGGCAGACCTTGCAAGTGGACCTAATATGCCTGAGCAGCTGAATAAGGGACTATCTAACATCCAACAATGGATGGACAGAAACAGGCTAGGCCTTAACGCCGACAAAACGGAGCTATTGCTGATCGGCCCACAGGCCAACTCTACCTTTTTACCTGCCTGGCCATCCTCGTTTGGCTCTGCCCCAATTCCAGCTAAGCAGGTTAAAAATCTGGGTATGATTTTTGATGCTGAACTAAGTTTCATACCTCACGCAAATTATTGCATAAAATCCGCCAACTACCATCTGCAATTATTACGGAAAATTAAGAATCTTTTCACTCAGCACAACCGTATCATCTTAGTTCATGGACTTATCCACTCTAGGTTGGATTGTTCTAACATTTTCTTCCTAGGGCTCCCACAGAAGTGGATAAAACGATTGCAGATTACACAGAACCATGCTGCAAGATTAGTTACAAACTGCCCAAGGCGGAATCACATCTCCCCGGTACTAAAGAACTTACACTGGCTCCCGATAGTAAAACGGGTTGAGTTCAAGGCACTCTGTTTGGTGTTTCGGGCCTATTGGCAACTAGGTCCGATGTATTTATCAAATATGACAGAACATTACTGTCCACCCAGAGAGCTTTGTTCGACTGACGCTCTGTTAGCAATTATTAAATCTAGCCGATTACCTTCGAAAGGTGGCCGCCGGCTCCAAACACTGGGGAATTTTCTGTGGAACCAGCTCCCTCATCAGCTCCGAGCATCCACCTCCTTGATGGCCTTCCGTAAGGGCTTGAAGACACTTTTGTTTTCACAAGCCTATAGATAGAGACCTGCCCTTCCAAGCCCTTAGCAGGACGCTGCCTTAATCCTAGGCTGCGGTCCATTGTCAGGGAGTAGGGATAGGCTTGCTGTGCCCTGACACCCCCCCCCCTTTTTTTTTTTTTAGCTTGTTCGTAAGCGCTTAGACGCGAGTATCACAACTTGCATTTGGCGCTCTATAAGTATTTAATCCAATCCAATCCAATCCAATCCGATGAAACCGGTCCGACGGACCGTTTTCATCGGACATGTCTCCTGGAGAATTTTGTTTGATCTGTGTACACACGATCAAACCAAAATCCCCGTGGACAGACAGCACGGTGACGTGGCGGTGACGTTGACGCCGCCATGTCACCAAACCAGGAAGTGAAATACTTCCACGCATGCGTCGAATCCATTCGACGCATGCGGGAGATTTCGGCCCGCTGGTTAGGCGTACTAACCAGCGGACATATCTGACAGACGACTTTCCAGCAGACAAGTTTTAAAGCATGCTTTAAAAGTTTTGTCTGCTGGAAACCTGTCTGCTAGCCCAGGCACACGATCTAATCTGTCCGCTGAAACTGGTCTGCGGACCAGTTTTAGCAGATATATTCGATCGTGTGTACGCGGCCTTACATGTTCAGTTCTGCTTACTTTTTAGTTCAGGCAAGTTCAGACTTCTTCTTTGCAGTAGCACACTGCTGGTTCCTAGGCACTGTGACTGTAGGCAGGCAGGCTCCTCGTGGCTCCTTGTGACCAGTCCTTGCAGTTGCAGTTGCAAGCTCAGCAGCGCCGACACTTAGTCCTCCCTCTCTCACCTCGCCTCCGGCTGTGACGTCACGCGGCTCACGCCGCTGGAATGGACCAACTTACTCCTCCATAGGGGGAGTAAACAAACAGAAAAGGGAGCCAGGAGGTGAGGGTCGGACAGTCCCAGATGCAGGAGGCACACAATTTGTACAGTGCAACTTCCGCTGCCCGCGCTGACTAGTCTATGATGACACACAGACACAAGTGTACTGTGACTGCCTGTGTGTCAGACCTGCGCCCCCCTCCTATACAAAATGGTAGCGCCCAGGGCACTAGTCCACTCCGCCCCTGCCTTGTACCGGCCCTAAACAGTCTTATGCCTTGTACAGAAAAAGTCAGACAGAAGCTTTTCATCGGATATTCCGTCTGTGTGTATCAGACATCTGGATGCAATTCTGACAGACTAAAAACCATGCATGCTCAGAATCAAGTCGACGCATGCTCGGAAGCATTGAACTTAATTTTTCTCAGCGGTGTACATCACCGCGTTGTTGACGGTCGGAATTTGGTGTGACCGTGTGTATGCAACACAGCTTAAGCGGAATTCCATCGCAAAAACCTTCAGAGTTTATTCCGACGGGAAAACCAGTCGTGTGTACAAGGCATGAGAGCCGGCAGAGGAACTGGATTCTCTTCCTCTGTCTGCAGTCCTGCCGTTTTCTCTTGTAAGGCGATATATATGAGACATCTAGCCCTTCAGCTTGTTCCCAACAAACAAAAGTGAAGGGGAAAAAGAAAGGTTCAGGCACTCACAGAAGACATCACAGCAAGGTAGAAAAAGAAAGAAAGAAATGATTTAATGAAAAATCAATTACAAGGCCATTAAGTAGTGAGTATGTATGGATTATTTTTGGACAATAAGGATATTGTCACTGTAAATTCAGGGTGTATGCAATGTCTTATTAAGCAGAATGTGTAGTGTTTTTTAATATAGTTTTATTGATTATGGTTAGGACTAAAATACACAATTTAAATGGGTGTACATTATATTAAAGTGGTAGTAAAGTCTAAATGAGAAAAAAAGCTGACATGCAGGTTTTTAATAACAGAAGAGACCCTAGACAACAAGTAATGTGATCTGAGCTGCGCATGCACATGACATCTTCTACAGTCACCTTTCAGATATATATAATATACTTTTGCACAAGTGGTAACAAGAATTTTATACTTTTTGAGACACATAGGGCCAGATTCAGAAAGACTTACGCTGGAGTATATCGATATGCACCGCGTAAGTGTAAAGATGCGCCGTAGTATCTATGCCCCGTACCCACAAAACTAGATACGCCTGAAAATGGGCTTCCTCCGACCGACTTAACTTTCCTAAGCCCGCGTATCGTATGCGCATATTTTCGCTTGGCGCATCTGTCACGCCTATTGAATTCCTATTCAAATATGCAAATGAGGGAGATATGCCGATTCGCGAATGGATTAGCACCAGACGCTGGCTACGTGCGCCGTGCGTACGTCGTACGTCCGGTGCGAAGTTATTCCTACAAATAGCTGCTTTATCTTTACTCCTGACGGCCACAGGTCAGCAGGAGAGCAGCTACAGCAGCAGTGTTACCGACTAAAATAGCAAGCTGAGCAACCACACTTGCAGGACAACACCTCTGTGTGCCATTATGCCAGGGGCAGCCGCGGTCCTAGCACTACTAATGGGTCCCCCGGTACGGAGGAGGATGGCACGTGAGAGGATATACCGAACGCACATGAGCCTCTTTGGCATGGGGGATGAGGAGGTGTATCGCATCTTCAGATTCAGCCCTGATGCAATCCTGGAAATAACCACAACCCTGCAGGATGACATCACCAGCAAGACACACCGCTCACATGCACTGCAGCCACTGGTGAAGGTACTGTCAACACTCCATTTCCTTGCCAGTGGATCATTCCAGCATACAAGTGGAGTGGTGGCTGGGATGTCACAATCAACCATGAGCAGATGTGTGCACCAGGTTGTCCCCGTCATCCTCAGACGCATGTCCCACCACATCATCAGACCCACCACTGAGGACCTGCGACAGAAGGCAATGACAGATTTCTACAGCATTGCCGGATTCCCACGCACCGTGGGGGCCATTGATTGCACACATGTGGCACTACAGCCCCCCCGTGCCACAGAGCACATATACCGCAATCGGAAGCATTGGCATTCCATCAACGTACAGGTGATAGCCGATGCCCAACGCCTCATATGGCACGTCCGTGCCAAACCCCCCGGATCCAGCCATGACAGCTACATCTACAATCAGAGCCCCATCCCAACGGAATTCGAACAGAACGTGTACAAGGACAGCTGGCTGGTTGGTGAGTGACATGGGAGTCAGGCATGACTGTCCGACCCCATGATGCAGAAATCACAAGGGGCACATGCATGACTAACATCCTCCTGTCTTTTCCCTTCCAGGTGACTCTGCATATGCACTTGGACCCCATCTCATGACTCCTTTCCGGAACCCCCAAACCCCAGGAGAGAGAAGATACAATGAAGCACATATCCAAACCCAGGCAGTGGTGGAGCAAACATTTGGGCTCCTGAAGTCCTGTTTCCGATGCCTTGATAAGTCCGGGGGGGCCCTCTTGTATTCACCTACCTTCGTGTGTCAGATCATCGGTGCATGTTGCATGCTGCACAACTACGCCATGAGAAAGGGCCTGCAGATTGACATACGTGATGACCTGACCCCCGACCCACACAGTCCCCACCTGCCAGAGGCTACCCAGTCCCCGGGTGGGCCACTCCTGGCAGGTGTGGCCTGCATGCCCTCCAAGGCCACGGCTATCCGGCTGAGGAAGGAGTTAGTCTGGGCCTGCATCCTCAGCTGCCGAGTCACCTGATATTGCTGGGCCCACTGCCTCTGCCTCCCCTGTTCCCGGATTGCAGCTGTGTTGGCCTGGACGGCTGCAGTAAGGGTGCCGAACATCAGCCTGCACCTCCCCCAGGCTGGTCACCACTGCAGCGCAGTTGCAGCTGACGTCCTGCACTGCCTCTGTCATGTGTCCCACGGAGGCCAGGCTGCCAGCCACACGGTCCAGGTGGCCAGCTATCTCCCCCATCTGCTGGGTCTGGAGAAAAGAAAAAAGAAAAAAGACCCTGCTGGGTCTGCCTGGCCTGGTCCCTTGCCATTTGGTCATGGACCACGTCAGACGCCCCCCTGGTCTTCCAGGTCGCCTTCCTGGGGCCAGGAGATGGTAGTCCTCGGGGGGATGGAGTCGCCCTTGAGGGGCTTCCCCTGATGGGGGAGGGGATCTGAGAGGGCCCTGCTGAAGGGGAGGACTCCTCCAAAAATAAAACCAACTCCTGCTCCGAGACGACCGGCTCCTCCTCAACCACCTCAGCAGGTGAGGTGTGGGCACTCCCCTCCACCTCGGTGTCTTCAGTGCCCAGGGGGTCGGGCTCAGGATGCAGTTGGGGGGATGGGGTGGAATGGCCGCCGGCAGATGATGGCCCAGCTCACACAAAGCATACACATGTTGGTGGTCCCACACACTTGGCACATGTACCCTCCCCCCCCCACATGCAACACACCAAACAGGGAAAAAAAATCACTTACCTGTCCTGGAGCCTTCCTCCACAGAATCAAAGCCCTGTACGCCCTCCAACTGCTCCCTCTCCAGACAGCGGGCGACCACCTCCTCCTCCGTGGTCAGGCTGACCGCACATGGGGGTCCACCCCCTGTGCCCCTCTCATGCCCTCTGATGGCGACCACCTTGTTCCGGACTTTGCACCTGACATCATTAATCTTTTTTGATATGTCAGCAGCAGTCTGGGTCGAATATTCCAAGCTGTTTACCCTGGCAGCAATGGACTCCAGGATGGCCTGCTTCCTGTCCCGGCTTTTTTGGCGACTTTTACATCCATGGAGGAAGACATCATAGGTCTCCATAGCCGAGATGACGGCAGACAGCTCCTGGGCATTAAAGTTCAGCTTTCTCCTCTGTCTGCGGGGAACGGGAGCAGCCATCTACGAACAAAAGTAACTTCCCTGGGGGGGGGGGGGACCGGATATACTTTTGCGCCGGACTGGCGCATCTGCGGCCGCATTTATACGCGTGACGTAAAACGATGCGTCGACGTTTCCCAGAAAGTGGTGCCGACGGAAGTTGTGAGCATGCGCACAGGGAAGCGAGTAGAGCCCAACGACACTGCGCATGCTCTGTAGATGATGTGCCGTACGTAAGTCTCTGCGCTGTGCTCCGCCCATCATTTACATATGGTCACACCCACTTCCATTTACGTTGGGTTGCGCCTTTGCGTTTACGTTACGCCGGCGCAAAGTAAGGAGCAAGTGCTTGGTGAATATTGTACTTGACTCACTAGTTCGCGCCGGAGTAACGTATATGCGCTGTGCTACGCCGGAAAAAATATGCGCCCATCTACCTGAATTTGGCCCATAGTATAATTACCGCCAATCGCCTTCTGATTAAGTGGCCCGTTAATGAAACATGTAGGGAATCAACTTCTCATTTGTTATCCCCATTCAGACATTCCTCAAAAATACCTAAATTGATGTAATATGTGGATCTTTCTCTAATAATATAGTATTATGTATGTTGGGTTAGAATTAGATGATAAGGTTTCAAAGTATGTAACAATCTAGCAATATCAATACTTTACACATTTTTATGATGTTATATAATAAAATGTATTTAACCACTTCAGCCCCAGACCATTTGGCTGCCAAAAGACCAGAGCACTTTTTGAGATTCGGCACTGCGTCGCTTTAACGGACAATTGAGCGATCGAGCGACGTGGCTCCCAAGCAAAATTGGCATCCTTTTTTTCCCACAAATAGAGCTTTCTTTTGGTGGCATTTGATCACCTCTGCTGTTTTTAGTTTTTGCGCTATAAACAAAAATAGAGCGACAATTTTGAAAAAAAAACAATTTTCTTTTAACTTTTTGCTATAATAAATATCCCCCAAAAATATATATAAAACATTTTTTTCCCTCAGTTTAGACCGATACGTATTCTTCTACATATTTTTGGTAAAAAAAAATCGCAATAAGCGTTTATTGATTGGTTTGCACAAAATTTATAGAGTCTACCAAATAGAGGATAGTTTTTTTGCATTTTTAGTAATCATTAATTTTTTCTAGTAATGGCAGCGATCATCGATTTTTAGCCTGACTGCGACATTATGGCGGACACATCGGACACTTTTGAAACTATTTTGGGACCGTTGTCATTTTTACAGCGAACAGTGATATAAAAATGCACCGATTACTGTAAAAATTACACTGGCAGTGAAGGGGTTAACCAGGAGGGGGCGCTGTAGGGGCTAAGTGTGACCTAATGTGTGATTCTTATTGTGTGGGGACATGGCTTGGCGTGTGACGTCACTGACCGTCGTTCCCTATGACAGGGAACAGACAATCAGTGACAGGCTCGCTAGGAAGCACGGGAGAGGTTTGTTTACACTTACCTCTCCCCGTTCTTCCTCTCTGTGACCCGATCGCGGGACACCGACGGCAATCAGGTCCGCTGTTCCCGTGAGGACAGTCACGAAGAAGAGGACCGGGTCGCGAGCGTGCCACCGGCGGTGCGCTTGCGACTCACGGCTGGGATCTTAAAGGGGACATACAGTTGCAATAAAAAGTATGTGAACCCTTTTGGAATGATATGGATTTCTGCACAAATTGGTCATAAAATGTGGTCTGATCTTCATCTAAGTCACATCAATAGACAATCACAGTCTGCTTAAACTAATTCTGTTTAAGCAGTTCTGTGGTGCTAGCAGGACGCTCTCACACGAGTCGGCTCACCAGGGATAGATCAGCTAGACAGGCAGGTTTGTTCTCCCAGCTCCAGCTGCTTCCAGGACTCACGGATCACAGCTCTCCTTCCACCCTCTGGCCTCCATATTTCCCCACCACCAGCTCGCTTCCTTCCCCCAGGGGTCTCACCAGGGCCGGACTGGCCAACCGGGACACCGGGAAATCTCCCGGCAGGCTGCCTGCCCTGAGGCTGCTTTGGGCTAAGCTGTGGCTGCAGCGCAGTGCTCCGCTCCCTCCTCCACTACACATCACACAGAGTCAGCGCTCAGCGGGCATCTCCCGCTGTGTGTCTGCGAGCCACGCTGCTGATTGAAAAGTCCCCCCCCAACAGCAGACAAAATCTTGTCGAGGAGGGGGGGGGGGGGGGAAGCTAGTAATGTGGCTGCAGGGTTGCTGGCTTCTGTCATGAGCAGTGTCTATTACGTTCTCTGTCACAACACTGCTCGGACCCCGCACTGACAGCCCCCCCCCCCCCCCTCCTACTCGCACGGACGTCGGACAGAGAGAAAAAAAGATACAGATAGCAGGATCTTCTTCTCTCACCCCCCTCGTGTGTGTGTCCCCGCCCACATTCCAATCCTCGGCAGCTCCTCCATGCTTCCCAAAGAGAAACTCTAGCAGCCTGCAGGTATATAGTGGAAGTGGAGTGATAGCCAGCTTGTACTATGGATGCTGCAACAGTCCACAGAGGATCCACAGCTCTCCAGGTCAGCTAAAATCCTTGCTTCCTAATGAAACTTTAAAGTTCTTAGTGATTGAAAAGAAAGCAGCACACAGTGGGTCAATCATTGATGGGGCTGAACAGAGTGTGTTTTAACTTCCATAGTCCCTCAACCATCACAGCAGCCCACTAGGGTTTCCCTAGTGTGGTGCACTACAAGCCCCAGCATGCTCTGCCAGCCTATGTATATGTATAGCACAGGCTAGTAGGCCTTGTTTGCTGACCACAACCTCTGACATCTCCTGTACCATGCCCGCAGCCCCTGGCACCTCCTGTACAATGCCCGCAGCCCCTGGCATCTCCTGTACCATGCCCGCAGCCCCTGGCATCTCCTGTACCATGCCCGCAGCCTCTGAAATCTCCTGTACCATGCCCGCAGCCCCTGGCATCTCCTGTACCATGCCCGCAGCCTCTGAAATCTCCTGTACCATGCCCGCAGCCCCTGGCACCTCCTGTACCATGCCCGCAGCCCCTGGCACCTCCTGTACCATGCCCGCAGCCTCTGAAATCTCCTGTACCATGCCCGCAGCCCCTGGCACCTCCTGTACCATGCCCGCAGCCTCTGAAATCTCCTGTACCATGCCCGCAGCCCCTGGCACCTCCTGTACCATGCCCGCAGCCCCTGGCACCTCCTGTACCATGCCCGCAGCCACTGACATCTCCTGTACCATGCCCGCAGCCTCTGACATCTCCTGTACCATGCCTGCAGCCCCTGGCATCTCCTGTACCATGCCCGCAGCCCCTGGCACCTCCTGTACCATGCCCACAGCCCCTGGCACCTCCTGTACCATGCCCACAGCCCCTGGCACCTCCTGTACCATGCCTGCAGCCCCTGGCATCTCCTGTACCATGCCCGCAGCCCCTGGCATCTCCTGTACCATGCCCGCAGCCTCTGACATCACCTGTATCATGCCCGCAGCCCCTGGCACCTCCTGTACCATGCCCACAGCCCCTGGCACCTCCTGTACCATGCCTGCAGCCCCTGGCACCTCCTGTACCATGCCTGCAGCCCCTGGCATCTCTTGCACCATGCCTGCAGCCCCTGGCATCTCCTGTACCATGCCCGCAGCCTCTGACATCTTCTGTACTATACCCACAGCCTCTGACCATCTCCTGTACCATGTCCACAGACTCTGACCATCTCCTGTACCATGCCCGCAGCCCCTGGCACCTCCTGTACCATGCCCGCAGCCCCTGGCACCTCCTGTACCATGCCCGCAGCCCCTGGAACCTCCTGTACCATGCCCACAGCCTCTGACATCTCCTGTATCATGCTGCAGCCCCTGGCATCTCCTTACCATGCCAACAGCCTCTGACATCTCCTTTATTATGCCTGAAGCCTCTGGCATCTCCTGTACCATGCCCGCTGCCTCTGACATCTCCTGTATCATGCCCACAGCCTCTGCCATCTTGACATCTTCTGTACCATGCCCACAGCCTCTGACATCTTCTGTACTATACCCACAGCCTCTGACCATCTCCTGTACCATGTCCACAGCCTCTGACCATCTCCTGTACCATGTCCACAGCCTCTGACCATCTCCTGTACCATGCCCACAGCCTCTGACCATCTCCTGTACCATGCCCACAGCCTCTGACCATCTCCTGTACCATGCCCACAGCCTCTGACCATCTCCTGTACCATGCCCACAGCCTCTGACATCTCCTGTATCATGCTGCAGCCCCTGGCATCTCCTTACCATGCCAACAGCCTCTGACATCTCCTTTATTATGCCTGAAGCCTCTGGCATCTCCTGTACCATGCCCGCTGCCTCTGACATCTCCTGTACCATGCCCGCTGCCTCTGACATCTCCTGTATCATGCCCACAGCCTCTGCCATCTTGACATCTTCTGTACCATGCCCACAGCCTCTGACATCTTCTGTACTATACCCACAGCCTCTGACCATCTCCTGTACCATGTCCACAGCCTCTGACCATCTCCTGTACCATGTCCACAGCCTCTGACCATCTCCTGTACCATGCCCACAGCCTCTGACCATCTCCTGTACCATGCCCACAGCCTCTGACCATCTCCTGTACCATGCCCACAGCCTCTGACCATCTCCTGTATCATGTCCACAGCCTCTGACCATCTCCTGTAACATGCCTGCAGCCTCTGACCATCTCCTGTAACATGCCCGCAGCCTCTGACCATCTCCTGTACCATGTCCGCAGCCTCTGACCATCTCCTGTACCATGTCCGCAGCCTCTGACCATCTCCTGTACCATGCCAACAGCCTCTGACCATCTCCTGTACCATGCCAACAGCCTCTGACCATCTCCTGTACCATACCAACAGCCTCTGACCATCTCCTGTACCATGCCAACAGCCTCTGACATCTCCTGTACCATGTCCACAGCCTCTGACATCTCCTGTATCCTATCTGAAACCTCTGACCATCTCTTGCTTTGTATCATGTCTGCAGTCTGGAGAGGAGTCAAAGGTGGGAGCACTGCTGGGATGGGGGTCATGAGAGAAGTCAGACTTGTCTGGACTGTGGAGAGGAGACTATAGGAAAACCAGAGCCACCAACCGGGAGCCGACTGACTGATCCCTGCACAGTGCACCTGAGAGGTGGTCAGTGACAGCACCGCCAGGCCAGTCTGAGGGGGGGGGGGGGGGTCATTGATGTAAGGGGGAGTTGATGTGAGGTGTCCCCCTTGAAGATTGCTCCACTTTTACCACTTTTAACTGTAATTTGCTGTTATATATCCCTAGCCCTATGTGCTTTCATATCGGTCTTATCTATAAATAATACACTCTTAAACTGTGCTTTAAAATGCACGATTTTCCATTTTATGAACAAGAAAATAATGCTGTTGGGCTGGTATAATAATGCTATGGGGCTGGTATGACATTTTTTCCAGGGCTGGTTTTTACTCCCAGTCCGGCCCTGGGTCTCACAGGTAAGCCGAGCACTGGTGTTTCCCCCGCCTCCCCTGGGACAGCGCGGCCGTCCTTCTAAGGATAAGCCGCAGCTCTGCCCAGCAATTCACTGCCTCCTATTTCTCCTCCTGGCCACCCGGCCATCTGGCCAAAAAAACACAGGCAATCGAGGCACCCCGCCGCCACCTCCCCGCCTCTGTTCCTCGTGTTTTCCAACATCCGCGCCGACCTGTAGAGATTCGCGGCAGCCGCATTTAGGAAAGGCCGCGGCTTCATCCGCGGCCTAGCGGCGCGCCGCTCTCCACCTCCCAACAGTCGGCACTACCCAATTAATCGGGCCACAAAGCCCCCCCCTCCCCCTCATAACAATAACATTGTGTGAGGATAACTGGCTATATTGTGACCGGGCAACTTGACACTGATAGTCAGGGCACTGATTATAAGTGCAGCCCCAGTTCTAGCTGCTGTCTGTCAGTCAGTGTGCAGTCAGACACCGAGAGAGCAGGACGCTCTCAAACGAGTCAAAGCCCCCTCCCTACCCTAGTAGAGCCCCCTTGCCCTCCGATAATTTCCCTTAGCCCCTCAGGCGCCACTTAGCCTGGTACCCCCCAGGTCGGCGGCCATCTTGCTCCACCCTGCCCTATCCCTCTCATTATAACTTGATCCAGGGCTTAACCCGGTCGCCTCTTTAGGGGTCAGGAAGGAATTTTTTTTCCCTACCACAGCATATTGGCGCAGCGTGGTCAGGGTTTTTTTGCCTTCCTCTGGACCAAGCCAGGATCAGAGGATTCAGTTATCCTTGTGAATCCACCCCCCCCTCCCCCCCCGCCCTTGGTTCCACGGCGGCCATGGTTAATCGGCAATACTCGGCGGAGATCATTTGGGATCTGGGTCGATCTGCTGCAATTCTGCCGGCCGCCACCAAAAAAGCCCTAAGAAATCTGCGACTTTTGAGGATCGATCGTCGATCGACTGCCAGAAGTCGCAGCCATTTACCCCAGCCTAAGCACATATCATGTGCTTTGATCAACACTAGATCGGCAGTAAAACACAGATTAGAAATCCATGATTTCTTATTGCAACATGACTTAGACTGCCTCTTCATTACAGAGAGCTGGCTCACAGCCGACTGTAACACCATTCTAGGAGAATTGGTGCCAGAAAACTACCGTATTATAACGGAAAACAGAATAGGGCAAAGAGGAGGAGGACTGGCGGTGATCCATAAGACGCGTCTTGCGATCACAAAACCAAGCCTCCAAAACCCTCTTCCATTCATGGAAACCCTTACTCTTCAACTGCAAGTAAACGGTCAGGAGACCGTCCGGATTCTACTCTGCTATAGGCCACCTGGCCCCAAGTCGCAGCTGCTCCCATCTTTGACGGACTTTGTCTCCACCTATACCCTGAACAGCAAACACCTTTTGCTGCTCGGGGACTTCAACCTTTGGGCCAACTCCCCGCAAGACCCTATTGCCGACGCCTGCATCGACCACCTGGAAGGATTAGGGCTTCAGCAACTAGTATGTGGGCCCACACATGCTTCAGGTCATACGCTCGATCTTATTTTCAGACAAGATCTGGAAATAAAAATCTTGGAAAATGAACCATTGCCATGGACAGATCACCATGCAATTAAATTCATTATTTCCGAATTCCCCCCCTTAACAAAAACATCAAATCCAGTGACAACACACTGGACCAGATGTCAGAAGAAGCTCCACTCGGAACTCTTCAAAGCCACGTTAGGGGAAAAAATAAACACAATTCAGCCGCACCAAACAGCGGAAGAAACACTGGAGGCCATAAACACAGCACTATTGCAGTCAGCTGACTTGATAGCGCCGAAACGAAAGACCCAGATCAGGAAAAATAACTCCGGCTGGTTCAACAACCAGCTGGCGTTACTGAAGCAAGAGTGCAGAAGGGCAGAAGCAGCCTGGAAAAGAAACTCTTCAGATGAGAACCTCTTGATCTACAAGGTAATAACTAGAAAATACTACAAGCAAATCTTCGAAGCCAAGAAAAACTATTTTTCTGAGGCTATCAACGGTGCCCTAAATCGCCCCCGCGAACTCTTCAAGCTGGTCACTCAGACCATGAATCCAGGATGTCTTGAAGCCCCCAACTTGGATACACAAGAATTTTGCGATGAGTTATCGGATTGCTTCATTAACAAAATTGAGGCAATCCGGCAAAGCATTCAGCAAAACAATTTCTCTCCTAGCCCCCCCCCCGTAGTTACTTACACAGCACCGGCAGTAATTCACCACAGTTAGGTGAGTTCACGCTGGAACCCATCTCCATTCAGACCACAAAAAATATCATCGGCACTCTGCGCAACAGCACTGCGCCAAATGATATTATCCCCACCAAACTGCTGAAGGAATGCGCCGACATCTTGGCACCTCCTGTCACGCAGCTTATCAACCAATCCTTCAGGGAGGGCATAATGCCCTCCCAGTTGAAGGAGGGCTTCATTCAACCCATCTTGAAGAAAACCACCCTGGATCCTAAGGATCCACTCAACTGGCGCCCCATAACAGGCCTAAATGTTCTCTCCAAGGTAATGGAGAAAGCAGTGGTACAGCAGCTGCAACAGCATCTAGATACCCACAACTTACTCGACCCATTTCAATCAGGATTCCGTCCCGGACACGGGACAGAAACAGCATTGCTTAAGATATGGGACGACGTTCTCGAGGCCGCAGACGAAGGAGAATCTTCTCTTCTGGTTCTGCTGGACCTAAGCGCAGCCTTTGATACAGTTGATCACAAGCTGTTATTGACTCGGCTGGCTAAAATAGCTAAAGTCGCAGAAAGCGATCTATCCTGGTTCTCCTCTTTTTTGGAAAACCGATCGCAAATAGTGAAGCTAGGACTCTTCACTTCTGAACAACGCACATTATCGTGCGGGGTCCCTCAAGGATCTCCCCTGTCGCCGATGTTATTCAACATCTATGTGCGTCCTCTGTTCGAAATCATCAGCAGCCAAAAACTGCTATATCACTCTTATGCAGACGACACGCAACTGTACTTCCGCATTTGCAATAAAAAGGATCACCACCTCAACCTAGAGACATGCCTCTCTTTGATAGAGGACTGGATGACAAAGAGTTATCTCAAACTCAACGGAGCGAAAACAGAACTTCTTCTGTTTCACGCCAAGCGTAGGAATCAATCGACAACAACCTGGATCCCGCCGCCCATTCTGGGCAAAATCATCACCCCTAGCGCCAAAGTCAAAAGTCTTGGGGTCATCTTTGACTCAGACATGACAATGAACGCACAAATAGGGTCAGTAGTCAGCGGATCTCACCATCTGCTGCGCCTACTACGCAGACTCATGCCTTTTATTCCCAAGAAAGACATAGCGGTCGTGGTGGGAGCGATTGTAAACTCCAGACTGGACTATGCAAATGCCCTTTACCTCGGACTCCCCAAGTACCAAATCGCTCGTCTTCAAGTCGTTCAAAATACGGCCGCCAGACTTGTGACTGGGAAAAAACCCTGGGAATCAATCTCATCTTCACTGAGATCCCTTCACTGGCTACCAGTTAAAGACAGAATCTCCTTTAAAGCTCTCTGTCTAACGCATAGATGTATCCATGGGAATGCTCCCCATTATCTATGCGAAAAATTAAAAGTTCACAATCCCAATCGTATTCTACGATCCACCAATCAAAATCGGCTTCAGATACCGAAAGCCAGATACAAGTCCAAAGGTGACAGGAGATTCGCTGTCCAAGGTCCCAGACTATGGAACGCCTTACCAGCCAGCATTCGGCTGGAGGAGAACTACTTAGTCTTCAGGAGAAAGATTAAGACGCATCTCTTTTGATCTCAAAGGAGACAGGAACAACAAGCGCCCAGAGGCGATTTACTTCGCATGTGCTGCGCTATATAAGTTCTTCATTCATTCATTCATTCACTAATAACACACATAAACTTTAATGTTACCATGTTTTTATTGAACATATCATGTAAAAATTCACAATGCAGGTGGAAAAAGTATATGAACCCCTAGACCAGGGGTCTCAAACTCAAATTGCCTGAGGGCCACATGACAAGTTTTCAAATCCCATGGGGGCCGCATGCAAACTTTCAAAACTTCAAAAACAAACTATACCAGCAATAATATACTATACTATACCCAGCACTTGTGTCAGCAAACGCATTATTAACCCCATCACTGGTGTCAGCAAACGCATTATTAACCCCATCACTGGTGTCAGCAAAGTATTATTAACCCCATCACTGGTGTCAACAAACGCATTATTAACCCCATCACTGGTGTCAGCAAAGTATTATTAACCCCATCACTGGTGTCAGCAAACGCATTATTAACCCCATCACTGGTGTCAGCAAACGCATTATTAACCCCATCACTGGTGTCAGCAAACACATTATTAACCCCATCACTGGTGTCAGCAAACACATTATTAACCCCATCACTGGTGTCAGCAAACGCATTAATAACCCAGTATTGGTGTCAGCAAACGCATTATTAACCCCCAGCATTACCCCCACACTCCATAATTACCCCAAAACTCCATAATTACCTCCACACTGCACAAATTCCCCCACACTCCATAAAATATCCCCCACAATCCATAAAATACCCCCCGCACTCCATAATTACCCCCACTCTACACAATTACCTCCCACACTGCATAAAATACCCCCAACACTGCATAAAATACCCCCCACACTCCATAAAATACCCCCAATCTACACAATTACCTCCCACACTGCACAATTACCCCCCACACTGTACAATTAACCCCCACACTGCACAATTAACCCCCACACTCCATAAAATACTCGCTCACTCACTCACCTCTCCTGGCAGTCAAGATCGTTTGCCTGAGTCCTCTCCTTGTGGCTTTCACAGAGGTATTGTTATAGGGCACCCAGAGGAACACACGCAGAGGTAGCAGCAGGACCCTGGGTCTCTGATCGATCGTCAGTGCATGGTGGGCGAAGCAATGGGCGGGGGGGTGGTCGGATCCTTCCTCTGTTCTGTTCTCTCTCTGGGCTGCAGCAGCGTGCAGCGGAGAAAACAGAGGAGATAGAGAGGCAACACTGTTAGGCACCTCAGCCTCTGCGGAGCATGAGCAGTAAAAAAAAAAAAAAAGCCCAGGATCGGCCTTGCCTGCGGGCCATTTTTAACCAGTCCGCGGGCCGGTACTTTGAGACCCCTGCCCTAGACTAATGACATCTCCAAGAGCTAATTGGACTCCTGTTGGCTGACACCTCACTCCAATCAATGAGATGAGATGGGAGGTGTTGTATACAGCTGCTCTACCCTATAAAAAACACACACCAGTTCTGGGTTTGCTTTTAACAAGAAGCATTGCCTAATGTGAATGATACCTCACACAAAAGAGCTCTCAGGCCGCGTACACACGACCCAGAACCTCGACGGGCAGAACACATCGTTCCGCCCGTCGAGGTTCTCTCCCGGCCGTCGAATTCGGCGACCCGCCCGTCGGGAATGGCAACCAGCCATTCTTCCAGGCGGGCCGTCGAGAAAATAGAGAGCGTGCTCTCTTTTTCGGCTCGACGAGCTTCCCGACGGGAAGCTCGCTGAGACCGTACACACGGCCGAGGTCCTCGCTGGAATGTGCATTCCAGCGAGGTTCTCGCTGATTTTCAGCGAGAACCTCGGCCGTGTGTACGGGGCCTCAGAAGACCTACAATTAAGAATGGTTGACTTGCACAAAGCTGGAAAGTGTTATAATAGTATCTCCAAAAGCCTTGCTGTTTATCAGTCCACGGTAAGACAAATTGTCTATAAATGGAGGAAGTTCAGCACTGCTGCTACTCTCCCTAGGAGTGGCCGTCCTGTAAAGATGACTGCAAGAGCACAGCGCAGGCTGCTCAATGAGGTGAAGAAGAATCCTAGAGTGTCAGCTAAAGATTTACAAAAGTCTCTGGCATATGCTAACATCCCTGTTAGCGAATCTACGATACGTAAAACACTAAAGAAGAATGGATTTCATGGGAGGATACCACAGAGGAAGCCACTGCTGTACAAAAAAAACATTGCTGCACATTTACAGTTTGCACAAGAGCACCTGATGTTCCCCAGCAGTACTGGCAAAATATTCTGTGGACAGATGAAACCAAAGTTGAGTTGTTTGGAAGAAACACACAACACTATGTGTGGAGAAAAGGAGGCACAGCACACCAACATCAAAACCTCATGCCAACTGTGAAGTATGGTGATGGGGACATCATGGTTTGGGGCTGCTTTGCTGCATCAGGGCCTGGACAGATTGCTATCTTCGAAGGAAAAATTAATTCCCAAGTTTATAAAGACATTTTGCAGGAGAACTTAAGGCCATCTGTCCACCAGCTGAAGCTCAACAGAAGATGTTTCAACAGCACAACGACCCAAAGCATAGAAGTAAATCAACAACAGAATGGCTTAAACCCGATTGAGAATCTGTGGCATGACCTCAAGAAAGCGATTCACACCAGACATCCCAAGAATATTGCTGAACTGAAACAGTTCTGTAAAGAGGAATGGTCAAGAATTACTCCTGATCGTTGTGCATATCTGATCTGCAACTACAGGAAACGTTTGTTTGAAGTTATTGCTGCCAAAGGAGGTTCAACCAGTTATTAAATCCAAGGGTTCACATACTTTTTCCACCTGCACTGTGAATGTTTACATGGTGTGTTCAATAAAAACATGGTAACATTTACAGTGCCTTGCGAAAGTATTCAGCCCCCTTGAACTTTGCAACCTTTTGCCACATTTCAGGCTTCAAACATAAAGATATAAAACTGTATTTTTTTGTAAAAGAATCAACAACAAGTGGGACACAATCATGAAGTGGAACGAAATGTATTGGATATTTCAAACTTTTTTAACAAATAAAAGACTGAAAAATTAGGCGTGCAAATTTATCCGGCCCCCTTAAGTTAATACTTTGTATCGACCACCTTTTGCTGCGATTACAGCTGTAAGTCGCTTGGGGTAGGTCTCTATCAGTTTTGCACATCGAGAGACTGAAATTTTTGCCCATTCCTCCTTGCAAAACAGCTCGAGTTCAGTGAGGTTGGATGGAGAGCGTTTGTGAACAGCAGTTTTCAGTTCTTTACACAGATTCTCGATTGGATTCAGGTCTGGACTTTGACTTGGCCATTCTAACACCTGGATATGTTTATTTGTGACCCATTCCATTGTAGATTTTGCTTTATGTTTTGGATCATTGTCTTGTTGGAAGACAAATCTCCGTCCCAGTCTCAGGTCTTTTGCAGACTCCATCAGGTTTTCTTCCAGAATGGTCCTGTATTTGGCTCCATCCATCTTCCCATCAATTTTAACCAACTTCCCTGTCCCTGCTGAAGAAAAGTAGGCCCAAACCATGATGCTGCCACCACCATGTTTCACAGTGGGGATGGTGTGTTCAGGGTGATGAGCTGTGTTGCTTTTACGCCAAACATAACGTTTTGCATTGTTGCCAAAAAGTTCGATTTTGGTTTCATCTGACCAGGGCACATTATTCCACATGTTTGGTGTGTCTCCCAGGTGGCTTGTGGCTAACTTTAAATTACACTTTTTATGGATATCTTTAAGAAATGGCTTTCTTCTTGCCACTCTTCCATAAAGGCCAGATTTGTGCAGTATACGACTGATTGTTGTCCTATGGACATAGTCTCCCACCTCAGCTGTAGATCTCTGCAGTTCATCCAGAGTGATCATGGGCCTCTTGGCTGCATCTCTGATCAGTCTTCTCCTTGTATGAGCTGAAAGTTTAGAGGGACGGCCAGGTCTTCGTAGATTTGCAGTGGTCTGATACTCCTTCCATTAAATGTTATCGCTTGCACAGTGCTCCTTGGGATGTTTAAAGCTTGGGAAATCTTTTTGTATCCAAATCCAGCTTTAAACTTCTCCACAACAGTATCTCGGACCTGCCTGGTGTGTTCCTTGTTCTTCATGATGCTCTCTGCACTTTAAACGGACCTCTGAGACTATCATAGTGCAGGTGCATTTATACGGAGACTTGATTACACACAGGTGGATTCTATTTATCATCATTAGTCATTTAGGTCAACATTGGATCATTCAGAGATCCTCACTGAACTTCTGGAGAGCGTTTGCTGCACTAAAAGTAAAGGGGATAAATAATTTTGCACCCCCAATTTTTCAGTTTTTTATTTGTTAACAAAGTTTGAAACATCCAATAAATTTCGTTCCACTTCATGATTGTGTCCCACTTGTTGTTGATTCTTCACAAAAAAAATTACAGTTATATATCAGACAGGAGGCTCATATCTTATGCATTATCTTTCTTTACTAATGCTCATAGCAGAAATACAGTGAAACGTTCAAATAACCTAAAAACTTAAAAACTACAACTCCCAGCAGGCCCTGGGCTCAGTTAGCCCCTCCCCGATCATAGATTGCATATAAGGGCCTGCCTGAGGTAAACTAGTCCTCTTTCTTTCTGCTCATGGCAGCTTTCAGATGAGTACCTTTTACTATTGTTTTTTATTGGAGGGCAGCTGTCTCTGTGTGAGGCGGTGGGAGTGAGGGGGGACTCCTCACCCCCTCTCCTGCTGGCGTCACATGGTGACATATTCATTTGTATTCTTTTGTATTCATTTCTAGCTGAAATACCATTTTATACCTGCTTTTGGTACATTACTTCCGTTTGTGCGTATGGTCGTTTGGGCACCTCACTGTGCCTCCTGTTGTGCGGACGCCTGCTGCCGACGCCGCATTCCCTCCTCTCTCTCCTCTCTCTCTTTGCGCCTGTGTCCTCCCCGCGTATCGAGCGCCGTCGCTTAGACGCCGCCATCTTCCCTTCTTCCCCATTACCTCGGCGCGCTCCGGGGGCGGAGCCTTTCGGCTCCCTCGAGGACAGCCAATCACAGCTCAGGACGTAGTCTCGCGAGACTTCGTCCCAGAGCACAGGGATCGCGGGCTTTCTTCCTCACGGCGGCCAGTGCAACGCTGACTGAGAAAGGAGAGGAGCCTGTCCACCATCTCCCTCAGGTTTTTTCCTTCTGGGCACTTTAGGGTACTATTAGTGCACTCGGATCGCGATTTACATCGCAATCTTTACAATCCTTGTCCCTGTCTTCTCCAGCACTGCGGAATTTATTCCGGCTGGGGGTTTTCCCTTTCCTACATCACACTGCCATATAGCATTACTGTGTAATAATGGCTGAGGAACATCTAACTACCCCCCTAGAGGAGAGGGCTTTTCTCTTGAATCTGTTCAATTCATGTCAGCCAAACAAATACAAGACTTGATCAATAGGTCAGTTCAGACGGCTCTGGCCTCGGCCATCCCACCCGCAGGTTCACACCTTGCAATGCCTAACCAGCCCGCCCCCCCACCCCAAAGTGGCGAACCACCAAGTAAAAGGGGGAAAGTTACACGTAAACTGAAACATACTTTGGCGGCACCCGACTCCCCGACAGGGGAAGTAAATAATATATTGCAGGCAGTTCCTTCCTCGGTCTGCCAACCCCAGCATCTAACAGACTCTGATCGACCCCTGGGCCTCAGGGAGTTAACAAACGAGAGGCATAAATCCTCTAAAAGGAACAAACCCGACTCTTACATTGACTCCTCCGACGAGGACTCACCAGACATGTTAGAGGATAAAGAGTCTGACGGCTACGAGTCCGATGACAGTAACAAAGATGCTGGGGATACGGCGTTTATTCCCAACGCCACCCCTGCCACGCAGGGTGAAGTGGTCCTTGACGCCCTGGGGGAACCTTTTTTCCACCCTGACGCCATCTCCCACCCGAGATCAGGCGAATGGTCCCCCCTCCCTCAAGTTTCCCAATACGTGGAACTTTGGGTCAGGAAATCCCTAGACAGATCAGCCCGAAATAAGCTACGATCTGAATGCCCTAGACCCTTCATCCCCAATAAGGTGGTGGCTACTCCAGAAGTAGACCCCATCCTCGCCAAATATCTGGCGAAGTCAGGCAAACTCCCCAAAAAAGGGATCGAACGTTCCTTTAAACTAATCCAGGAACGCATTTTAGACCTGATAGGCCCTTTGACAAAAATTCTCAACCTATCCGAACAGGCGGCCGCCTCAGGCCAATCTGTGGACTTAATCCAGCTACGCGGATGGGCCCAGAGGGCTATCTGCCTAGCAGGCACAGCCAACACCTCCTGTTCAGTGGAGAGACGCCGCTCCATCCTGATGCGGCTAGACCCCCAACTCTCCCACCTAGCCGAAACCGAACCCGGTCCCTCAGCAGTGGGCATGTTGTTTGGGGACAACTTAATGAAAGACATTAATAGATTTGTGGGCCTGTTCACAGGACTCGACAAAGCACAGACTTCCCTAAAAAGATCAGGGGCGAATAGAGTTTTTTCCAGGGCCGGCAGAAGTAGAGGCCGATCTGCCGGCCGCCTACCCTCCTATAGGCCACAGGGCAGATATACCCAATACCAACAGGCTCCTCCTTCCTACTCCGCCCCGGTGGCGCAACCAGCACCGTTTTTCCCACCCCGAGGCAGACCCTGGCGTGGACGTGGCGGACGCGGCTATCCCCGTTCCCGTCCCCCTACCGGTGAGTATACCTTACACTCCGCACTCACACATTCCTGTGGGGGGTCGCCTGAGGTATTTTACCCACGCCTGGTCTGCGATTACGGCAGACCCGTGGATACTACAGACTGTCACAGGGTTTCTAATAGAGCTCCTATCACCACCAGTCCTAGACACCTTACCTCCTCCTATCAGATTTGCTTACCAAAACGTTGTCCTCATAGACAACGAGATGTCAGAACTCAGGGCCAAGCATGCAATCCTAGAGGTAGAAAACTCATCCCCGGGGTTCTTGAGCAATCTCTTCCTGGTACAGAAAAAAGGGGGTGGTTTCCGTCCCGTGATAAACCTCAGGGACCTAAATCAACATGTCTGCTACAGACATTTCAAGATGGAGGGTATTCACTTCCTCCGAGATCTCTTGCAACCGGGAGACTGGTTGGTGAAGGTAGACCTGAAAGACGCCTACCTCACCGTTCCGATCCACCCAGAGTCACAACACCTCCTCCGCTTCCTATGGAGAGATCGAACGTGGCAGTTTACCTGCCTCCCATTCGGCCTGTCATCAGCACCTTGGTGTTTCACCAAACTGATGAAACCCGTGGTGGCATCACTTCGGAGCAGAGGGGTACGTCTGATCATTTATCTAGACGACCTCCTCATCATGGCCCACTCCAAAAATCTAGCCTCCCTTCATATGTCATGGGCGGTCTCATTGTTACAGAACCTGGGCTTCTTAATCAACCTAGAGAAGTCGATCCTGGTCCCGGCCCAGGAGATGGAGTTCTTAGGTTTCCTGGTAGACACCAATCTATCTGTCCTCCGTCTCCCAAAATCCAAGTTGGCCCTCATACGCAAGGAAATCAGAGCGGTTCTCCGCAAGGATTCCTTATCCTTAAGAGTTCTGGCCCGCTTAGTGGGACTGCTAGCGTCCTCCATCCAGGCCATCTTCCCGGCACCTCTTCACTACAGGGCCCTTCAGAGACTCAAGATTATGCACTTGCGTCAGGGCCTCAGGTACGCGGACGAGATTCAACTTTGCCCGGAGGCCACGGAGGAGCTACATTGGTGGCTCCGACACGCCGTCGAATGGAACGGCAAGACCATTTTCAATTCCGGTCCCGACATCATCATAGAGTCGGACGCGAGTCATCGCGGCTGGGGCGCTCGCTGCGGGGAGGCTTCCACGGGTGGGACATGGTCCACCTCAGAAGCAGAGCTACACATCAATGCCTTGGAACTTCTGGCGGCTTACTTTGCAGTCAAGAGCTTCTTACCACACGCATCCAACTGTTGTGTGTTGTTCCGCATGGACAATGTGGCAGCGGTTCAATACGTCAACCGCTTGGGTGGCACCAGATCCAGGATCCTGGCAGACCTTGCGAAGGAATTCTGGCACTTCTGCCTTTCACGCAACATTGTCCCTATCGCGGAGTATATTCCAGGGGTCTCCAACACGGTGGTCGACTGGAATTCACGTCACCTTGCCGATTCCAGCGACTGGCGACTGGACCGTTCTGTATTCCTTCGCTTAAGTTGGCTTTGGGGCCCTTTATCTGTGGATCTCTTTGCTTCCCGTCTCAACCATCAGTTACCCCGCTTCTTCAGCTGGAGGCCGGACCCGGAAGCCTCCGCGGTAGACGCTTTCCGTCTCATTTGGCCGGGAGGAACGCACTACGCATTTCCCCCCTTCCAAATGATCTCCAGAGTTCTCCTCCAGGCGGCGAACCAACGAGCGACGGTCGTGCTAGTCACACCTTGGTGGCCGACACAACCTTGGTTCCCTCTCCTCCTGGGAATGGCCGTGGATTTCCCCAGGCTGATTCCCCACTTCCCACACCTGCTGACCAACCCCACCAGGGGCCCTCATCCCCTGATCACGGAAGGCAACCTCCACCTTCTGGCATGGTTGATCTCGGGGTCCCGGACACGGATAGCAGCCTTTCAAGAGCAGCTAAGGTTCTCCTCGCCGTGGCCTGGGCCCCTGGGACTAGATCAGCTTACCGATACGCCTGGCACCTCTGGGTGCGTTGGTGTGATCAACGGCAGGTCGATCCCATACATGCCCCTGTGTCCATAGTGGTGAACTATTTGGCGGATTCCTTTGAGTCCGGCAAGTCTTATAGTTCCATCAACATTTACCGTTCGGCTATCTCGGCGTATCATGTCCCGATAGACTCCCTACCTGTGGGGAAACACCCTCTGGTATGTAGGCTGCTAAGGGGTATTAGATTCAATCGCCCACCTAGGCCTAGATATCAGACAACCTGGGACGTCTCCAAGTTACTCGGCATTTTTGCATCATGGGAGGACAACGACGCCCTTCCCCTTAAACTATTGTCATACAAATTGACTGTGCTACTTTGTCTAGTTTCCATCAAGCGCGTCTCAGATGTGAGAGCGTTAGACATTTCTAGACGACAATTCTCACCTCAAGGGGTCAACTTCTCGGTGGTCCGTAGGACCAAAACGGGTATCCACTCGGTCTTTTACCCGTTCTTTCCCGCACATCCCCAACTCTGCGTGGTACGCTGCCTACAGGCATACGAAGCGCGGACAACTACCCTCCGTTCTCCGAACTTCTCTCAGCTCCTAATCTCGTATGTAAAACCTCATCATCCAGTCTCTTCCGCTACATTAGCGCGAGGGGTACGATCGGCCATGGAGATGGCGGGCATAGACACCTCCCTGTTCGGGGCTCGCTCTTCTAGGGGTGCTATGGCCACAAAAATCGTCTCCTCTGGAGGCTCTCTCTCTGACTTGCTCCTGGCGGCTGATTGGTCTTCCGAGACAACCTTCCGCCATTTTTATTTCAGACCGGGGGACCACATATCCATGTCAATTCTGTGATTATTATCTGTACTGTATATAACGTTAACACTGCTCTGTTAGCTTTGAACTTGCATAAGATATGAGCCTCCTGTCTGATATATAAATTGAGATTTTCCTAGCTTGTGACGGAAAATATTAGTTATATGAAGGAGGCGAGTATCTTCCCTCCCTTCCCTACCCTATTACCATTCTGGTTTCTTTCAGGATACTGAACGCTACGATCATGGTCCTGAAGACGGCTGATCGGACGGCTGCGGAGGTTTGAAGTTCCTATAGTCCCCGTTGGGATGAAGTTGATCCGCGTTCGGATATGTTCCCTGTTGGTTTTCCCCAGACTCGGATGCCTGGTTCCGGCCGAGGAGTTCCAGATGACGACGGAGATGTCCGGGTGGAGTTCCTGCTCCTGGTTATGGTGCTTAGCATCAAGAAAGAGGACTAGTTTACCTCAGGCAGGCCCTTATATGCAATCTATGATCGGGGAGGGGCTAACTGAGCCCAGGGCCTGCTGGGAGTTGTAGTTTTTAAGTTTTTAGGTTATTTGAACGTTTCACTGTATTTCTGCTATGAGCATTAGTAAAGAAAGATAATGCATAAGATACTCGCCTCCTGTCTTCATATAACTAATATTTTCTGTCACAAGCTAGGAAAATCTCAATTTTTATATCTTTATGTTTGAAGCCTGAAATGTGGCAAAAGGTCGCAAAGTTCAAGGGGGCCGAATACTTTCGCAAGGCACTGTAATTCTTTGTGTGTTATTAGTTTAAGCAGACTGTGATTGTCTATTGTTGTGACTTAGATGAAGATCAGATCACATTTTATGACCAATTTGTGCAGAAATCTATATCATTCCAAAGGGGTTCACATACTTTTTATTGCAATTGTACATGTACGCCCTTGTGCCCAGCCGTGCCATTTTGTCGACGTATATCGTCATGCGGCGGTCCTCAAGCGGTTAAAGTAACGTTTATTTACGTTGATTTGCCTATCCTGCTGAAGTAAAAGTGCGTGACCCGGTCCTCAAGTGATTAATGTAATAATTTGAAACAGTGACATTTGTAACTATTGATCCTTTGGTACAATAAAAGTCCTGTTTGTTTGTATTTATGATCTTGGTACATCCACAATACTTTTTTTATACTTTGCACATTATTGATCTCTATTGGAATTCCATACAATGCACAGATCACAGTTTTCTCTGGCAGGGAAAGGGTCCAGTCCTCCTCCAACAATCATTTCTATATAGATTTGTATATTTTCTTGATCCCAACAGAAGACTGTATCCAATAAATAATTAGAAGTCTCTCTGCAGTTGGCTGGAGCCCCACACGACTCGATTATCGAATCACTAGAAGCAGATTCCTTTAGATATAAGACCCCAACAATTAAAATGATAATTAAAATATGGGAAAAAGTTAAAAAACTAATGGGCTACACAGGATTCAGCGAACACACCCCTCTATGGAATAACCCTAAGCTAGATGAAATACTACAGATAGGTAAGATGGGAGAATGGGAAAGTCGTGGTATAAAAAGGCTGTCACACTTGTATAAGGGAGTTACCTATAGGACCTTCCAGGATCTGAAGGAGGAGTTTGATATCCCGCAACATTCATTCTTTACCTACCTCCAGGTAGGACATGCCCTCGAAGCCCAGTTCAGGATACAAAAATTAAAGTGGAATAAAATGATTATACTTCAAAAGTTAGTTACAGGGGGCCCAACTAAGGGCCTCATATCTGAAATGTATACACAGATATCCAAAAAGATGAACACAGGGAGACACCTGCTTAAAGTAAAAGAAAGTTGGGAGGAAGATCTAGGCGAGATATCGCAAGAACAATGGAAGAGAATATTAGAGATGGGATCAAAGGTTTCACTTTCACCCCCTCAGAAAATCTCCCACCTGATGTTGATAAACAGAGCTTATTACACACCTAGCCGGCTATTTAAATTTGGTAAAAGACCAGATGACAAGTGTCCTAGATGCCAGGAGCATGGTGACCTAGTACACATGGTGTGGCGCTGTCCGAAGTTGGTACGATACTGGGAGGGAGTGCTGGACACCCTAAAAGATACATTTGGAATCCCACTGGAGATGGAGGCCACACTGTGCGTACTGGGCCACAGGCAGAAACGGGGGGAGCAAAGAAATGTCACAGTGGTAATACTAAGATGTTTATTTCACGCTAGAAAATTAATAGCAATGAGGTGGCAGGCATCCTCACCACCGGCAGTAAGTGCATGGATTAGGGCAATAAATGAGTCCATATGCAAAGAAAGGGCAGTTTATATAAAAAGAGGAAACCTCAGGCCGCGTACACACGAGGGGATATGTCCGCTGAAAACGGTCCGATGGACCGTTTCAGCAGACATCTCCGCTCGTGTGTATGGGCTAGCGGACAGATTTCTCCACCCGACAGATTTCAAAGCAAGCTTTGAAATCTATCCGGTGGGAATCTGTCCGCCCGACATGTCTGCTGGTTAGTACACTTACCAGCAGACATGTCGGCCCCCACCGCCGCCGCGCCGCTGCCGAATGGATTCGGCGCATGCGCGGAAGTGTTTTACTTCCTGGTGCGGTGACGTGGCGGTGACGCGGCGGCGTCAACGTCACCGCCGCGTCACCGCCACGTCACCGCGCCGTCCGGCGGCGGGGAATTTGATCCGATGGTGTGTACACGCCATCGGATCAAACTCCCGATCGGACATATCCGATGGAAATGGTCCGCGGACCGTTTTCATCGGATATGTCCGATCGTGTGTATGGGGCCTAAGAGAATTCAAAACCATGTGGAAACCATGGCTGGAGAAAAAGGGAGCCGCCCCTGTGGGGTTAAGAACGAGAGAGAGGAACAGCTAAGGTTGAGAGGGAGGGAGGACGAGGAAAAAAAAAAAGATTGCTACCACCACATAGAACTAAGAGCCCGGGTACCGTCTTAATCAAGAATCAACCCACCTTCTAAACATGGTAAATTAAGATCTAAAGGTTATCATATACCAATGCCTAGAATAAGTGTTATATTTGCATGGAACAAGTTTTTCTCGTCTGTGAAAATCAATTGAAATTTTTGTATGGTATTAAAAATAAATAAAGATTAAATATAAAAAAAAAAAAAAAAAGAAGTCTCTCTGCAGGACATTGTCTATATTACTCTTCAGATCACTGAATTCCTGACCCCCTCCCGTCTTCACTCCAGACGACACGCCAGAGGGAAAGATCCAGCTTTGATATTTCGCTGTCCCCATTAGTGGAAAAGAGAGGCTGAGATGGCCTTAGGCTGCCATTTCTGTTGCCAAGTTGTGCCAATGCGGAAGACGAGCTCACATATGTCCTGTTATCTCTGCCGTATGTCAAGATCTGGACTTATCCAGGTACTGTATGTGCAGAAAGCGAGGAGACCCTGCTGGGGTTTTTCATGTAATTCTGTACCAAAATAGACCTTCCAGATGTAACGTGGTATTAAATGTCTATAGGTACCAGGAGGAAATGATGACCTCCATAGTCTATATAATTCTGGATGCCAGTTCATGTAAAGGAAGGCCTGAAACTGGAAAGGGTGCCAGCTCACCAGGCATGTGACAATCTAATTGTACAATACAAGACCAGGTCCTGACCTTACTTTTCTCTGCCACACTTTAGGCCATTGGTCTCCAAACTGTGGCCCTTTGCTTGCCAGATGGGGCCCTTTGCTTGCTTTTATCTGCTTTTTAAATTGACAATTATACAGCGATTAGTGCTATGAAAATGCACTGCTTACTGTATAAATGTCACTGGCAGGGAAGGGGTTAACACTGGGGGGCGATCAAGGGGTTAACTGTGTTCCCTCAGCGTGTTCTAACTGTAGGGGGGATGGGACTGACTAGGAGGAGAGAGAGAGAGATCGGGGTTCATACTTCGTATGAACACACGCTCAGTCTCTTCTCCCCTGAGAGAACCGGTGTTCTGTCGAGAAGTGCCCCCTATCGAAAAATGCCCGGCCGGAACTGCGCAATGTGCTGTGCATGCACAGATCGGAGATGCAGAACAGATGAGTTTACGATCAGCTATAGACGGCGCCTGCACACAATAGCCGACATTGTGGCACGCGCTCCCGATGCTCGTTCATGTCTGTTAAGAGTGGATTTGTTCATGATGGGCGCGTGTGAGGGGCGGATGTGTACATGATGGGGGCATATTTTTTAATGATGGCCAGTGCTGCAAAGATGATGGGCAATCCCCATCTTTGCAGCACGGCCATCATTAAAAAAATACCCCCATCATGTACACATCCGCCTCACACACGCCCATCATGAACAAATCTGCCCCTTACATACATAAACAAGAGTGTGGCACAATGTCGGCTATTGTGCGCAGACGCCGTCTACAGCCAGGCGTTTTTCGATAGGGGGCACTTCTCGACAGAACACACGAGCGATCGTGGGTGCCCAACGGTCATCGCACCCGCCGAGCACACGCTGTGTACACGCTGTGTACATGCGCCCCTAGTGGCCAAATGGCGAAGTGACGTAAGGTAACGTTTCGCCCCCAGCCGTACCAATCCTGCCGCAGTAAAACTGCGGCGGCTGGTCAGGAAGTGGTTAACTATTCAGTGTCAGTAGGATATTGTGGACAAGGAATTTTATGAGAATCTGAACAATCCTTTTCATGAAATTTTGAAGAATTGTACAATTCAGCTTTCCTGGAGCCCAAGGCAAGAAAAGGCAGATAAAGGGACTTCTCCTCTTTCCCAAACCATAGAATCCATTACCATTTGTTCCGTCAGGCGCAAGAAACGCAATTTCATCAGGGAGACAGAGCTGTAATATATTGTTATAGCAGACTTTCCACACAAATGTATAAATGGCCCCATTGTAGTTCCTTTCCCTGTCTCCTATCGCGGCTCTCTCCATGTTATTACTGCAATGTGGGTGCGGGAACATGATTCTCCAAAATATGATTACATTCTTTGTAAAGAAAGAGCGGACTTATCCGTCAGAGCACTTCATATTTCCTTATTACTTCCAGGGAGAGACCTCATATTATCCATTATTTCTTATCTGAGGAGCAGTCTGTGCTTTGACAGCCTATAGCAGCACCTCTCAATTTTATAAAATGTACCAATTTATGTCAGATTCCCTACATGATAGAACATACCTGCTACATGGATTTCAAAGCCTTTAGGCTGGGTTCAGACAGACATCGCATGTGATTCGCACCGCACTGCTGTACAGATCACATGCAATGTCTATTCGATGTGAATTCAGCCACACCCATGCGTTTCGATTCCTGCACCATTTGACAATTCGCATTGCGATCTGCAAACCGATCTGGGGGTGTCATTAACTTTACATTGACACCCGCAGCGGTTCGCAGATATCAGTGTGAGCCGCCAGCGTGTGACATGCGATACGGGAAGCTGTACTGGAATCATGCTGGTTCTCACAACGCATATCTGTGAACTGGGACTGAAGTAAAACTAAAGGCGAAACGTGTTTTTCATTTTGGATAGAGTAAGAGAGGGTTATAACCCTTAAAAAGTTTTTTTTTCCCATTGGGGAGATTTTTCTGCTCTTCCCGTGCCATAACACAAACAAGGTAGAGGAAATCCTTCAGAGGTAAGGGAATCCTTGGTTGTCACCAGAACCGGTATGATTATCCCTACTGGAAGATTTGCCCTTTGTTTCTGTCTTCCCCTCGCCCCCTAACTCTCCTCCCCTTCTTTTCTCCTCTGCTCTCCTCCCCTTCTCCTCTGTCCTCCCCTTTTTCTCTCCTCTCCCCTCCCTATTTTCTCTCCTCCCCCTCTCTACTTCTCTGTCCTCCTCACCACTCTCTTCGCCCTCTCCTCTTTTCTCCTCTGCCTTTCTCCCCTGCTCTCCTCTCTTCTCTTTTGCCCTTCATCCCCCTACTTTCTGCCCTGCCCTCCTTCTTCTCTTCTCTGCCCTTTCCTTCTCCTTTTCTTTCCTCTACACGCCCTCCCCTTGTCCTTTCCCCACCCCTCCCATCTTCTTTCCTGCCCTTCTCTTCTCCTTTCCTCTCCTCTGCCCTGTCCTCCCTTTCTCCTCTTCCTCCCCTCTTCTCCTCTGCCCTACCCTTCCCTTCTCCTCTCTTCTACCCTCCCCTGCTCCTCTCATCTGCACTGCCCACCCATTCTCCTCTCTTCTACCCTCCCCTGCTATTTTCTTCTGCACTGCCCTCCCCTTCTCCTCCACTCTACCCTGTCCTGCTCTTTTTCTTTGCACTGCCCTGCCCTCCCCTTTCCCTCTCCTCTACCCTCCCCTGCTCCTCTCCTCTGCACTGCACTCTGCTTCTCGTCTCTATTACCCCCCCTACCCCTCTCCTATGCACTGCCCTCCCCTTCTCCTCTCCTCTACCCTCCCCTGCTCCTCTCCTCTCCATATCCCTCCCCTTCTCCTTTGCACTGCCCTCCCCTGCTCCTCTTCTCGGCACTGCAATTCTCCTCTCTTATACCCTCCCCTGCTCTTCTCTGCTGCACTCCCCTACTTCTCTCCTCTACCCTCCCCTGCTCCTCCCCTCTGCACTGCCCTGCCCTCCCCCCTCTGCTCCCCTGCTCTCTCTGCCCCCCCCTTTCCCTCTCCTCTACTCTCCCCTGCTCCTCTCCTCTGCACTGCCCTCTGCTTTTCTTCTCCTCTGCACTGCCCTCTGCTTCTCCTCTCTATTCCCCTCTCCTCTGCACTGCCCTCCCCTTCTCCTCTCCTCTATACTCCCCTGCTCCTCTCCTCTATACTCCCCTGCTCCTCTCTTATACCCTCCCCTGCTCATCTCTCCTGCACACCCCTCCTTCTCTCCTTTACCCTCTGCAATGCCCTCCCTTCCCCTTCTCCTCTGCCCTGCCCTCCCCCTCTGCTCCCCTGCTCTTCTCTACCCTCCCCTTCCTGATGGAAGAGAGGCAGGGGAGGGTCAAACAAGGCAGTGACATGCTCCTTATAAACTAATGCTATCATTGGTGGTTAGGATGCCACTGGCTGGCCCTTACAGTACCCAAGGTTATGACGCTGCACAATTAAAACCTGTGGCTTTGTGTAGGCTTGGCTCACCCTCCAACTTGTTGACAATTTGGGACAACTTTGTAAGCATTTTTCCTCTGCACCCCTGTAGAATCCAGACAGCACCCCTGTGTGCTGGCAGGGGGGGGGGGGGGGGGGCTGGGGGGTTATGGGCACCGTGGCTTAAGGGGGTGGTTTAGAGAAATGTGCAAAAAGAAATGGTACTTCGCTGCTGGAGAGCCAAGGCACTGCTCTGTGCGGAGAACATCCTCCTAACCTGTAGCTGGGTCCCTCTTCCTGGTTTAATGATATTCACGTTCATGGTTGTGTCCCGAAGTCAGCCATATGCACAGGGAGGGCATGTTAACTCCATGTGGATAGTGTCCTGGCTGGTATATGAACCAACGACGGCAGTGCTGCAAGGCAGACTTGCAAACCACTGTGCTGCCGGGGGGGAAGTACTTTATGTCACTTGCAGTGCTGTCCTTAGTCACTGACTGTCAGACCAGCCTGTTACGGCTAATTATTTTTTCACTAGGAGAACCTGCTGTTCAGTTACAGATCATAAAGCGATGTGGTCTTTACAACCACTAACAATTTTCAAACTGTGAGGCTTCCCTGCTGAGCGAGCCTGCTGCGACTCATGATTGTGACTTTGTAATCACAATACTCGCTAACCATTGCACCTCACTAATGAAAGCTGAAGCTTTAGCTCTTAGCAGATGAGCATCCTCATTGGCCAATACAAATGAATGGGAATTATGATCATGTAAATAGAACTACAAGACATTAGACAAAAAAATTTAGTAAGGTCCAAATGAGAGCATCTATGACACGAAGACACGGCGGGGAACTGAAATCAGCGCTTCACGTGTGCATTTTGTGTGCATTTTATGTGAAAATATATATGCATTCATCTTTGGGTTTTGTTTTACGTCCAAAGCGACAGTTGTACTTTTTTGGCTAATGAGTGGCCAAACAGTGACGGTCTGCCTCTTTTCTTTACTGTGCCGCTACTGTGAGTGCTTATTTTAGTGATGAAATTCAACCTGAGAACTGTCACCAAATTTAGAATTAGTTAAGAACATGCACAGATATGTTCATTTTTGTAGTTGGGAATTTTTGGGTGAAAAAAAGTGTATACAAAGTTCAGGGGTGCAGTAGGTACAGAATGCAGAGTACAGGGGTGCTCTGTGTACAAAGTGCAGAGTTCAGGAGTGCGCTTCGTGCAGAGTGCAGAGTTCAGGGGTGCACTAGGTTCAGAGTTCAGGGGTGCACTAGGTTCAGAGTTCAGGAGTGCGCTAGGTACAGAGTTCAGAGTTGAGGGGTGCTCTAAGTACAGAGTGCAGAGTTCAGGGGTGCCCTGTGTGCAGAGTGCAGAGTTCAGGGGTGCGCTAGGTACAGAGTGCAGAGTCAAGGGGTCGAGCTACATGCAGAGTTCAGGGGTGCACTGTGTACAGAGTCCAGAGTTAAGGGGTGCAGAGTTCAGGTTTGCGCTAGTTTCAGAGTTCGTTGAAGAGTTACAGTGCGCTAGTTGCAGAGTTCAGGTGTGTGCTAGTTACAGAATGCAGAGTTCAGGGGTGTACTGTGTACAGAGTCCAGAGTTAAGGGGTGCGCTAGGTACAGAATGCGGAGTTAAGGGGTGTACTGTGTACAGAGTGCAGATTTCAGGAGTGCAGTAGGTACAGAGTTTAGGGGTGCGCTATGTACAAGGGTGCACTGTGTACTACAGAGTGCAGGGGTTAGAAGAGCGATACGTACAGAGTGCAGGGTTTAGGAGAGCGATACGTACAGAGTGCAGGGTCTAGGGCTGTCCACATCTCACTTCTACCCCGGGTCTGACTACTGCAACACTATTTCACACCCCCCCCCCCTCACAGTGGTGAGCGGAGAGCAGAAAGGCTGAAATAAAGCTCTGGGTGCGAGGGCCAAATGAAATAACCTGGCGGGGCAGATTTGGCTCGCGGGCCTTGTGTTTGACACATGTGCCCTAGTGAATCATTAACAGAGCAAGGGTAATTGTCATATGGGTGCATACAAAAAAAAACTCCCTGACAGCGTAACAAGGCAGCCAGAGGGGATCATACTCATGCTGTGTCCACGATTGTTTTATCTATTGACTACGGTAAATTGACCTTGGATCGATAGGTGACACCGCCTGCCAACCTCGCCCATTGAAGTCAACTGGACCATGCAGCAACCGTAAGCCCAATGCTTGGCGACATGTTTGTTTGTTACGTGCAAAACTGTCATTCAGCAATGCACCAGTATGAGTGCCTGGAAGTTGCTTCTCCACTGCTCTCTGAAAATTGCTTTTAAGAGACTGCAACCACGTGAAACTAGTCTTACATATTTATTAATGAAATTGTGTTGTGCCTATAGGAAACCTTCAGTATGAGAAATATGAAGGCCTCTATGGCTGACCTACTATGTTAAAGTGGAACTGAAAATACTCACCTTCACCTTCCAGCTATGCAGATGTTACATCTCTCACCAGCCGCTGTCATCTTCTTCCGGGCTACTTTCGGGTGTTGAGTTTTTGGCCTTTTTATTGGCTGGTAGGGGATGACATCATTTTGCATATGCAGTCAATTTGTCACAGCCAGAGTATACAGTGGAACTTTGGATTACGAGCATAATCTATTCCTGGAGAGTGCTCGTAATCCAAAGCACTCGCATATCAAAGCGAGTTTCCCCATAGAAGTCAATGGAAACTAAATTAATTTGTTCCACATTGACTTCAATGGGATGCAATAACGCATGCGGTCAGAGATGGGGGGCAACAGAGAGCCTCGGAAATGATCGGGGACTGCTCTGCTGACTTTGGAAACCCTTGGAAAGGCTCGGAAACACCCGGGAACAGAGTATTTACAAGTATTTCCGAACTGCTCCGCTCAGCTCTGCTTGGCTCCGGCACCCCCGCACCTCAGGCCAAATGCGGTACTGCACACCCCATTGGCTTGAATTTTGTTAGTTTTGCAAGACAATGATCTATCTATCTATCTATCTATCTATCTATCTATATTAAAAAAAATATTATAGCATTGTGATAAGTTGTGTAACCAAATGTCCATCCACAAATGGAAGCGTCCACAAGGGGATTAGAAGCAAAATCCAGCAGGAGCTACAGAGTATAAAAGAGAAGAGAGGCGCCTCTAAGTGTAGCAATATGGTTACATTTAATGAAGGTACAACACTTAGCTACTCACATGGTTGATGATTAAAACAGGCACATCTATGAATGCAGGGATCCGGGGTAAAGCGATCCACACAGACCATCCTCCTCACCGGCTCTCACTGCTGTCAGTCTGCAATCGTGACCGGGAAGACCCTGCAGTAGAGCCATCCGAAAGTGAGGTTTGAACCACGTGTGGAAGGGACGACATAATTGGTGGTGCAGGAGATGGTCTATGTGGACAGCTTTACCCCGGATGTCTGCATACTTAGATGTGCCTGTTTTAGTCATCAACCATGTGAGTTTCTAAATGTTGTAGCTTCATTAAATGTAACCATATTGCTACACTTATAGGCGCCTCTCTTCTTTTTTATACTCAGTTGTGACATGACGCTACTCTTATATCAAGACATCGCTTGTATATCAAGGCAAAATTTATTGAAACATTTTTCTTGTCTTGCAAAACGCTCTCAAACCAAGTTACTCTCAAACCAAGGTTTTACTGTATATATATATATATATATATATATATATATATATATAGATAGGTATATATATCTATAGATGTATCTATATCTATATATCTCTCTATATATATAGCTATAGATATAGGCCCGGATTCACAAACGTTTTACGCCGGCGTATCTATAGATACGCCGTCGTAATTACAAATGTGCGCCGTCGTATTGTTACGCCGATTCGCGAACCTAGATACGCCGTAAAAAAAAGGCTTCAGCCGCCCGATGTAACTTGCCTACGCCGGTGTATCGTGGGCACACAGTAATGCTGGACGCATTTGGCATTCCCATTTTAAATATGCAAATGAGTAAGATACGCCGATTCACGAACGTAGATGCGCCCGGCCGCTTCATATACGTGATTTGCGTAAGGCTTACGTCCGGCGTAGAGTTACCCCTCATATAGCAGGCACAGGTAATGCAAAGGTATGGGCCAGGGAACGACGCCGTCAAATTTTACGTCGCGTATGCCGTTTACGTAGTACTACGTGAATAGGGCTGTGCGTAGGTTATGTTCACGTCGTAGGCAGTGTTCGACATATCTTAGGCAGCTATTTTGACGTAACTGTGAGCATGCGCAGTTCGTTTTTTTCATTTGCATGGGGTCAAGCTTCATTATAATATATCACGCCCACTTCCACCTACTTTGACTTACGTCGGCTTACGCTGACAACTATACGCTACACCGGCGCAACGTTGAGCGCATGTTCTTTGTGAATAGCATGCTTGCCTCTCAACGTTGCGCCGGCATAGCGTAAAGTAGATACGCTACGCCCGCACAAAGATGCGCCGCTTTACCTGAATCCGGGCCATACTGTATTTATTGGTGTATAACACTCACTTTTTTACCCTGATAATAGAGGGTAAACTGTGCCTGCGTGTTATACGCAGGGGGCTGTGGAAAGTTTTTTTCCTGAAACTTCCCTCTAAGGCTGCATTCACACCTAGGCGTATATACGCCTGAAGCGTGACACTCGTGCCGCTGGAGGGGCGAATTTACATTGATGTCTATGAGATGGTTCACATCTCACGCCGAACGCCGAAACGCTGTACGCCTGTCGCCTGAAAACAAGTCCCGGACCCTTTTTTTCAGGCGGCTTTTGGCGTTCCGCATAGACATCAATGTAAAATGTTTTGTGAAAAAAAAAAAATATTACAAATCGCGGAAAAATACGCAGCGTACGCCGCGTTATAGTGTGAATGCAGCCTTAAAGTTAATATATATATATATATTTTCTAAATTTTCCTGGAGTTTAGCATTTAGCTCCATCGCATAGATAATTCAGCCTCTCTTACCACCGCCTGGCACCAAACTGGTAACAATGTGTATTTTTATTCCGATTGTCTTGACAGAAGCATTGCCCCTTTGTGAAACGAAAATTACCGCGGCCAAAATGCCGCTTCCCGCCAAGAACTGTTTGCTTGTCTAAAAAAAAATGTTTTTTGTGTGTTTGTATTCCTTAATGGAAACCCTACACAATGGGAACATAAAAGCAAATATTTACATTGCAGTGTTCTTATAATAACACAGCCTTCATTGGCTTTCATAGTAAATTAGTCACAAACAAGTGGGCAGAGGAGCATGGACGCTCTCCTTTGTTAATTGTACCCGTCTAGTCAATAGCCTCCCATCCCACTGTCCATGGTGCTGAACCTCGGCTACAAGGCGGCTCACAGCTGCGGGCTCCGGGAAAAGCTTTTTCTTTTTTCCTTTTTTCTTTTTTTTTCAGCGTTTGATTGAGGCTTATTGGGAGCCGGACTTGTCTTTTCTCGTTGTTTGGGTAATTACTGAAAGGCATGGAACATCTGACAGGCAGGCAGGCTAATTCTGAAGTAGGAACATCTGGCTCTGAAGCTACAGCAACAGACGGTTGAACAGAACTGAGTCGACTTCCCCCCCGCCGCCAACATGTCTTTGGGTTCTGTATATACAAATATACATGACATTATTAATATGGATAGAGTCAATTAACACTTGCATGGCATCCGAGCTCCCGCACCGTGAAATACGATTACAAGGATGAGCCTTTTCAAGGCTATTTGGGTAGAAATGCGTCTCAAGCCAAGACCCAACACTCATGGAGGTCCTTCCCCTATGGAGATTAGCTTCAATGTAGATCTTCACTCTCTGGATCAACATTAAAAAACTTGAATCCTTAGTGCCGGTTCACACAGGGGCAACCAATTTTACAGCACAACTTTTCAAGGCGACTTCAGCGCGACTTGGAGCAACTTACAACGCAACTTATGCCGCGTACACACGATCATTTTTTCTGATGAAAAAAAATGACGTTTTCTGTGAAGTAAAAAACGACGTTTTTGAAACGTCACTTTTCAAAGACAATTTTGCATACACACCATCGTTTTTTTCACAAAAAGCGAGGTTACGTTCACCACTCTTTTCCATTGAAGCTCGCTTCATAACTAGCTTCTGGGCATGCGCGGGTTGAAAAACGTTGTTTTAAACTACGTTTTTGCTACACACGGTGACTTTTTGTGAAACAAAAAACGACGTTTTGAAAAACGACACAAAAAATTCAAGCATGTTGGAAATTTTTTGGGTCGTTTTTTTGAAGACAAAAAACGACGTTTTGCCCACACACGATCAATTTAAATGACGTTTTAAAAAACAACGTTTTTTTTCATCGCAAAAAACGACCGTGTGTACGCGGCATTAAAGTTGCCTTCAGGACAGGTGACTTTGGCTGTGGCCAATCACAGAATAATCAGCTTTGTGGGAGGGAGGGGTTTGCCTGAGTAAACTATTTTATTTTCCTGTAGTTGCTTCAGTGATCCGACTTTGGAGGTAACTTCCATTGAAATCAATGGGTACAAGTTCCCTACAAGTTGCCTACAAGTCGCCTTGAAGTAGTACAGGAACCTTTTCTGAAGTTTGAGCGACTTCAGTAGTGTACATTTAACCACTTAAGACCGGACCTTTATGCAGGTAAAGGACCTGGCCAGTATTTGCGATTCGGCACTGCGTCGCTTTAACTGACAATTGCGCGGTCGCGACGTTGCTCCCAAACAAAATTGGCGTCCTTTTTTCCCCACAAATAAATCTTTCTTTTGGTGGTATTTGATCACCTCTGTGGTTTTTATTTGTTGCGCTATAAACAAAAATAGAGCGAAAAAAAAAAACAATATTTTTTACTTTTTTCTATAATAAATATCCCCCAAAAAAGATGTACATTTTTTTTTTCCTCAGTATAGGCCAATACGTATTCTTCTACATATTTTTGGTAAAAAAAAAAAATCGCAATAAGCGTTTAACGATTGGTTTGCGCAAAATTTATAGCGTTTACAAAATAGTGGATAGTTTTATGGCATTTTTATTAATATTTTTTTTTACTACTAATGGCGGTGATCAGCGATTTTTTTTATGACTGCAACATTATGGCGGACACATCGGACAATTTTGCACATTTTTGGGACCATTGTCATTTTCACAGCGAAAAAGTGCAATAAAAATGCATTGTTTACTGTGAAAATGACAATTGCAGTTTGGAAGTTAACCACTCTGAAGGGGTTAAGTGTGACCTCATATGTGTTTCTAACTGTAGGGGGGCGGGGCTGGAAGTTTGACGTCATTGATCATCTTTCAATTTCCCCTCAGGGAACAGACGATCAATGACACTGTGAAGAACGGGGAAGGTGTGTTTACACTCACCTTTGCCTGTTCTTCAGCTCCGGTGACCGATCACGGGACACCGGCGGCGATCGGGTCTTCGGGTCCCGCGGGCGCGGTCACGGAGCTTCGGACCGGGTCGCGTGCTGGGCTTGAAGAGACATGTACAGGTACGCGATTGCGCCGAGCCGTGCCATTCTGCCGACGTATATCTGCGTAAATGGGTCCTTAAGTGGTTAAATGTAACCATGTTGCTACACTTAGAGGCTCCTCTCTTCTTTTTTATACTCAGCTGTGACATGATGCTACTCTTATATCAAGACATCGCTTGTATATCAAGGCAAAATGTATTAAAACATTTTTCTTGTCTTGTAAAACACTCTCAAACCAAGTTACTCTCAATCCATGGTTTTACTGTACCTTTGTTAGGATCATAGGTAAAAATCGAGATGCATTATGAACAGATAAATCACAGTTTTGTGTTATTAAAATCAGAGAGTGTGATTATGGGGCTTATTTCTCACGGAGGAGCACTTGAATGGCACAGATTTGACACATTAGCTCTGGGAAAAGGTTTCCCGCACAAAATGAACTTGGTAATTGTATACAGTTATATCGTGATTACTGGTCCTCAGCAGCTTATTAAAACAAGCGTAACGGCCCCCTGTACAGTACATATACACTGTACATATAGCACTCAGGTGACTGCGCTATTTTCAGGCTTGTGCCGTAAGTCACACAGTGTAAGAGTCACCCGGGAATATGAAATGAATGAAACGCACTGTGCTGTAAATTATATGTTAGAGGACCGAGAGGCAATCTGATACAAGAGAAAAGGTCACTGGGTCAGGGATTTTATATCAATCTCAAACTCCACAAGGCGATCATGTAAAATTTATTTTACTCTGAAGTATTGTATTCTTTTTAATATACAAGCTTCAATGTGAGAGAAAGATGGTTGCATGATGATGTGTTCTATTTATAAAATGGAACATGACTGGGACCGTACTTAGTAATAGGAATGTACAGTCTTATCTATTATCTAATCTTCTTTTCTATAATCTATTATTATTGTTACCGTATATACTCGACCCGAATATAAGATGAGGCACAAGGTCCAATCCTAGGGGTCACAGACACCTGGGTGCAGAAATATTTATGGTGCCCCCACATGGGCGTGATCATCTTACTAACTCCTCCCCTTTACAAATGTTTCTATGGCTACGACTCAAACACAGAGATGCTCCCCTATAAAGTCTTTATTACCCTGGGATCTTCCCATGATCTATGGCTACGACTCAAACACAGAGATGCTCCCCTATAAAGTCTTTATTACCCTGGGATCTTCCCATGATCTTTTAACAATAAATAAAACTAGAAAAGGTACAATTTCTGGGGAAATTGTGTGACGTGTTCTTGCCTTCACCAATACTCCAGACTGGAGACGGTGCCCCTGGAGATGTAAATGTGATCCAACAATGTGTCTATCCATTTCGATCCATTGCCCCATCAAAAACTGCTTCATCAAAAACTGCTTCATCAAAACTGCGCCATCCTATTTGCCCCATCAAAAACGGGTTGCTATGGAGGGGTTGCTATGGTCTGGTTGCTATGGTCGGGTTGCTATGGTCGGGTTGCTATGGTCGGGTTGCTATGGTCGGGTTGCTATGGACGGGTTGCTATGGACGGGTTGCTATGGTCTGGTTGCTATGGACTGGTTGCTATGGACTGGTTGCTATGGACTGGTTGCTATGGACGGTTGCTATGGAGTGGTTGCTATGGACGGGCTGCTATGGAGTGGTTGCTATGGAGTGGTTGCTATGGAGTGGTTGCTATGGAGGGTTGCTATGGATGGTTTCTATGGACTGGATGCTATGGATGGTTTCTATATGCAGAGTATGCAGAAGTTACACAGAGCCAAATACAGGCATACCCCGCTTTTAAGTACACACTAGGGTTTATTTACTAATGCTGGAAATCGCAATATCAGGCTCACTTCTGCAGAAAAAACAATAAGCTTCTAACCCCAGCTTGTTCAGTTAAGCCTGGTAATAAAACCTGGAAGCTCATTGGTTTGTGTGCAGAAGTGAGCCTTATATTGCGCTTTCCAGCTTTAGTAAATAAACCCCATTGTTTACTTAAAAGTGGGATATGCCTGAAAAATAGAGCCATATCACCTCACAGCTGTGTGGGAGGAGCTATAGAAAGCCCCTCAGCTGTGTGTGAGGAGACATCGTCTCCTAGGAAACCAATGTAAACACATGCAGGCAGCCACTCTAAACAGCCACTCAGATTCTGGCTTGTTTTTTACTGTGCTTCTTCAAATGATTGTATTTTAAAAACTATAAATCGCACAGCGAATATCTTTATATTTTACGAATCACAAGACCCAGACCTTCAACCTGATGTATAGTATGTCTCTAAAATATTAAATTTGAAGGCACAGTCGCAGTTTACAAATTGCCTTGCAATATTCAGTTTTCAATTTTCTTTCCTCCATTGACTTTCATTGAAATGATGGATGGCGTGTGTTGCAAACAAATGTCTGTATCTTGAAAACCATTTGACCGATCGCTTAGTTGTCAACACGTGTAGTGTCAGCAGGGACAGCTGAACATTTTGATATAAGATTTGTGTAGGTCGGCTTGAAAATGAGGGAGTGGTCGCAGTTTACAAATCATGTAATGATTTTTCCGTTTTTGCCATTCTGTGCTCTAGCTCTCACCATTCATTCCTATGGGAAAATTTCGCCGCAAATATGACGATATTTCGCGAACGATTTGGCGAAACGTTCCACAAAGTAATAGCCCACTATTCGGGAACAAGCCGCTCGATTTGATATATTACTCGTCTATGTAGCGTAAAAACTGTGGGAGGAGTTAGGGTGGCAAATTTGTCTATAATAAGAATAATAATAATATATATGTGAGAGAATAGTAAGTGATCTTGCTATGCAAGACCACTTAATGAGTACACTAATGGGGCCTGGACTGCAGATATCATATAAGAGATGGTCAGAGACTGCAGACATGATATAAGAGATGGTCAGAGACTGCAGACATACTAAAGGAGATGGTCAGGGACTGCAGACAAAACTACAAAAGATGGTCAGAGAATGCTCCACACGCACCGGACAGAATAATTAGTGGAGCCTAGTACCAGAACGTGTTCCGGTACTAGGCTTTGCTGCAGTACCCAGCCCGGATTCCAGGGACAGCGGGAGGTATGCACTCTTGTCAGTTGCCAGCGGAGAGAGCAAGCAGGATGGTGAACCGCAGCACCCGCTACATGCACTCCACCACTGGACACACACAAGGAGGAAGGAGGGGAGCACTCTGTAGCTTCGGCGCCCCCACTCCTGCGGCGCCTGGGTGCGAAGCACTCCACGCACCAGGGCCGGACTTACCATTGGGCTTGACTGGGCTCAAGCCCATGGGCCCCGCCTAATAGGGGGCCCCTCTAAAAAAAAAATATATATATATATATATATTTTTTTTTTAGGGGTCCGGAGGTCCCCAGGGGCCCGGAGGCCCCCAGGGCCCTAGACAGCAAACCCTACTTTTTTTTATAAAACAATTTACATTTTCTTTATTTTTTTATAAATGTTTTTTTTATTTTTATTAAAGGGCCCAGAGATCCCCAGGGCTCCGGATGGCTACCCCCTTTTTATATATATATATTAGGGCTGTGCAAATTAACTTTTAATTAGTCGATTAATCTTTAATTTTTTTGATCGATCAAAATCTTTTTGATCGATTAAAATTCTTTTGATTGGTACTCACCTCTCTGCCGGCTTCTGGGCCTACAGGGAGTTCCGTCAGATCCGGTAACGTCACGGACACCGGCGGGGCTTGCCGTGTCCATCTGAAGGGCTCCTTTGCTGTGCCTTCATATCTGCATGCCGGCAGGACCTTACTATCTGCTACACGCAAGGGCTGTTACACTTCCCTCTATTACTTCCCTCTATCAACCTGGGATTCTACAGCCATCCACTGGGAGTTGTGATAGTTCCCTTCACGGGACATCTACATGCTGACGGATTGATGTTAACCTCTCCTCATCTGGATTCAGCAGTGGTATTGTTGTACACATTTTTATACCAGTATCATACTTAGCTACATGTTTTTATGACTGATTTTGATACCGTTTGGTATTACTCGCACCATTTTTACAGTTTATGTAGCTACATCGATTTTATCTCCAGCGCAATATTTATTTTGTTACCTACTTGAAGACTATAAAAGTTTTAACGCTATTCCCATCGAGCGCTGCCTTTGTGTGTTTTTTGTATCCTGCTATCCATTTTTCCAGTTGTTGGAGCTGCACTGGGAATCAGCCTGCAAGGAGATCAGCTAAAAGTAGTTGTGCGTTATAATTAATCAAAATTAGTCGACAAATCGATTAAAAAGAAAAACGATTAATCGAACACAAAAATTTTGATCAGTAACAGCCCTAATATATATATAATTATATATTTTTTTCTTTATTTCTTCTTTTATTGTAAAGACCCCCCCTGCTTCTCAATTTGCAGCAGCCCCCCCTTCTCAATTTCAGGCGGCTGTGTAAGGGGCCCCAAAATTCCTGATGGCAGCCCTGCGCATACCTCCCAACACACACGCATTCTGAGGGACTTTCCGCTTCTTCCCGCAGTCCCGCGAAAGGGTTAATTTTCCCGCACTGCAATAGGAGGCAGCACGGAAGCAGGAGGAACCGGAGCGGTGTGGAGGACTGTGGCTGCTGAAGGGAAGAAAGCCGACAGTCGGGCCGACAGTCGGGCCGACAGTCGGGCTAATGACAGTCTGTGACCCTGGCTGTCGGCACAGGTGAGAGGCACTCCCCCCTCCGCTCAACAACTTCAAAACCTCCCCCAGGAGGAACGGAACCGGAACAGAACCAAAGCGGTGTGCACAGGTGAGAGTAACCCCCCCGCTCAACAACTTTATCGCTCACCCCCCCGCTCAACAACTTTAATGCGCCAGCCCCCCCCCCCCCGCTCAACAACTTTAATGCACCAGCCCCCCCCCCGCTCAACAACTTTAATGCGCCCCCGCTCAACAACTTCAATTCGCCCCCCCGCTCAACAACTTTAATGCGCACCCCCCGTCCGACAACTATAATCCCCCCTCGCTCCAGGGGGCCCCTTCAACACTCAAGCCCAGGGGCCCCCACCACCCTAAGTCCCTAAGTCCTGCCCTGCCGCGCACCCTGCCTAGGATCGGCCCTGGGAGGCACCTCATTTTACAACAAAAAACTGGGAAAACGTATTGACTCGTATATAAGCCTAGAGTGTCCATCTGCATGCCCATGCCTCACTGTGTCCATGCCTCACTGTGCCCATGCCTCACTGTGCCCATGCCCCACTGTGCCCATGCCTCACTGTGCCCTAGAGCTGCACAATTAATCCTCAAGAATCGTTATCACAATCTCTTTCCTGTTGCAATCTTAACACAGGGTTTCACAATCTTTGGTATGCAAAGAATTTTCTCTCTGCTCCCAGCCAAAAGTCAAAGTCTGGGCAGTCTGACAAGTTTTGAAAACATTCATCAGCGGAATGTTAAGTCTAAACATTGTATTAATTTGACTTTTACATCAAAGGAATAGACTTCTGTATGTAAATTAGGAACGTTTAACCACTTAAACACCAAACCTTTTTCTGACAGTTCTTTTCAAGTTAAAACATTTTTTTTGCTAGAAAATTACCTAGAACCCCCAAACATTATATATATTTTTTTAGTAGAGACCCTAGAGAATAAAATGGCAGTTTTGCAATATTTTATGTTGCACAGTATTTGTGCAGCAGTCTTTCAAATGCATTTTTTTGGGGAAAAAATTACTTTAACCACTTAAGACCCGGACCAAAATGCTGCTAAATGACCTTGCCCCTTTTTGCGATTCGGGACAGCGTCGCTTTAACTGACAATTGCGTGGCCGTGCGACGTGGCTCCCTTCTTTTGGTGGTATTTGATCGCCTCTGCGATTTTTATTTTTTGCGCTATATACAAAAATAGAGCGACATTTTTGAAAAAAAATCAATATTTTTTTATTTTTTGTTATAAGAAAAATCAAATAAACTTAATTTTAGTCAATCATTTAGGCCAAAATTTATTTAGCCACATGTCTTTAGTAAAAAAAAAAATCGCAATAAAAAAAAATTAGCTACCTAGCGGGAACAGCGACACTAATACAGCGATCAGAAAAATGATCGCTTAGTGATGCTGGCAATAGGGAGTGAAAGGGTTAACTAGGGTGGTGATCAAGGGGTTAAAACTTTATTAGGGGGGGTAGGGGGCTACCCTGAACCTAACACTAACTGACTGTCACACTGCCTGTCACACTGACACTAAATACAGTAATCATATATGTATGATTACTGCATTCAGTGACACTGTGACAGGGTGGAGGGGGGGGGGGGCGATCTGGGGGGGGGGGGGGGTGAATGTGACTATGTGTAGTGTGTGTCAGTGTAGTGTTAGTGCAGACTTACTGTGAGATGTGATCTCTCCTCATCGGTGGTTGAAAAAAACGCTGAAGGAGAGATCACATCGCTTCCTCCTTCCTGTGTTTACACAGGAGGAGGAAGTGACATTGGCTGAGAGCGATCCGGAGGGGGCGGACAAAAACGAATAGCCGTCCCCTCATCCCGGATCGCTCGGCTAGCAAAACGAACCGCCGTATGTACAGGGGGGGGTCCAATCGGACCGCCGAACCCCCTCAAGGCACCAACGTATATATATACGTTGATGCGCCTGTCGGTGCCATTCTGCCGACGTAAATGTACATGCGGCGGTCCTTAACTGGTTAATGAATTTAAAAAAAACTAACAAGTAAAGTTAGCCCAAATTTTTTTTGTATAAATGTAAAAGATTTTACGCCACGAGAATCGTGATCTTTATTCTAAGCAAAAAAATTGTGATTCTCATTTTGACCAGAATCCTGCAGCTCTACTGTGCCCATGTCTCACTGTGTCCATGACTAGACTGATGTTTAACATGGTAGTCTTGTGAAGGGGTGCCCGGTTTGAAAAATTGGTGCTCCCCAGCCGTAGGTCTCCCAGACAACAAACTTTGCACACTTGTAGAAGAGAAATGGGGCTACATGTGTGCCAAGTTCCGTGTCCAGGGTACCTACGACAGGCTGGTAACGGGTCCCCGAATTCACCAGAGAAATTACCGTTTAACATAGGAATCAATGGAAGGGGTGCCCGGCTTTGAAAAAAATCGGTGCTCCCCGGCCATAGATCCTCTGGACAACAACCTTAGCAGACTTGTAGAGGAATAGTGGGGCTATATGTGTGCCAAGTTTGGAGTCCAGGTGACCTATGACCAGGGCCGCCATCAGGAATTTTGGGGCCCCTTACACAGCTTCAGGCATGGGCCCCCTGGAGCAGAGAACCTGGGGGGGGGGGGGGGTGCTGCCGTCTGAAATTGAGAAGGGGGGGGGCTGCCGCGAATTGAGAAGCGGTGGGGCCCTTTACAAAAAGAAGAAATAAAGAAAAATATATATAGAAAAGGGGGGTAGCCATCCGGGGCCCTGGGGACCTCTGGGCCCTTTAATCATTTTTTTTTTTTTATAAAAAGAAATGAAAAAAAAAAATGTGGCTTTTCATCCGGGACCTCTGGGCCCTTTAATAAAAATATATCTATATCTATATATATATATATATATATATATAAAAGAAAAAAAATGAAAAAAATAAATAAAATATAAAAAAAATGTAAAACATTTTTTATAAAAAAAGGAGGGTTGTCATCCGGGGGCCCTGGGGGACCTCTGGGCCCTTAAATAATAATAATTATAATAAAAAATTATAATAAATATATATATTAAATAAAAAATATATAATTTTTATTTTTTTTTATAAAAAAGGGGGGGGTTGTCATCTGGGGCCCTGGGGACCTCCAGACCCCTAAAAAAATGGCCCTTTAAAAAAATGTTTTTAAATCAAAATATATTTTAAAAAAATATATTTTTTATAAAAAATAAATAAAAAAAGGGGGGGTTGCCGTCCGGAGCCCTGGGGGTCTCCGGGCCCCTAGGGACCTCCGGACCCCTTACAGGTGTACTGCCTGTACCCCCCTGATGGCGGCCCTGCCTATGACCGGCCAGTACCGGGTCCGCAAAATTCCGGGAGATCAGGTGCAAAAAGGTGAAGTATAAGCCGAGGGGGGCATTTTCAGCGCAAAAAAATGTGCTAAAAAACTCAGCTTATACTCAAGTATATATACGGTAATTATATTATCTATATCTATATATATATATATATATATATATATATATATATATATATATATATACATATATATAAAGGAGACTAGAGAAACTCAAAGCTAAACCCCAGGCATTGATTCTTTGGCATTGTTACTTTGGTCACCGCTACTACAGCAGTCTCTGCTGTCTTCTGGGTTCCATGCAGTGCTGTATTGTGAACACAGGGACTTTCCCTTTTAAAACAGCTTGCATTTTTCTCAATGAATGCCAGGCCTTCTTAGATTTTGACAAGGTGGCAGAAAAGGGGCATCACAATCTGCACATAGTCCAATCAGAGAAAACTGCATTCATTAAGAAAAATGCAAGGCATTCTCCGATTGGACGAGGTGGTAGAGGCGGGGCATCACAATCTCTACCTAGTCCAATCAAAGAACACTTTGCATTCATTAAGAAAAATGCAAGGCATTCTGTGAAAAACACCTGCGCCAAACAAGCAACCCACCCACAGGACCCGGATAACAGCAGCAATTACTTTAGTAGTGCCAACAACTACGGTGATTTCCCATTTCCACAGGTTTCTCACAAGTATGGCATATGCAGATGTAGCACTCTGATGTTTAGGCAGGGTTGCTATCAAATTTAGTTGCCAGGCGATAGTTGCCTTGGCCAATTGTTAGGAGATCAATTGATTCCTCTCTAAATCTGGACTTGTTGCACCCTTTCTCTTCTGTCACTAGGGGGAGAGTGCTGCGCCCTGGGCAGCTTCCCCTCCTGCCTACCCCTTATCCTGGCCCTGCCCCCAGGGAAGCCTGCCGTACAATTTTATTTTTTCACTGCCCATAATCTTATAAACAGTTGTCAGGGTTGGCCTTGGCAACAGTGGTCTTGCAGTACTCCTATATAGGGTTGTCCCGATACCACTTTTTTAAGACTGAGTACAAGTACAGATACTTTTTTTCAAGTACTCGCCGATACCGATTACGATACTTTTTTTAATGTCAGGTGACAGTTTTAAAGCACAATACAGATTAGGTGGCACTGATATGCAGCACTGATAGGTGGCACTGATATGCAGCACTGATGAGCACTGATAGGATTAGGTGGCACTGATATGCAGCACTGATTAGGACTGACAGGTGGCGGGCACTGACAGGTGGCACTGATGGCTGGCACTAACAGGTGGCTGGCACTGACAGGGGGCACTGATGGCTGGCACTGACAGATGGCTGGCACTGATAGATGGCACTGACAGGTGGCTGGCACTGATTGATGGCACTGATAGATGGCAGTGATAGATGGCACTGACAGGTGGCTGGCACCAATAGATGACACTGATTAAGCACCACTAATGAGCACTGACAGATAGTGGGCACTGACAGATGGCGGGCACTTATAGGCACGAGAGGATTTATTTTTCTATGCTGCCTCTGCGACGCCCATCTAAGTACACCCTGCACTCAGCCTCAAAGCAGCAGCGGACATCTTGTTACACCCAGCCCGAACTACAGTGGCTTCGTGTAACAAGACGTCTGCTGCTGCTTTATTGAGGCTGAGTGCAGGGTGTACTTAGATGGGCGTCGCAGATTTTCAAGCACGGACAGTGTAACGGCAACACAGAGTGTCACTTCCTTTACCGAATGTGACGGCTCCGGTCGCCGATGGATCATGATGCGGCTGCAAGCTTACCTGCCTGAGGACTCTCCGCTCTGCCCCTCCCGCCCTCCGCTTGCCAACTCTGCCCGCTGACTTCTCCCATCCCAGGTATCGGCAAAGGCATTGGGAGCACTCGCGTAAATGCTCGGTAGCGATCCTGATACCGATACTAGTATCGGGCCACCCTACTCCTTTAGCACCCAAAAAACGAAAGCATGCCCCCTTCAAAGTGAACTGCCAACTATTTGGCAGTATAGGTTTCAGGTCATGCCCTTTTAGCACCCCCTTCCTGTTGAAGCACTTAACTCAGCCACCTCATCTGCCTACCCCTCAGTCCAGCCCTCCTGCCTTCCCTTTCATTAACCCAGGGCTGTAATATTATATTTGCAAGCATCAGATTTTTGCAGCTAAAATCTTAAATCCAAGCCTGAAAATAATAAGTCTGCGTTTCGGATATTATTCTTAAACGTTCTCATTCCGCCTGCGATTATTCCCTCTGATGTATAGGTCATATACCTTTTTTTTATAGGTATGAATGACCTCTCACCTTTTGTTCTTGAACTTTAAAAAGCGCCGGTGTGATTGCGAGGATAAAATCCTGCCAGAATTGAAAAAAAAAAGAAAAAAAAAGTTGCAGAGCTTACTTTTTGAAATTCCGCTAACAAGACGAATGGCGACTCTGATATGAGAAGAAAAGAAAAAACACTTCTTACATTGTACTTTGGTTTTTATCCCGCGATCAGTCTTCCGGCAATGAATAAAGACGATTCCCTCTTCCACCTGTGATCACAGACATGCTTTTTTTTTTTCATACGGCACATTTCAGACGCCATCAAACAGCAGATAACGCTGAGCGGAAGACGGAGGAGCATTTCAGATTATGGAATCCATATTTAACTGCTTCGCTACAAGCGTCCTCCTCACCCCCGCCAACGGTTTTCATGTCTCACGAATGATTTCTTACCGCTGTCATTCTTTTGTTGTTTTGTCAACTGAACACATACCCATGAACATTTGTTAAATGAAATGCGTAGGCAGATATATAAAAATCGCCCCTCGGTTATGTGTTCATCAAAAACAGCAACGCGGCTAAACACTCATTACACAGGAGCTTTTTACACGCCAAACTATTTGTATTACTGTCCATCCAGTTTGGAGATATACACAGCCCTGCTGCACAGCAGTCTGGCAGGACGGGAGACCAGATTTTCCTCTGAGTAAACGCGTGCGTCCGCAACTGCCACCCCCTGAAAATTATATGTAATGGATCACTTTTCAGAGGTAGTGCCGAGACAAGGTCATCTAGAGCCCAGGACGAACATGCCAAATTGTGCCCCCCCCCCAAGATGTATGAGCACTACGTGTCAGTGAAAATCCCCTCCCCCCAACAACAAATCAAGCATGCTCACCCCCAAGCCTAAATTCGCCCCCCCCCTGCTAAAATATCACCTTCCAGTACAAATCTGCCTCCTGCTAAAATCCCCCCTCCCAGTACAAATCTGCCCCCCTGCTGAAATCCCCCCTCCCAGTACAAATCTGCCTCCTGCTAAAATCCCCCCTCCCAGTACAAATCTGCCCCCCTGCTGAAATTCCCCCTCCCAGTACAAATCTGCCCCCTGCTAAAATCCTCCCTCCCAGCAGCACAAACATTTACCCCCCCCAGCTTAAACCCTCTTTCTCTCGATATGCCCAGGGCTGTCTTAATGAGAGGCAGGTGCGTTGCTAGGTGGCCAAAAGACCAGGGGCTTCAGCCCGAAGCCAGCCCGGGGGGTGGGCGCGGTGGAGTGGTGCTGTGTACATGTCAGTAAGTGTGTATCAGTAGGTGTGTGTGCGTGTGTGTCAGTAGGTGTGTGTGTGTGTCAGTAGGATTGTGTGTCAATACATACACACACTGACATGTCTTGAGTTCTATGGTACAGGCCAGTCTAAGGTTCCATGGTCCCGGTCAACCTTAAGGTCTATGGACTATGGTGCCAGCCACTCTTAGTTATTCTTATTCTATGTTGTCAGTTGGTCTTCCCTAGGGTGGCACAGTACTTGTGATATCCTGATGTTCTCTGTTTTGCAAGGTGTAGACCAAGGCTAGTCACATATAGTACACATTGCATTGCCTAAGTGCCCTCAATCTTGCAGGAGAAGGGAAGCCTTTGATGGAAGCTGCCATTTCAGCAACCAACAACTTAACTGCTACAAATCCAAGATCCACAGTTGGCCTTCCAAACATCCCATGGCCAAATCTCCCTTTCCCTCCTAACCCACACACTGCACACTGACCACTGACCCACACACTGACCACTGACCCACACACTGACCACTGACCCACACACTGACCACTGACCCACACACTGACCACTGACCCACACACTGACCCACACACTGACCACTAACCCACACACTGACCACTAACCCACACACTGACCACTGACCCACACACTGACCACTGACCCACACACTGACCACTAACCCACACACTGACCACTGACCCACACACTGACCACTGACCCACACACTGACCACTGACCCACACACTGACCACTGACCCACACACTGACCCACACACTGACCACTGACCCACACACTGACCACTGACCCACACACTGACCACTGACCCACACACTGACCCACACACTGACCCACACACTGACCCACCACTGACCACTGACCCACACACTGACCACTAACCCACACACTGACCACTGACCCACACACTGACCACTGACCCACACACTGACCACTGACCACTGACCCACACACTGACCACTGACCCACACACTGACCACTGACCCACACACTGACCACTGACCCACACACTGACCACTGACCCACACACTGACCCACACACTGACCACTGACCCACACACTGACCACTGACCCACACACTGACCACTGACCCACACACTGACCCACACACTGCACACTGACCACTGACCCACACACTGACCACTGACCCACACACTGACCACTGACCCACACACTGACCACTGACCCACACACTGACCACTAACCCACACACTGACCACTGACCCACACACTGACCACTGACCCACACACTGACCACTGACCCACACACTGACCCACACACTGCACACTGACCACTGACCCACACACTGACCACTAACCCACACACTGACCACTGACCCACACACTGACCCACACACTGACCACTGACCCACACACTGACCACTGACCCACACACTGACCACTGACCCACACACTGACCCACACACTGACCCACACACTGACCACTAACCCACACACTGACCACTAACCCACACACTGACCACTAACCCACACACTGACCACTAACCCACACACTGACCACTGACCCACACACTGACCCACACACTGACCCACACACTGACCCACACACTGACCACTAACCCACACACTGACCACTAACCCACACACTGACCACTGACCCACACACTGACCCACACACTGACCACTAACCCACACACTGACCACTAACCCACACACTGACCATTGACCCACACACTGACCACTGACCCACACACTGACCCACACACTGACCACTAACCCACACACTGACCACTAACCCACACACTGACCACTACTGACCCACACACTGACCACTGACCCACACACTGACCACTAACCCACACACTGACCACTAACCCACACACTGACCACTGACCCACACACTGACCACTGACCCACACACTGACCACTGACCCACACACTGACCCACACACTGACCACTAACCCACACACTGACCACTGACCCACACACTGACCACTGACCCACACACTGACCACTGACCCACACACTGACCCACACACTGACCACTAACCCACACACTGACCACTAACCCACACACTGACCACTAACCCACACACTGACCACTGACACACTGACCACTGACCCACACACTGACCACTGACCCACACACTGACCCACACACTGCACACTGACCACTGACCCACACACTGACCACTAACCCACACACTGACCACTGACCCACACACTGACCACTGACCCACACACTGACCCACACACTGACCACTAACCCACACACTGACCCACACACTGACCACTGACCCACACACTGACCCACACACTGACCACTAACCCACACACTGACCACTAACCCACACACTGACCACTGACCCACACACTGACCACTGACCCACACACTGACCCACACACTGACCCACACACTGACCCACACACTGACCACTAACCCACACACTGACCACTAACCCACACACTGACCACTGACCCACACACTGACCCACACACTGACCACGAACCCACACACTGACCACTAACCCACACACTGACCACTAACCCACACACTGACCACTGACCCACACACTGACCCACACACTGACCCACACACTGACCACTAACCCACACACTGACCACTAACCCACACACTGACCACTAACCCACACACTGACCACTGACCCACACACTGACCACTAACCCACACACTGACCACTAACCCACACACTGACCACTGACCCACACACTGACCACTGACCCACACACTGACCACTGACCCACACACTGACCCACACACTGACCACTAACCCACACACTGACCACTGACCCACACACTGACCACTGACCCACACACTGACCACTGACCCACACACTGACCACTGACCCACACACTGACCACTAACCCACACACTGACCACTGAACCACACACTGACCACTGACCCACACACTGACCACTGACCCACACACTGACCACTGACCCACACACTGACCCACACACTGACCACTAACCCACACACTGACCACTAACCCACACACTGACCACTAACCCACACACTGACCACTGACCCACACACTGACCACTGACCCACACACTGACCACTGACCCACACACTGACCCACACACTGACCACTAACCCACACACTGACCACTGACCCACACACTGACCACTGACCCACACACTGACCACTGACCCACACACTGACCCACACACTGACCCACACACTGACCACTGACCCACACACTGACCACTGACCCACACACTGACCACTAACCCACACACTGACCACTGACCCACACACTGACCACTGACCCACACACTGACCACTGACCCACACACTGACCACTGACCCACACAGCACACTGACCACTGACCCACACACTGACCACTGCACACTGACAGCTAACCCACACACTGACCACTAACCCACACACTGACCACTGCACACTGACAGCTAACCCATACACTGACCCACACACTGACCACTAACCCACACACTGACCACTGACCCACACACTGACCACTAACCCACACACTGACCACTAACCCACACACTGACCACTAACCCACACACTAACCACTAACCCACACACTAACCACTAACCCACACACTGACCACTAACCCACACAGCACCACACTGCACACTGACCACTAACCCACACACCACTACACTGACCACTAACCCACACAGCACACTGACCACCAGGGCTGGTGCAAGGATTGTTGACACCACCCCCCCCCCCCCTCGGCTGCACCCTGAATCACTTTACCCTGCAACACATGTGACCTTAGAAAAAAAAGAAGCCCTAAGGCAATTGCTACGCTAGTTTAAGAAGATAATAAAAAAAAAGATGATAAAGTGTATAAGAAAGCAGCTGGCATTTACGTTCACTACAAAAAAAATATTTAGGATAGATAGCAAAACATGGAAAGAGTGCAGCGCTATGTGGTTAAAACCACGTGTGACATAAATGTTATACCTTGAAGTGTAAACAAATGATATGTGAAAAATGTATTAAAAGAAAAACTAATGCAGAGTCCAAAAAGAACACAACATAGTCTGTGAAGTTAATTCCAAAAGCAAATCCATGAAGGGTTAACTCCCCAAAAAGACACATTGCTTGCCAAGAAAGTGAAGATAAAGTTTGGTGAATAATAAGTCCCAAAATACTCTGGCAATACCCTGGTTTGTTTTGGGACTTATTATTCACCAAACTTTATCTTCACTTTCTTGGCAAGCAATGTGTCTTTTTGGGGAGTTAACCCTTCATGGATTTGCTTTTGGAATTAACTTCACAGACTATGTTATGTTCTTTTTGGACTCTGCATTAGTTTTTCTTTTAATACATTTTTCACATATCATTTGTTTACACTTCAAGGTATAACATTTATTTCACACGTGGTTTTAACCACATAGCGCTGCACTCTTTCCATGTTTTAACACAGGTGACCTATCTGACCCTCTGACACACACACTGATCCACCTGACTCCTACTTTCTGCACTACTCACATTACACTGACCCCCGACATAGACAATGCCCCCCCCACACAGACACTGACCCCCGACATAGACACTGACCCCCCCCCATACAGACACTGACCCCCCCCCATACAGACACTGACCTCCCCCACACAGACACTGACCCCCCCCACACAGACACTGACCCCCCCACACAGACACTGACCCCCGCCACACAGACACTGACCCCCGCCACACAGACACTGACCCCCCCCACACAGACACTGACCCCCCCCACACAGACACTGACCCCCCCCACACAGACACTGACCCCCCCCACACAGACACTGACCCCCCCCCACACAGACACTGACCCCCCCCCCCCCCACACAGACACTGACCCCCCCTACACACACACTGACCCCCCCCACACACACACTGACCCCCCCCACACTCAGACACTGACCCCCCCCCACACACAGACACTGACCCCCGACATAGACACTGACCCCCCCCACACACAGACACTGACCCCCGACATAGACACTGACCCCCCCACACACAGACACTGACCCCCGACATAGACACTGACCCCCCCACACACAGACACTGACCCCGACATAGACACTGACCCCCCCCACACACAGACACTGACCCCCCACATAGACACTGCCCCCCCCCTCACACACAGACACTGACCCCCCACATAGACACTGACCCCCCCACACACAGACACTGACCCCTGACATAGACACTGACCCCCCCACACACAGACACTGACCCCCCCCACACAGACACTGACCCCTGACATAGACACTGACCCCCCCCACACACAGACACTGACCCCCGACATAGACACTGACCCCCCCACACAGACACTGACCCCCGACATAGACACTGCCCCCCCCCACACAGACACTGACCCCCGACATAAACACTGACACCCCCCCCCCCACCACACACAGACACTGACCCCCGACATAGACACTGACCCCCCCCCCCACCACACACAGACATTGACCCCCGACATAGACACTGACCCCCCCCACCACACACAGACACTGACCCCCGACATAGACACTGACCCCCCCCCCACCACACACAGACACTGACCCCCGACATAGACACTGACCCCCCCACCACACACAGACACTGACCCCCGACATAGACACTGACCCACCCCCCCCCCCCCCACCACACACCCAGACACTGTCCACCTACAGTAAGCGTCCTCCTACTTCCTCCACTACTCACACCCCCCTCCCCACAGCACTGTGCAAATACGTCCTCCTTACCTCTGCTCTGTTTCTGTCTCGACTCCCCGCCAGCGCCATCCATCCGCAGCCCGCTCCATGGTGCAAGATGCTGCACCTCCATGATCTTCTCTACTGAGCCATAGCTCTGCTAGACACCCCGCCGCCGAGATGACACAGTGCAGAGGGACGCACCGCCGCCGAGTGACACACCGCCGCCGAGGGACACAAAAGCGGAGGGGAAGATCGCAGCCCGGGCGGTGTGCTCATCTCCCGGACTCCCGCCAACATGTTCCTTATTTCCCGTCACACTGTGATTGGGCGTATAGCGGTCATGTGCGGAGGCGGGACTTCTAGACGATCGCAGACAGGCCAGCCCCACGCCGCACATGGCGGGCGAGATCAGGTCCCTGCTCGGCGGCATTGACTCGGGGCTCCTAATTAAAAACTGTATGCCCGAGACTCGGGGCTTTTCGGCGGCACATTCGGGGCTCCAGCCTCCTTAGCCCACCCCTAACGACACCTCTGATGAGAGGACACACCTGGGCACTGCCCAGGGGCCCCAGCTGCATAGGGGGCCTTGCACTTTCCCCAAAGCAGATGGTCCTTGAGTCCACGTTGCCCGGGGTCAGAGTGCTGGGGGGATATCTGGGGTGTAGAGGGGCCATAGTGCTGGGGGGATACCTGGGGTGTAGAGGGGCCATAGTGCTGGGGGGATACCTGGGGTGTAGAAGGGCCATAGTGCTGGGGGGATACCTGGGGTGTAGAGGGGCCATAGTGCTGAGGAGGCATCAATCTAGCAGATATATTATATGCAGTGGACAACTTTCTCACTTTATGTATGTATTATTTTCCCACTTTTTCTGCCTCCTACCTACTTGATGTCTGTTTACCTGCATTGTCTTCATTGTAGGGGCCCCAAAGCATTACTTTGTCCAGGGGCCCATGATGCTATTAAGACGGCCCTGCATATGCCTCCAGCACAAATCCCCCCCCCCCCCAAAAAAAAAATTCCCCTATTACCACAAATCCTCTCCTCCCCCTCCAAAATCCCCCCTTCAAGGTTAAAGTCCCCCCCCCCCCCCAATCCTAGCAAATATCTCTCCCACAAATGTCCCCTCCTAGCTAGGGTTGCCACATCATCCCTTTAATCCAGGACACACATTAATTACACAGGTTCTGTGGCTGATTATGGTGGTAATTAAACTCACTTGGTGCCTTATCTGCATTAAATTTTATAGCACAAACCCACTAAATCTCCCCTCCTAGCACAAATCCTCTTTCCACATTCCCCCCCATAACACAAATCCTCCTCCCCAATCACCTTGTGGTGCACCCCACCTCACATGATACCACAGTGCCCAGGGAAGCCTTCCCTTCTGCCTGCCACTTGTGTCGGCCATGTTCAGAGGCACTTGACAGGCACTTTGGAGGTGATACAGTACATAAATACCTCATATTGCGAGTAACGTGGTTTACAAGCGTTTCTTAATACGACACTTTAAAAAAAAAATATTTTGGTTTGCAAAACGAGCAGGATTCAAGCCTCTGGGGTGTGCAGTACCACATTTGGCCAGAGGTGCAGGGTTGTCGGTGACACTCGTTCGGAGCCGGAGTGTTTTCGAGCCTCTCCGATTGCATCCAGGCGGCTACAATTGCTCTCCGAATGTTTCTGAATGTCTCCGGTGCCACCTCTAGTTTTTTTGGTCTCTAGATGGCGCTATGTATTGTAGGGAATTCCTTAGCACCATCTAGTGGCTAAATGTGGAATTTTTCAATTTTATATTATAGAAAAACTTTCAAACAGCACAGCAAATAACCTAATAAAAAAAAAAATCTTGCCCCATCTGCACAGAATGAATGTATATGCACTTTTTACTTTGACCTGCTATGCAACTTTATTAACACCCTCAAGTGTTCTGGTGATGTTAGCTGCTAGAGACCACCCAAAGAGCATTATATATGCATGAGCATGTCCCCCTGTGTAAATGCAGTATGTAAATCGGACATGGCTAATTTGATCGTGTTGGCCAGCTAGCGACGTGTGAGCCATCTGTCCTGATTCTGCTTGATAGAAGGACCCATACAGCAAAGACATTCCCAGGGATCAGGGGGGACAGGTTCCTGTATTCTTACTGGCTGACTATAAACACCCCACTGCCTTAGGGAGCCTGGCTGTTACATTGAGGTTTACCGTGTTTAAACTCATTTACATGCTTTTACGCACGCAGAAGCTGAAGGCGGCTGTCAAAGGCAGCTAAAAAGTACAAGAGTCATTAAAATATGCTAACAAAAAAAATGTGAGCGCAGCACCTTAGAAAACAACAGCCTTTACATCAGGTGAACAAAAAAAGCCCTTTTAACCACTTACAGACTGGAAGATTTCCCCCCTGGCATTTTTTGCGACTATGCGCGGACTATGCGCGGTCGTGCAACGATGTACCCAAACAAAATTTATGTTCTTTTTTTCCCCACAAATTTTCTTTTGGTGGTAAAATCTCAGCGGTTTTTATTTTTTGGCCTATAAACAAGATTTTTATTTATTTTTTTACATCAGTTTAGACCAGTGGTCTCCAAACTGCAGCCCTTTGCCTGCCTCTATTTGGCCCATAGGACATTATTCCTCCAACTGACACCAAGGATGGGACACTATTTCTCCCACTGGCATCAACGATAGGGCACTACTCCTCCTGCTGAGACCAATGATGGGGCACTATTCCTCCCACTGACACCGTTAAAGGGGCACTATCGCTTCCATTGATACCAACCATGAGGCACTATTCCTCCCACTGACACCATCGACAGGGCACTATTCCTTCCATTGATACCAACCATGGGACACTATTCTTCCTGCTAAAACCAAAAATGTTAAAACGAATGATGGGGCAATTTTTTACTCCCACTAATGCCGGGACATTTTCTACTTACACTGGCCACAGTTCGGCCCCTATAAAGTCCGAAGGACACTAAACTGGCCCTTTGTTTAAAAAGTTTGGAGACCCCTGGTTTAGACCAATATGTATTCTTGTACATATGTTTGGTAAAAAATCGCAATAAGTGTACATTATTGGTTCGCGCAAAAGTTATATTGTCTACAAAATAGGGGATAGATTTGTGGCATTTTTATTATGTATTTATTTTTACTAGTAATGGCGGCGATCTGCGATTTTTAGCAGCGCTGTGACATTGTGGCGCATAGATCGGACACCTTTGACACTTTTTTGGGACCATTGACATGTATACAGCGATCAGTGCTATAAAAATGCACTGATTAATGTGTAAATGTCACTGGCAAGAAAAGGAGATAACACTAGGTTGCGATCAAGGGGTTAAATGTGGGAGGTGTTTGTAAATGTGGGGGGATGGGACTGACTGGAGGAGGAGAGAGATCGCTGTTCCTAATCAGTAGGAACAGTAGATCTCTCTCTCCTCTCCTGTCAGAACGGGGATCTGTCTGTTTACATTGAAAGATCCCCGTTCTGGCTCTCTTTCCCGCGATCGCGGGTTGCCATCGTGGCCCCCGGCAACGCTCATCGGAGTTCCCCCCCTGTGCAGCACCTGCTTTGACTCTAAAGTAGCGATTAGATTAGAATCCTTGTCAAGTTTTCACCACTGTCTGTGCCCCCATCAGGGAGATTCACACTTATTGGGAGGGAATTTTGGCAGCGATCCACCAAATCACGGGAGAATGGATTCAGAAGGGTCCCTGGGAATGTCTATTCCACAATACGAGGAAAATGGTCCTGGAATATAGGAACACCTTGGCCCCATTCCTTCCTAGAAGCTTGTTCCCGAGTCTATGGAGGACCCAAGAAGTGCAGAGTATTAAGGAATGGGTAGGAAGGGTTGAAGTAGTAAGAGCTATAGAGGAAATACACAGCGGAGGACTCACTGGAGACACATCGGAATATATGGGGAAAATGGTCTGAGTTTAAAACTAGGAACTAGGGCCATTGGAATTAGTGGTGACCCGTCCATAGGGGGCGCAGGGGTACCGCTCTCCTAATCAATGCGCCCGGCCCATAATCTACATGCAGGCCGGTGGACAAATTGGATTTCAATTTTTTTTTTTTAAAGCACATGATTAGACCCTCATGGGTTAGCTTGGGGCGCAGACCCCCGAGCCCCCACCAAATATTGACTGTACATACATTTTTGATCAAGATTAAAAACAGATGTGACCCAGCCCTTAGTGAAGGACCACTTTAACCACTTCCATACCGGGCACGTATACACCTTCCCGCCCAGACCAATTTTTAGCTTTCAGCGCTGTTGCACTTTGAATGACAATTGCGCGGTCTTGCTACACTTTACCCAAACAAAAATGTTTATAATTTTGTTCCCACTAATAGAGCTTTCTTTTTTTAAAGGTAACTTTTGGTGGTATTTGATCACCTCTGGGATTTTTATTTTCTGCAAAAAATAAATAAAAAAATGACTGAAAATTTCGAATTCTTTTTTGTTTCAGTTATAAAACATTGTAAATAAGTACGTTTTTTCCTTTACTGATGGATACGGATGGTACTGCACTGACGGGCACTGATAAGGCGGCACTGATGTGGTGGCATTGATGGGCACTGATGATGGGCACTAATACGCGGCACTGATAGGCAGCATGGATGTGCACAGATAGGTGGCATGGATGGGCACTGATAGATAGCGTTGGATGGGCACTGATAGGTGGCATGGATGGGCATAGATGGGCACTGATAGGTGGCACTATTGTACTAATGTATGTGTTGTACTAATGGATGCCCATTGTGGGCACTGATTGGCATCCATTGTGGGCACTGATTGGCATCCATTATGTGTGATTGTCATCCCTGGTGGTCTAGGGTGGCATACCTGTGGTGGGCATCCCTGGTGGTCTAGTGGCATCCCTGGTTGTCCAGTGTGGGCATCCTCGGGGGGGCTGTGCTGATAATCAATCAGCGCAAACCCCCCCTGTCAGAGGAGCAGCACTGACAGGCGCGAGTGAGGAAAAGCTGATTACATCATTGGACACGGCTGATCACGTGATAAAGAGTCTCTCCGTCTGAGACTCTTTACCTAGATCGGTGTTGCGGGGTGTCAGACTGACACCCTGCAACAACGATCGCCGCGATGTGCCAACGTCTTTTTGCATAAGGCGGGAATAAGGCAGGCGGCAAGTGGTTAAGTAGAGAAAATTGTGTTTAGATACATGGAATCTACTGGCATGCATTGGTTTTAGATGCGTTTTCAGTAATAAAGAACTTTGGCAATTCAAAGAGTTTTGCTGGTAGAAGACTCCCGTGTGTAGGATTATAATGGAGTCCACTAGGAGTGATCCACTTTAAAAATGAAACATAAAACACCTGAGGCCACGTACACACGATCAGACCAAACCGATGAGACTGGCCTGATGGACCGTTTTCATGGGACCACCACTGAAGTGGTCTGATGGTCTGATGTGCGTACACACCATCAGTCCAAAATCCCATCGGGCCCAAACGCGGTGACGTAGAACACAACGACGTGCTGAAAAAACGAAGTTCAATGCTTCCAAGCATGCGTCGACTTGATTCTGAGCATGCGCAGGTTTTTGGTCCGATGCTTTTGCGTACTAACCATCCGTCCGATGGTCAGGCGTCCATCGGACAGATTTTAAAGCAAGTTTTAAAACTTTGGTTCGATAGACAACGGTCCGATAGGCCGTACACAGGATCAATTTGGTCCGATGAAACTGGTCTTCAGTCTTTCATCGGACCGGTCTGATCGTGTGTACGCGGCCTAACAGGGATACAAGTGATCGAATTTTTCAGCAGAAAACGCAAAATCAACAGGGGAAAAAAAAGAGCCTTTGTGCTACAAGGCCAAGCAGCAGGCACCGTATATCTTAACAGACATATTACCCAGAACTCTGTTAATGTTAATATTTTCCATCAAAAATATTGATTTATCAATCTCGTAGCTCAAATGCAATGTCCAATTCCGCGGAAAGTCTTCAACCTTCAATCTGCGTTCTATGAATCAAACTGCTTATTTCAGTAAAGTCAATCAGGTATCGAGAAGCGGCGTGTGAGTGTACACCGGGGACCGGGAAGACAGATGACTTCTATGTGACCTTCAGAGTTCCTCTCCACTCCACCGAGGAGCTACTTAGTCTTACTTATTCTTACCTTCTCCCAAAGGACAAGACCCTTCAAAAGCTGTAGCACTGACCTGGTTATGACTCTACCAGGCTAGAGTTTCCCAGCTGTACTCTCATCAGTCTTTCCACTCGTTAAAAAAAAACAAAAAAACATATGTGTTTTTGAGCAGTTTTACTGCCATTGCCAATGCTTGTGACTTGTCTTCATTTACAATTCTATGTTTTTGCATACTAAATCCAGGCCAAGCAGTAGTGTATTTAGGTTTTGTGCTGCCCAAGGCCTGACTAAACTTGTGACCCCCTAATTTAAATATGACCAGCCCCTGTCAAGACCACACCCCTTTCTGTTTAAAACCTGCCCTGAAATTTTTGAGTTGAAACACTAGTTCTAAAGGATTCCCTTAATTTGCATAGATTTCCTCTCACTTCCTGTTTGGCTATGGGGCAGGAAGCGAAGGGAAATCTCTGCAATGGGACAGGGATGGTAAAAAATAAACTGACAGGAGCTATAACCCATCCTTACTCTATCCAAAATGAAAACAAAAAGTGTTGCCTATAGTTCTACTTTAAGCACAAATTCCTGATAATTTTATGGAGAGGACTAAGAAGATATAACCATGCCAATGGGGCAGCACAAAACATAGCACAGTGAGAAAAGTTTGTGGTCCAGGATGATAGGACAGTCAAAATTAGAAGCAGCGTCCCCTCCCCCCCTCACAGTTGCGGAATGCTGGCCGCCTGCATATCGGAAGCAATGCGGACGCTTTATGGGGGCTCTAGACTAATTTGCCTTTCAGCCCAGTCCGCCCCATAAACTGGCGCTACACTAATAGTGTAGTGTAAGCCAGCGGGGACTCTTTCTGTTCTGCCCTCCTGTAAAGTGCCTTGTTGGCCTAGGCCATGGGCTCCTGAGAAAGGTACTGAGGCACGGTACTGTGATATTTCCAAGAATCTACAGCACCCTGATGGACCTCCCATGAGCCATAATCTGTCTGCATTGAGTAGAGAAGCACAGAGTGATGACATCACTAGGCCCACATTAGCAACGGTGCGTCCATAGTGGGCGCAGGAGCACCGCCCCCTCTCTCTTCTGTGCTGTCACTCAACTTAGTGTACAATATATAGAGATTCATGCATTGCATGAATCTCTATGTATTGTCGCCGCTACCGCCCACTATTCAGATGGCCAGCCCCCTGGTGAGTGCCGGCCATCTGAATAACGGTAGCTGGTTGACTGTGTGGAAGTGTCTATCAGAGCCAGCGGGGGTCAGCAATCTGTTTTTTGAGGGGGCAAACTGTCAGCAATTCATGGGCACAGTGGCGACAATTGATGGCACAGTGGCGACAATTGATGGGCACAGTGGCTACAATTGATGGCACAGTGGCGACAATTGATGGAACAGTGGTGACAATTGATGGCACAGTGGCGACAATTGATGGCACCGTGGTGACAATTGATGGGCACAGTGGCGACAATTGATGGCACAGTGGTGACAATTGATGGCACAGTGGCGACAATTGATGGGCACAGTGGTGACAATTGATGGCACAGTGGTGATAATTGACAGTACAGTGGTGACAATTGATAGACACAGTGGTGATAATTGATGGCACAGTGGTGACAATTGATGGCACAGTGGCTGCGTTTGATGGCATGGCACAGTGGCTGCGTTTGATGGCATTGCACAGTGACTGCGTTTAATGGCACAGTGAAGACAATTGATGGCACAGTGGCGAAAATTGATGGCACAGTGGCTGCGTTTGATGGCATGGCACAGTGGTTGCGTTTGATGGCATGGCACAGTGGCTGCGTTTAATGGTACTGTGGCGACAATTGATGGCACAGTGGCGACAATTGATGGCAGGGCACAGTGGCGACAATTGCTGGGCACAGTGGCTGTGATTGATGGCACAGTGGCGACAGTTGATGGGCACAGTGGCTGCGTTTGATGGGCACAGTGGTGGCAATTGATGGTACAGTGGCTGGGTTTGATGGGCACAGTGGTGGCAATTGATGGGCACAGTGGCTGCGTTTGATGGGCACAATAAGGCTGCAATTGATGATTTTTTTTTTTCGTTTGTTTGCGTCCCCCCCAGCCGCCACTGGCCCACATTAAGGTATGCAATGAAAACAGGAAGTTTTATTTAAAACGTGGCAAAGGGAGAAACCAGGGAAGGCTAAATAAATGGAAATTAAACTTCAACTTTATGCTGTATCCAAACCCAAGATCAAAAAAGTAATATATTTCAGCTTACTGGTCCTTTTTTTTTTTCAATATTTTTCCCCACTTTATTTTTACCTGGTAATCCTACCAGGAACACGCTTGCTGTTGTAGAAAGACAACACTCACTCACCACACTGTATCTATAGAGGAGCAGTGTTGTAACCCTGGGACAGGACTATAGAACACCCCCTAACACATCCAAGGGTGGTATTCTGTAGGCTACAGAGATCTGAGAGCAACTAATTTATTAATTACAGGAAATTATATAGCGCCATAAATTTACACATCGCTTTACATGTATATTGTACTTTTACATCAGTCCCTGCTCGCAAGGAGCCTACAGTCCAAGGTTCCTGACAGTGGTGGTCCGTCCATTAGGGGTGCAGGGGTGCTGCCTCCCTAATCCAAATGCTCTTAGCCCTTAATCAACATTTTTTTTAGAAGCACATGATTAGAGCCGGAGGCAGATGGGGAAGGTTAGCCGCACTTTCCCATAGACTTCTGTTAGATCGGGCATATTCATAGTCATCTCTGTTAGGTGGTTGTTGTTTTGTCAGACATGCAAACTGTTATATCTTGACACGTTTGGTATCTATCCACTTGGTGCAACATCATCTGTTATATGTTAACCAATAATTGGGTATTATATTGTGTTTGTTTAACCACTTAAGACCCGGACCAATACGCTGGCAAATGACCCAAGGGGTTTTTGCGATTCGGCACTGCGTCGCTTTAACAGACAATTGCGCGGTCAAGCGACGTGGCTCCCAAACAAAATTCGCGTCCTTTTTTTCCTCACAAATAGAGCTTTCTTTTGGTGGTATTTGATCGCCTCTGCGATTTTTATTTTTTGCGCTATATACAAAAATAGAGCGACATTTTTGAAAAAAAAACAATGGGCCAGATTCAGGAACACTTGCGCTGGAGTATTTCGATATGCGCCGCGTAACTGTGATGATGCGCCGTCGTTTCTATGTGCCCGTACCCACCAAACTAGATGCGCCCAGTAATGGGTCATTTGCGACCGGCGGAACGTTCCGACGCCAGAGTATCGTCAGCGCTTAATTTCGCTGGGCGCATCAGTCGCGCCTATTGATTTCCCCTGCAAATATGCAAATGAGGGATTTTTCCCAATTCACGAACGGATTAGCACCATACGCTGGCTACATGCGCCGCGCGTATCTGATCCGTCCGGCGCAAAGTTATTTCTACAAAAGGCTGCTTTATCTTTACTCCAGACGGTCACAGGTCAGCAGGAGAGCAGCTACAGCAGCGTTACCGACGATAGGAGCTAGCTGAGCACCCCCACTTGCAAGGACAACACCTCTGTGTGCCAACATGCCAGGGGCACTCGTGGTCCTAGAACTACTGATGGGTCCCCTGGAACCAAGAAGGCGGCCACGTGAGAGGATATACCGCACTCGTATGAACCTCTTTGGCATGGGGGATGAGGAGGTGTATCGCCTCTTCAGATTCAGCCCTGTTGCAATACTTGAACTAACCACAACCCTGCAGGATGACATCACCAGCCCAACACACCGATCACAAGCAGTGCAGCCACTGGTGAAGGTCCTGGCAACACTCCATTTCCTTGCCAGTGGATCATTCCAGCGTACAAGTGGAGTGGTGGCTGGGATGTCACAGTCCTCCATAAGCAGATGTGTGCACCAGGTTGTCCCTGCAATCCTCAGACGCATGTCCAACCAGTTCATCAGACCCACCACTGAGGAGCTGCGGCAGAAGGCAATGACAGATTTCTACAACATTGCCAGATTCCCTCGCACTGTGAGGGCCATTGATTGCACACATGTGGCCCTACAGCCCCCCAGTGCCACAGAGCACATATACCGCAATCGGAAGCATTGGCATTCCATCAACGTACAGGTGATAGCCGATGCCCAACGCCTCATATGGCACGTCCGTGCCAAACACCCCGGGTCCAGCCATGACAGTTTCATATACCGTCAGAGTCCCATCCCAGCAGAATTTAACCAGAACATGTATGGGGACAGCTGGCTGGTTGGTGAGTGACATGGGAGTCAGGCATGACTATCCCCTCCCGTCATGCACAACAGAAATCGCACATGCATGACTAACATTCTCCTGTCTTTTCCCTTCCAGGTGACTCTGCATATGCACTGGGACCCCATCTAATGACTCCTTTCCGGAACCCCCAAACCAGAGGAGAGAGAAAATACAATGAAGCACACATCAAAACCCGTGCAGTGGTGGAGCAAACATTTGGGCTCCTGAAGTCCCGTTTCCGCTGCCTGGATAAGTCTGGGGGGGCCCTATTGTATTCCCCTACCTTTGTGTGTCAGATCATCGGTGCATGTTGCATACTACATAACTTTGCGATGAAAAAAGGCCTGCAGATTGACATACGTGATGACCTGACCCCCGACCCACACAGTGCCCCCCTGCCTGACCCCGACCCACACAGTCCCCCCCTGCCAGACACCCAGTCTGCTGATGGAAGAGCAGTCAGGAGGGTCCTCGCCGTAGGCATCTTTGGACACTAAACCAAAACATTAATTACACAGACAGTGCACGCGTGTACACCACTGATGTCCCTAGATCACACACACCACATGCACATCGCATTGGATTAGCCCAAGTCCAGCATGTAGGAGTTGGGAGCAGTAACGCCGCGTCAAGGCCCCAATGATGTCACTGTCCATTCACACACCTTTCACACATCATTCATTCAGCCGTGGGGTTCACTTCACCACCACGGCCGAGGGTGACACCCCTTACTTTCAGGAGTGCCACCCTCTCACATTCACACACCATTCACACTGTCCCCTGCACTCCTGACCGTGTGCAGTACAAAAAGAAATTAGAAAGATCATATCCTGATCAATAAAAGAAAAATAATCTCATAACCTGAGAAAAATAAAAAATAAACTCATGACCTGAGTATGTGAAAAATAATAATATAAAACCAGCCACAAAAAAAAGGCCTCATCGGGGATGCCGGGGGCTTCTTCTGGGGGCCCCTCTCTGGCTCCGCAGCTGCCTGGATGGAGTGGGTGGGGGTGGGGGGGCATCTGGAGGTGGCTGATCCCCAGGTGGGCCACTCCTGGCAGGTGTGGCCTGCGTGCCCTCCAAGGCCCTGGCTATCCGTCCAAGATAACTGTTGGTCTGGGCCTGCATCCGGAGCTGACGGGTCATCTGGTAATGCTGGGCCCGCCGACTCAGCCTCCCCTGCTCCCGGATGGCAGCACTGTTCCCATGGATGGCAGCAGTGTTGGCCTGGACGGCTGCAGTGAGGTGCTGGATATCCCCCTGCACCTCCCCCAAAGTGGTGACCACTGCAGCGCAATTAGAGCTGACATCCTGCACTGCGTTGCTGAGGTTGGCAACGGAGCCCAGGCTGTCCGACACTTTCTGCAAGTGGTCCGCTATGGCCCCCATTTGTTCTGTCTGTCTGGCGTGATCCCTTGCCAACTGGTCCTGGACACCATCAGACACCCCCCTGGTCTTCTGGGTCGCCTTCCTGGGGCCAGAAGATGGATGTCCTCGGGTGGAAGGAGTCGCCCTTGAGGGGCTTCCAAGGATGGGGGAGGGGACGACAGACGGGCCAGGAGAAGGGGAGGAGACTGACAACACTAATGAAAAGTCCTGCTCTGCCACAGCAGGATCTTCCACAACCACCTCGGCAGGTGTGGTGTGGCCACTCTCCTCCTCCACAACCTCTTCACCACCCAGTGGCTCGGGCACATGATGGCGTGGGGGGGATGGGGTGGAATGCAGGCTGACAGATGATGGCCCAGCTCCGTCATCTGTGGATGACACAAAGCAGACACATGTTGGTGGTCCCACACACTTGGCACATGTCCCCCCCCCACCCCCCCAAATGCAAAACATCAAATAGGGGATTATAAAACACTTACCTGTCCTTGTGCCTTCCTCCACGGAGTCATAGCCTGCGACCCCCTCCACCTGCTCCCTCTCCAGGCAGCGAGCAACCACCTCCTCCTCTGCGGTCAGGGTGACAGGACATGGGGGACCACCACCTGTGCCCCTCTCATACCTCCTGATGGAGGCCACCTTGTCCCTCACCTTGCGCCGCAGGTCATTTATTTTTTTTTGTATGTCCCCAGCAGTCCGGGTGGAGTAGCCCAGGACATTGACCCTGGCAGCAATGGACTCCAGGATGCCCTGCTTCCTCTCCCGGCTGGTCTTCCGGCTTTTTTTGCCATGGAGAAATTCATTCTCCGTCTCCATAGCCGAGATAATGACAGAGACCTCCTGGGTATTAAAGTTGAGGTTCCTCCTCTCTCTGGGGGTAGCGGGAGCAGCCATCACAGAGCAAAAGTATCTTCCCTGGGGTGGGGGGAAACGGAACTACTTTTGCGCCGGAATGGCGTTTCCGCCAGCGCTTTTAAGCGCCCAGCGGAACGCATTGCGCTGACGTTTCCCAGGAAGTGGTGCCGACGGAAGTTGTGAGCATGCGCACAAGGGGGCGAGTGGAGCCGCACTCACTGCGCATGCTCCGTGGATGATGCGCTGAACGTAAGCCTCTGCGCCGGGCTCCGCCCATCATTTACATATGATCACACCCACTTCCACTTGCGTCGGGTTACGCCAGCGCATTATCGTTACTCTGGCGCAAGTTTACGCGCAACTGCTATGTGAATTACAGGACTTGCGCTGAAAGGGTCTTCAGAGTAACGTAAATGAGAAGCGTTACTCCAGAGGAAAGATACTCTCATCTACCTGAATCTGGCCCAATATTTTTTACTTTTTGTTATAATAAAAAACCAATAAACTAAATTTTAGTCAAACATTTAGGCCAAAATTTATTTAGCCACATGTCTTTAGTAAAAAAAAAATCGCATTAAAAAAAAATTAGCTACCTAGCGGGAACAGCGACACTAATACAGCGATCAGAAAAATGATCGCTTAGTGATGCTGGCAATAGGGAGTGAAAGGGTTAACTAGGGCAGTGATCAAGGGGTTTAAACTTTATTGGGGGGGGTGGGGGGGGCTACCCTGACACTAACACTGACTGTCTGTCACACTGTCTGTCACACTGACACTAAATACAGTAATCATACATGTATGATTACTGCATTCAGTGACACTGTGACAGGGGGGAGGGGGGGGGGGGCGATCGCGGGGGTTAAATGTGTTTGTGTGTGTGTGTAAGTGTGCTGTTAGTGCAGACTTACTTGTAGTGTTGTGATCTCTCCTCAGCGGCGCTTGAAACAAACGCCGAGGGAGAGATCACGTCGCTTCCTCCTTCCTGTGTTTACACAGGAGGAGGAAGTGACAGGGCGGGCGGGCGCGCGCATTGGCTGGGAGAGATCCGGAGGGGGCGGGTGAAAACGGATAGCCGCCCCCACTTGTCGGATCGCTCCTGCAGCCGCGCGGACCGCCGCATGTACGGGGGGGGGGGGTCCGATCGGACCCCCGATCCCCCCCAAGGCACCAACGTATATATACGTTGATGTGCCTGTCGGTGCCATTCTGCCGACGTAAATGTACATGCGGCGGTCCTTAAGTGGTTAAAGTAACACAGCACAAGCTGTAGGATATATACACTCACGGGCCACATTTTTAGGTACACCTTGCCAGTACTAGGTTTAACCCCCCGTTTGCCTTCAGAATTGCATTTATTAAGGATTGCAGAGTATTTAGACTGACTGACAGTTTCTGTTTTACCAAACTTGCAGTGCTTGCTGGATGGCTTTAGTAGTTGGGACATCCCAGTTTGCTAACTTTTGGAGACCCCCCAATGATAAAATAACAATGCATTCATTTCTGCTCCATCTCTTCCCAAAAGGTCATAAGCAGATTCTCCATTGATTCTAAATTCCTTTATGAAGAATTCATTGAAGGTGAACTATACCAATACATTGGAAGAATGAATAATTCCGTTGGAGCTTTAACACCACTGGAGTCTCTAGGAAACTGGAGCTAGAATACCAAGATTGCATGATATAAAACACACAGAAGGGGCAGCTGCCCTGTACCCAGAGACATATCTAGTGCAAAAGGCACCTATGGCAAGCACTGAAACTGTGCCCCTGTCAAAACATTTGAAACCTTTCAGATAACCAGAGACAGGGAGGGACGCAGTGCGACATAGAGGGACACTGGGGACAAACTGCGCCTGGTACTTAACATTTGGGGGGGGGGGGGGGGCGCAAACGGAGAAAAAAATCAATTGCAGCCACTTTGCCCATCAAAAGCAGTCACTGTGCCATCAATGGCCAGTCATTGGCCATCATGGGGGCACCTGTCACTCCCCTCCCTAGGCCAAGTAGCAATATTAGCAATTGCTGTGCCGGAGCAGGCCGGCCGTGACGCCAGGAGCTACATTAGTGCCAGAGACGGCCGCAGGAGGATGGGTGTTTTTTTTCCGTGCGGGGGGTAGCTTTTTGCCGCCCCCTCCTCATGGCGCACATGGCACTTGCCATGACTGCCATACCCTAGATACGCCCCTGCCTGTACCCTGTCATTGTTGTGGGGCCCAAAGCAACTGCTTTCCAACTATCCCAGCTTAAATGACCCCAAGAACATTTTTGCCCAGGGTCCAATCAACATTAAAGATGGCCCTGCAAACACACAATACTGCAGTATTAGTTTTGGGTAAGGTTGACTTCAAGAAATGTCTTTAGTTTGCGGGTACGCAATGACGGGTCCTCTACAAACAACAAAACAATTTCAGTTTTCAAAGGTTTATACATCACTACACTCTTTTTTTTTTTTTTAATTAGTTAATTAGCACTTAAAAGACATTCTTTTAGAAGCGCAGCGAAGAGTGGGTGGTAGTAGTTACCGTTAATTGAAAGTACCAGACGTGTGTTTAAACTGCCTGCTTAACAGAATTACTGAAAGTTAAAAAGGTGATCCAGATGATTGTTCTGTAATCTAAGGATGGATTTGGTGGGATTATATCATTAGTTCTGCTTTGCTTGAAAGAGGAGAACCCAATTATGACATTCTTTTATGGGTTTATAAAGTGACCTTGGCTGGTCTACTTATCTAACTTGTGACAGTCTGGATGAAGCTTTGTCAAAGCTTGACCGAAGAAAAGCAGAGCAAATATCAATCCAATTGGATATCTAGTCTAGACTAGCTGTTCTCAGCTAGGGGTTTCTCCAGGACAGCCATTCTCAACTGGAGTTCCTTCAGGGGTTGCTAAGGATTTCTTAAGCTGTGGCTAATTAAACTCCCATTTGATGGTACTGTACCTACCATAATTCTGGGTCCAATGCCACTTGGTAGAGTCAGCAGAATGACACCAATGATCATTTTAGCTATCTATCTGAATGCGTAATCTCTGTACAATCAACTTTAGATTTAGGCAGGGCTGTCTTAATGCATTGGCACTGCCCAGGGGCCCCAAGTGCATGGGAGCCCCATGATTGTCTTGCATTACATCAAATTTGCCAACTGTCCAGGATTTGCCAGGCCAGTCACGCTTTTTACTAAGCTGTCCCAGGATGGCTGTGCCCTGAGCAGCATCCTGGAACCTGTACTGTGCCCTCCTGATCCCAGTATTGTGACCTCCTGGCCTCCCTGTACTGTACCCTTCTGCCTCCACTCCTTTACTGTGCCTTCCTGATCCCAGTATTGTGACCTCCTGGCCTCCCTGTACTGTGCCCTTCTGCCTCCACCCCTGTACTGTGCCCTCCTGATCTCAGTAGTGTTACCTCCTGACCTCCCTGTACTGTACCCTTCTGCCTCCACCCCTGTACTGTGCCCTCCTGATCCCAGTATTGTGACCTCCTGGCCTCCCTGTACTGTACCCTTCTGCCTCCATCCCTTTACTGTGCCTTCCTGATCCCAGTATTGTGACCTCCTGGCCTCCCTGTACTGTGCCCTTCTGCCTCCACCCCTGTACTGTGCCCTTTGTGTTGATTAGTCTTTGATTTATGGAATGCTTTTTTTTTATTGTTTAAAATAGATTTTATTGGAACCATATACCTTCTCCATAACACCAACACTAGGAAGCATGAGAATACTTTAACAGCCCATGGGCTATATTTTTGCACAATAATTTGAAATAATCTGTATTAATTAGTAAGATTTTAAATATAACAAATACAGAAAGAGAAGATGAAACATAATAATAATAATAAGGTAGCATCCATCTACAATTAACAAGCATGAGTTAGAAACAAAATAACAGTAATAAGCCTTGCAAATCATAAGAAACATTTATTTGAAAATGATATATTATTATTATTACTTGGCTACACAATTTAATAAAGCAAAGAACTGGATATATATAATATGTTCAAATCTAGTTCAATAAAAAGTGCAATAGAAAAAAAATAATAGAAAGAGTATAATAAAAAAATAATAAAAAAGGGATTAGGATGGAGATCGGACATATTGATATGACTGTAATAGGATGATTTCTGATTGGCTGGTGTCAGTTGTCACATTTTTCACATCATTCAGAGCTGCTAGCTAGTTTTCGTACAGTTATAAGTAGGGTTGTCCCGATACCGATACTAGTATCGGTATCGGGACCGATACCGAGTATTTGCAGGAGCACTTGTACTCGTGCAAATGCTCCCGATACCTAAATAGAATACTTTTTTTGTATTTATCAACATGTTCTGTGAAAATTCTTTGAGTTTTTTACTACTGCGTGACAAGAAAATACATTTTTTTTATTCATTTTTACTCATTTTTATTCTTTTATAATGTCTTGAGTTAGAGTTCTTCATAATTCTAAAGAAAATATCCTTAGTCTGTATTGTGGTTTGAAAACTGTCACATGACATTTAAAAAAAGTATCGGTATTCGGTATCCGCGAGTACATAAAAAAAAGTATCGGTACTTGTACTCGGTCCTAAAAAAGTGGCATCGGGACAACCCTAGTTATAAGTGTCTAACACAGTGGTTGTGAGCTAAAAGGGGCCTCAAATGCAGCCCCTGACATCACCAAAGGGCCGAACATAATGTTCAATATACACTAAATGCCCAAAGTATTGGGACGCCTGCCTTTACAGACACATAAACTTTAATGCCATCCCAGTCTTAGTCCGTAGGGTTCATTATTGAGTTGGCCCACCCTTTGCAGCTATAACAGCTTCAACTCATCTGGGAAGGCTGTCTACAAGGTTTAGGAATGTGTTTATGGGAATGTTTGACCATTCTTCCAGAAGTGCATTTGTGAGGTCAGGCGCTGATGTTGGACGAGAAGGCCTGGCTCCCAGTCTCCACTCTAATTCATCCCAAAGATGTTTCACAGGGTTGAGATCAGGATTCTGTGCAGGCCAGTCCAACCCAAATTCGCTCATCCATGTCTTTATGAGCCTTACTTTAGTGCGCTGGTCCTAATCATTTTGTAGTCGGGGGGACGGGGGCGGGGGGTATTATGGTGTGTGGTTGTTTTTCAGGGGTTTGGCTTGGTCACTTAGTTCCAGTGAAGAGAACTCTTAAGGCATCAGCATACCACAACATTTTGAACAATTTCATGCTCTCAACTTTGTGGGAACAGTTTGGCACAGAGGCAAATAAGCGACGCTTCCCCTTTTGGGTGGAGCTCCGCTTTAACTACCTGTTTGTCTAGACAGTAGCTTATCTTGTCCACCAGATGGCACTCTGAGACTATAAATCATTACATTAGGTGTTCTGGGATGAGAAAGGATTTATTGGATTCAATCTTTATAGAATAAAGCAATTTTAATATATTAACTTAATGTGGTAATGTATTTAGAGTGTATACAATCATATCCCCCCAAGGGATTTGTGACATGTATTTATTTATTTTAATTTTAGGATAGCTTCTAAAGAGGTGTAATGTATCCAGCGATCCAAGTTAAATTAATAAATATATCCTTAAAAATATTTTGCGCTCATTTTATATTATTACCATCCTACTCCTGAGAAAGTGTAGATTATGAAACACATATTTCTTGGTGACGATGATTACAGGGAAAACACATACATGCTTGAATTTTCTTTAGATATCTTGCTGTCTTATATATATATATCCATAAATTTAACAGGGATTTAACATATTTTCATCTTTTCAGAAGTGTTCCGAAAGTACCAACTGTTTTGTCCTATAAAATATTGCAATAGCCATCAATTACTTCCTATGGGCTCTTCTCTGGGTTAATTAAAAAAAAAATTGCACAGTTCCAGAATGTTTACTCGATAAACATCTGTTATTTAACCTTCTTATTTTGTGGCCAATTGTTTCTACGAGTGAAACAATGCACTAAATAAGGGTCTCCTTCAGCTAGGTAAATTAACATTTGTTGGTTTCTGAAGGCCTTGTAAACATGTTAAAGTAATTTTAATGGAGAGTATGTTCTCCCTAATCATAAAACATTTGTTTGTTAATGCCTCGCAAATATAGGACAGTATCGCTTAGATCCAGGTGCTATGTGAACACAAGAGTATCCCATTGTTCATGGACTGAATGTGGCCTTGAAACCATTTTCTCTGTACACAAACTTGAGGGTAAAACAAGCTGAAGCCCCGAGATAGGAAAACATTCATTTTTGGCATATTTAAAGTCTTTCACAAACCAGGTTTCATAGCTCAAAATCATAGAAATCATATATGATAATTTCTAATTCATAGAGGCTCTGACATCGTTCAGAGTCACTCATATGGAAATATATAAAAGGGGGGGGGGGCAGGTCTATGTTATCATTGGGTATAGGGATTTGAATAATTTTTTTTTGCTTGTTGGAAGGTGACCCAGGCAGTGTTTGGCTTAGGGCACCAAGTTTGACCTGAAGTATACAAGTACCCATAAAAGTGGATGCTTAGTAAGGCACAGGTTGGTTTTCTCAGTTATTGGGTTTGTTGACTTTGAAAGAAATGACAGCCTGCCGGTGGTACCAGGTACAGACTACATTGGAAGGGTGCTATTTCTGTAAAATACAAAGAGCTTAGTGAGGCCACCGAGTATATATACAATCAAGGGCTTTCCCTCATGCTGTCTCTTACCCTCTTTGTGAGTCCTAGACCCACAGAAATGACAGATCGGTGGCTCTACTCACGTTAGGGTGTAAATTTCTTCCTTAGGAGGTTTGAAGACATTCCCCATGAGCTCCCCAGGCTACTTGCTGCCGGATTTAATATAATAGCAACACAGTATATAATAGGATCTGCAGCACTGATGAAGCAGGTCAGCCCGCAAAATGCGTTGGCTATAAAAGGCATCTCAATCTTAGGATAGCATCATCCTGGACAAGCCAGTTTGTCATTTTATTTTTAAAAGAAGAGACCTGTTACGGTGTGAGTGACTATACCAGAGAAAGCATATCCTTGTGGGTCTTGATCGTTAGGGCTGAGCTGAGAGGGACGACATATCGCCAAGTGTTCTGAAATGGTGAGTAGAACCCACTGTGCTTATTCCATCACTGACAGCAGTTTAGTGCCAGTAGGAAACTGCCCCATTTGTCTAGCCTCTGAAACAGTAACCTGTGCACCACCGTACAGACAGGCCCCAACGTTGGTTGGCTTAAATTTGTCTATTAGGCACCAGATACTTTACAGTTATCCCCAGTGATACCTCTCTATACCTCTCTTTGGAGCATGTACACCCACCCACTCTTAAAGGTGTATGCACCTGAGGGCCCTCAGGAACACCTTTATGAATAGTTATTGTCAAAAGTTATAATGAGACTTTTCTTTGTGCCACTCAGGCTTTTTATGGTTGATGTTGTTCTTATCAATGCTGTGTATGCCAATTTACTGTGGTTTAGCCTTAGACAGGTAAAAAATTATGCAATTTTATTTCCTGCAACCATGGGTTGCAGGAAAGATAATCGCTCGATTCCCCCAGCAAAACAGTCAGTGCTGATGGGGAATCCCTCTGGCAGAGCTAGTGTGTTTTCCCAGAAGGGGAGGCATGGTGGACCGGGTGGATAAATTACTGGGAGGGGCTGGGCATGACCCAGCTGTCTTGGTCCATGTTGGAACCAATGACAGCATACATGGAAGGTGGAGGCTCCTTAAGAATACATTTAAAGAACTAGGCTGCAAGATGAAGGGAAGGACCTCCAAGGTGATATTCTCTGAAATATTGCCTGTGCCATGCGCAACACAGGAAAGGCAGGGGGAGATTAGAGAGCTGAATGCATGGCTAAAGACCTGGTGTAGGAAGGAGGGATTTGGGTTTCTAGAGCACTGGGATGACTTTTCATTGGGGTGCAACCTATATGCTAAAGATTGTTTGCACTTGAATGGAAGGGGGTCTGCTGTGCTGGGGGAGAGGTTTAGGGGAATGCTGGAGGAGTATTTAAACTAGACTTGAGGGGGGAGGGTGCCAGTAGGAAACTGCCCCATTTGTCTAGCCTCTGAAACAGTAACCTGTGCACCACCGTACAGACAGGCCCCAACGTTGGTTGGCTTAAATTTGTCTATTAGGCACCAGATACTTTACAGTTATCCCCAGTGATACCTCTCTATACCTCTCTTTGGAGCATGTACACCCACCCACTCTTAAAGGTGTATGCACCTGAGGGCCCTCAGGAACACCTTTATGAATAGTTATTGTCAAAAGTTATAATGAGACTTTTCTTTGTGCCACTCAGGCTTTTTATGGTTGATGTTGTTCTTATCAATGCTGTGTATGCCAATTTACTGTGGTTTAGCCTTAGACAGGTAAAAAATTATGCAATTTTATTTCCTGCAACCATGGGTTGCAGGAAAGATAATCGCTCGATTCCCCCAGCAAAACAGTCAGTGCTGATGGGGAATCCCTCTGGCAGAGCTAGTGTGTTTTCCCAGAAGGGGAGGCATGGTGGACCGGGTGGATAAATTACTGGGAGGGGCTGGGCATGACCCAGCTGTCTTGGTCCATGTTGGAACCAATGACAGCATACATGGAAGGTGGAGGCTCCTTAAGAATACATTTAAAGAACTAGGCTGCAAGATGAAGGGAAGGACCTCCAAGGTGATATTCTCTGAAATATTGCCTGTGCCATGCGCAACACAGGAAAGGCAGGGGGAGATTAGAGAGCTGAATGCATGGCTAAAGACCTGGTGTAGGAAGGAGGGATTTGGGTTTCTAGAGCACTGGGATGACTTTTCATTGGGGTGCAACCTATATGCTAAAGATTGTTTGCACTTGAATGGAAGGGGGTCTGCTGTGCTGGGGGAGAGGTTTAGGGGAATGCTGGAGGAGTATTTAAACTAGACTTGAGGGGGGAGGGTGCCAGTAGGAAACTGCCCCATTTGTCTAGCCTCTGAAACAGTAACCTGTGCACCACCGTACAGACAGGCCCCAACGTTGGTTGGCTTAAATTTGTCTATTAGGCACCAGATACTTTACAGTTATCCCCAGTGATACCTCTCTATACCTCTCTTTGGAGCATGTACACCCACCCACTCTTAAAGGTGTATGCACCTGAGGGCCCTCAGGAACACCTTTATGAATAGTTATTGTCAAAAGTTATAATGAGACTTTTCTTTGTGCCACTCAGGCTTTTTATGGTTGATGTTGTTCTTATCAATGCTGTGTATGCCAATTTACTGTGGTTTAGCCTTAGACAGGTAAAAAATTATGCAATTTTATTTCCTGCAACCATGGGTTGCAGGAAAGATAATCGCTCGATTCCCCCAGCAAAACAGTCAGTGCTGATGGGGAATCCCTCTGGCAGAGCTAGTGTGTTTTCCCAGAAGGGGAGGCATGGTGGACCGGGTGGATAAATTACTGGGAGGGGCTGGGCATGACCCAGCTGTCTTGGTCCATGTTGGAACCAATGACAGCATACATGGAAGGTGGAGGCTCCTTAAGAATACATTTAAAGAACTAGGCTGCAAGATGAAGGGAAGGACCTCCAAGGTGATATTCTCTGAAATATTGCCTGTGCCATGCGCAACACAGGAAAGGCAGGGGGAGATTAGAGAGCTGAATGCATGGCTAAAGACCTGGTGTAGGAAGGAGGGATTTGGGTTTCTAGAGCACTGGGATGACTTTTCATTGGGGTGCAACCTATATGCTAAAGATTGTTTGCACTTGAATGGAAGGGGGTCTGCTGTGCTGGGGGAGAGGTTTAGGGGAATGCTGGAGGAGTATTTAAACTAGACTTGAGGGGGGAGGGTGCCAGTAGGAAACTGCCCCATTTGTCTAGCCTCTGAAACAGTAACCTGTGCACCACCGTACAGACAGGCCCCAACGTTGGTTGGCTTAAATTTGTCTATTAGGCACCAGATACTTTACAGTTATCCCCAGTGATACCTCTCTATACCTCTCTTTGGAGCATGTACACCCACCCACTCTTAAAGGTGTATGCACCTGAGGGCCCTCAGGAACACCTTTATGAATAGTTATTGTCAAAAGTTATAATGAGACTTTTCTTTGTGCCACTCAGGCTTTTTATGGTTGATGTTGTTCTTATCAATGCTGTGTATGCCAATTTACTGTGGTTTAGCCTTAGACAGGTAAAAAATTATGCAATTTTATTTCCTGCAACCATGGGTTGCAGGAAAGATAATCGCTCGATTCCCCCAGCAAAACAGTCAGTGCTGATGGGGAATCCCTCTGGCAGAGCTAGTGTGTTTTCCCAGAAGGGGAGGCATGGTGGACCGGGTGGATAAATTACTGGGAGGGGCTGGGCATGACCCAGCTGTCTTGGTCCATGTTGGAACCAATGACAGCATACATGGAAGGTGGAGGCTCCTTAAGAATACATTTAAAGAACTAGGCTGCAAGATGAAGGGAAGGACCTCCAAGGTGATATTCTCTGAAATATTGCCTGTGCCATGCGCAACACAGGAAAGGCAGGGGGAGATTAGAGAGCTGAATGCATGGCTAAAGACCTGGTGTAGGAAGGAGGGATTTGGGTTTCTAGAGCACTGGGATGACTTTTCATTGGGGTGCAACCTATATGCTAAAGATTGTTTGCACTTGAATGGAAGGGGGTCTGCTGTGCTGGGGGAGAGGTTTAGGGGAATGCTGGAGGAGTATTTAAACTAGACTTGAGGGGGGAGGGTGAACTTGAATTACATCGGGCATACAGGTCAGTTAAGGGTCAGACATTAATGGAGAGTGGAATGGGGATAGATGGAGGTGGGGTTATGGCAGGTGACAAGAAAGTTCCCATGTTGCAAACAGCCATTGGAAATTATAGTGCCATTTGCACTAATAAAAATCATATGAAAAACACCAGCAAAAAATGTAACAATACATTTAAGTGTTTGTTCACCAATGCCAGAAGCCTTCCAAGCAAAACAGGTGAGTTGGAAGCTCTGGTGCATGAGGAGAGCTATGATGTAATCGGTATTGCTGAAACTTGGCTTCAAACCTCTCATGACTGGGCTATTAATATTCCTGGCTATGCTCTCTTTCGGAAAGACAGGGTAAAAAGGAAAGGTGGAGGGGTCTGTCTCTATGTGAGAAGTGACCTCAAAGCAAGCGTGAAAGAGGACCTGGTTGATGGAGAGTGTGATGAAGTTGAAGCATTATGGGTGGAACTGCATACAGATGTGCGTAGTTCAAAGTTAATCATTGGAGTTTGTTATAGACCACCCAATGTTAATGAGGAGGCGGAGACTCGGCTCCTTGCACAGATGGAAAGGGCTAAAAAGGGCAGGGACGGTGATAATAATGGGGGATTTTAACTACCCAGAAATTGACTGGAATAATGGAATTTCTGGGACAGTTAAAGGACAAAAATTTAAAAACCTATTGCAGGACAATTTTATGGTCCAGTTTATTGAGGCCCCAACTAGAAATGATGCTTTGTTGGACCTGGTAATCTCAAACCATGCAGAGCTTATTACTAATGTTCAGATAAAGGAGCACCTGGGTAGCAGTGATCATAACATGATTTTGTTTAATGTAAACTATAAGCAAGAAATACATACAGGAAAGATAAAAACACTTAATTTCAAGAGAGCAAATTTTCAAAGCATGAGGACTGCTCTCCAGGGCTTGGACTGGGAGGGAATATTGGCACCAATGAACACAGAACAGAAATGGGAATTCTTCAAAAAGACTCTTTGGAACCTCACTGCAAAGTATATTCCCATGGGCAATAAGTTTAAAAGGCTAAAGATAAAACCTATGTGGCTCACGGTCAAAGTTAAAAAAGCTATAAACAATAAGAAAATAGCTTTTAAAAAATATAAAAATGAAGGAACACTAGTGTCGTTTAAATGTTACAAAGAATAAAATAGAATATGTAAAAAGGAAATCAAGGATGCAAAAATTCAAAATGAACGACAGATTGCAAAAGATAGTAGGACAAACCCCAAAAAATTCTTTAAATATATTAATAGTAAAAAGGTCAAGTCTGAGCATGTAGGCCCTTTACAAAATAATCTAGAGTGGGTGACTGAGGACATAGAGAAGGCAAATTTATTAAATGCTTTCTTCAGCTCTGTGTATACAATGGAGAATGGGGGAGCTCATGTCCATAATGGGGGTGGGAGTGACACAGCCCCAAATCCACAATGGCTCAAAAGTGATATGGTCCAGAAATATTTAGACAGAATAAAGGTGGATAAAGCACCTGGACCAGATGGCATCCACCCACGGATCCTAAAAGAATTGAGCTCTGAAATTTCAAAGCCACTGTATCTAATATTTAGGGACTCATTAATGACAGGAATAGTACCACTGGATTGGCATAAAGCCAATGTGGTGCCTATATTTAAAAAGGGAACAAAGTCTTTACCAAGTAACTATAGACCTGTTAGTTTAACTTCTATAGTTGGGAAGATACTGGAACGTTTAATAAAAGACCACATGGATGAGTTCTTGCTGGAAACAAACTATTTAAGCAGCAGACAGCATGGATTCATGAAAGACAGAAGTTGTCAGACAAACCTGATTTCTTTTTATGAAGAGGTAAGTAAAACCCTGGACAGAGGCGTGGCAGTGGACGTGGTATACTTGGATTTTGCAAAAGCGTTCGATACAGTTCCCCACACACGGCTCATGTGTAAGGTAAGGTCTACAGGATTAGATATATCAGTTTGTAAATGGATAGAAAACTGGCTGAAAGACAGAATTCAGAGAGTTGTGGTTAATGATTCATACTCTGAATGGTCCAAGGTTATCAGTGGTGTACCCCAAGGTTCGGTGTTGGGTCCCTTACTTTTCAATATATTTATAAATGATATTGTGTCTGAGATCCAAAGTAACATTTCTGTTTTTGCAGATGACACCAAGCTATGCAGTGGAATAACGTCCTTGCAGGATGTCTCCAATTTACAAGCCGACAATGCTCTGTCTTATTGGGCGACTATGTGGCAGATGAGGTTTAATGTTGTTAAATGTAAAGTTATGCACTTAGGGGCTAAGAATATGCATGCATCATACATGCTAGGGGGAGTACAACTGGGGGGATCTGTAGTGGAGAAGGATCTGGGGGTTTTAGTTGATCATAAGCTCAATAATGGCATGCAATGCCAAGCTGCGGTTTCCAAAGCGAGCAAAGTCCTTTCTTGTATTAAGAGAGGTATGGACTCCAGAGATAGAGATATCATTTTGCCCCTGTACAAATCATTAGTAAGACCTCATCTGGAATATGCAGTCCAGTTTTGGGCACCAGTTCTCAAAAAGGATATCGGAGAACTGGAGAAAGTGCAGAGAAGGGCAACTAAACTGATAAGAGGCATGGAGGAGCTCAGCTATGAGGAAAGATTAGAGGAACTGAATTTATTCACTCTTGGGAAGAGGAGAATAAGGGGGGATATGATCAACATCTTCAAATATATAAGAGGTCCATATAGTGAACTTGGTGTTGAGTTATTCACTTTAAGGTCAACACTGAGGACAAGGGGGCACTCTTTACGTCTGGAGGAAAAGAGATTTCACCTCCAAATACGGAAAGGTTTCTTCACAGTAAGAGCTGTGAAAATGTGGAACAGACTCCCTCCGGAGGTGGTTCTGGCCAGCTCAGTAGATTGCTTTAAGGCCTCGTACACACGAGGGGATATGTCCGCTGAAAATGGTCCGATGGACCGTTTCAGCAGACATCTCCGATCGTGTGTATGGGCTAGCGGACAGATTTGTCCACCCGACAGATTTCAAAGCATGCTTTGAAATCTATCCGGTGGGAATCTGTCCGCCCGACATGTCTGCTGGTTAGTACACTTACCAGCAGACATGTCGTCCCACACCGCCGCCGCGCCGCCGCCGAATGGATTCGGCGCATGCGCGGAAGTGTTTTACTTCCTGGTGCGGTGACGTGGCGGTGACGTGGCGGCGTCAACGTCACCGCCGCGTCACCGACACGTCACCGCGCCATCCGCCGGCGGGGAATTTGATCCGATGGTGTGTACACGCCATCGGATCAAACTCCAGATCGGACATATCCGATGGAAATGGTCCGCGGACCGTTTTCATCGGATATGTCCGATCGTGTGTACGAGGCCTAAGAGAGGCCTGGATTCTTTCCTAAATGCACATAATATAACGGAGTACTAAGTTTTGTAGGTAAAGTTGATCCGGGGTAAATCCGATTGCCTCTCGGGGGATCAGGAAGGAATTTTTTCCCCTCCAACAGCAAATTGGATCATCGCTCTGCTGGGGTTTTTTGCCTTCCTCTGGATCAACTGTGGGTATGGAGTTGGGTGTATGGGATGTACTGTGTTTATTTTGTTTGTTTATTTTTTTTATGGTTGAACTGGATGGACTTGTGTCTTTTTTCAACCTGACTAACTATGTAACTATGTAACACAATGATTATTGTTAATGACTATAGTGGCTGGCAATAATCGCATGCCAGAAATCCGACATGCTGGTTGTACCTAAGTCGATTGATGGATCAGCCTGCCCATATATGGATCCCTGCTGAACTGACTGAGATTCGAAAAACATCTAGGAATGGCTCCCCCCAAAACCCCTCCACCCACACACACCCTCCAAATCACATCAAATAGTTGGTGTGGTCAGTCAAATTTCACAAACAGTAGGAGGGTCTTAAAGGGGTATTAAAGACCAAGTTTGCATTAGATACAGAGTGCAGAGTTCAGGGGGTTACACACAAAGTGCAGAGCTGTCACTTGTAAACACAGAAACCGGACTTCTGTGTTTACAAGTGATTGTGGTGAGGGTCTGAGCCAGAGGTGGTGGAACTGAGTTCCACCAAGTTCCCCCTGTGGCCTATTTTCTATATCAGAAGGGACAGAGGGGTTTACAGAGTGATGGCAGAACGGAGGACCCATCATACCAAGCGGCTCCTGCAGGGGTAATCGCTTCACTAATTTACACATTGTTGCACTATTCTAAGCCAGGTTAGGGGCAATAAAGCAAGAAAATGCTTGGTGTAAAAGAGGAGACCCCAGCAGAGAGGCTTGAATGCTCATGATGTTCCTATAGGCTCCAGAGATGGATGCCCGCCTCTGGCCATGCTATTTGCTTTTGTTGACATCCGATTTATTAAAACTATACTATGATCACAGTTTGGTGCTTCGGGGCTGCTGGTTCAAAGGACAGAAAGGGGTTACTGTTGGGCACATTCATTTACACATTTATGTTATGCTGATTCCAGTGTTATTGCGGCATCCCCGATCTCAGGGGCTCCCTCCCACATCTCGCACAAGGTGCCCAAATGCCCCTAAGCAGTAACTGGAAGCAGAAAAGACAGCTTAGTATAAAAACATATAAAGGGGATGACGGTTGGTAAATGATAACACACCGTGTCCCCAATGCACAGATGTATTTCGAAAAAGTAACACAAGCTGCAGCTGTGTTTATATTCCCGCATGTACAACAAAAGGCCTTTGCATCTCTTCTTTCATTACCAGATTACTCTATAATGCAAGCAGGTAAGCTCGAAGCACTGTGTATTTTCCATGTTATCTATGCCACTCATACAAGTCTCATAATAAAAGTTTGACGGCTTATAAAGGAGCGGAAAACTGCTGTTACTCTACATTGAATGCCCGCTACATCTTTTTAGACTCATAAGGGCTTAGTAAATGGTGGAATTGCTTCACATAAAGTTCCTTGAAAAAGTGTTTATACCCCGTGAAATTTTATAGAATTTTCTACAACCACATTCTGTCATGTTGCAATAAAAAAACATAAATGTTTTTTATTGGGATTTTATGTGATAGACCAACCCAAAGTGGCACATAATTGTAAAGTGGAAGGAAAATGATAAATGGTTTTCCTATTTTTTACAAATAAATATGTGAAAAGTTTAGGGTACATTTGTATTCAGCCCCCCTAAGGCAGCGTACACACGATCGGGTTTCTCGGCGATCAAAAGACTGCCGGGAAACCCGAGGGGAAAACCAAGTAACGGCTCTGTCACTTTTCCCCGTGTACACACGGCCGGTTTTCCCGACAGGAAAACTGCCTGAGAGCTTTGGTTGGGAAAACCGGGCATGTGTATGCTCCACAGCAGTGTTTCCCCATAGGAAAACTACAGGAAAAAATAGAACATGTTCTAGTTTTTTTTCCTGCAGTTTTTCGGTCGGGAAAACTGCTAGGGAGCATACACACAGTCGGTTTTCCTGACCAAAAGAAAACATGACAGTTTTCCCGTCAGGAAAACCGATTCTGTGTACGAGGCATAAGTCTTTTTGGGGATGTTTCTACCAGTTTTGTACATGTAGAGAGGGAAATTTTTGCCCATTCTTTTTTGCAAAACAGCTCAAGCTCTGTCAGATTGGATGGAGAGTGTCTATGAACAGCAATTTTCAAATCTTGCCACAGATTCCCAATTGGATTTAGGTCTGAACTTTGACTGGGCCATTCTAACACATCAATATGCTTGGACCTAAACCATTCCATTGTAGCTCTGTTTGTATGTTTAGGGTCGTTGTCCTGCTGGAAGGTGAACCTCCGCCCCAGTCTCAAGTATTTTGCAGACTCTAAGGCCACGTACAAACGATCGGACCAAACCGATGAGACTGGTCCGACGGACCGTTTTCATCGGTTCACGCTTAAGTGGCCTGATGGTCTGATGTGCGTACACACCATCGGGCCAAAATCCGATTGGGCCAGAACGCGGTGACATAGAACACAACGACGTGTTGAAAAAACGAAGTTCAATGCTTCCAAGCATGCGTCAACTTGATTCTGAGCATGCGCTGGTTTTCGGCCCGATGCTTTTGCGTACTAACCACTGGTAGGCGTCCGTCGGACAGATTTTAAAGCAGGTTTTAAAACTTTGGTCCGACAGACAATGGTCTGATAGGCCGTACACACGATCGATCAGACCGGCCAGTTTCATCGGACCGGTCTGTGTACGTGGCATAACAGGTTTTCTTCTAAGATTGTCCTGTATTTGGCTCCATCCATCTGCCAATCAACTCTGACTAGCATATCTGTCCCTGCTGTGCAGTGTTAGTTTTTAGCATTTTTCTTTTAGGCCAAAAAGGTACATTTTGGTCTCATCTGACCAGAGCACCTTCTTCCACATGTTTTCTGTGTCCTCCACATGGCTTCTCACAAACTGTAAACGCGACTTCTTATGGCTCTCTTTCAACAATGGCTTTCTTTTTGCAGATTTGTGGAGAGCACGACTAATAGTTGTCCTGTGGACAGATTCTCCCACCTGAGCTGTGGATCTCTGCAGCTCCTCCAGAGTTACTATGGGCCTCTTGGCTGCTTCTCTGATTAATGCTCTCCTTGCCCGGTATGTCAGTTTAGGTGGACGGCCATGTCTTGGTATGTTTGCTGTGCCATACTTTTTCGAATGATGGATCGAACAGTGCCTTGTGAGATGTTCAAAGCTTTTGGAAAACATTTTTATAACTTAACCCTGTTTTAAACTTCTCCACAACTTTAACCCTGACCTGTCTGGTGTGTTCCTTGGCCTTCATGATGCTGTTTGTTCACTAAGGTTCTCTAGCAAACCTCTGAGGGCTTCACAGAATAGCTGAATACAAATGTTTCCCATACTCTTCAGATTTTTATTTGTAAAACATTTTATAAACCATTTATCATTTTCTTTCACTTCACAATTATGTGCCACTTTGTGTTGGTCTATCACATAAAATCCCAATAAAATACATTTACGTTAATGGTTGTAACATGGCAGAATGTGGACAATTTCAAGGGGTATGAATACTTTTTTAAGGCACTGTATATTTGGCTGGAAGGGTGCCTTTGCTCTGGTCTATGTTTTCCTTTCCTATACTGCAGTGGTCATCAACCCTGTCCTGCAGGGCCCACTAACAGGCCAGGTTTGCAAGATAACTGAAATGCATCACAGGTGATATCATTTGCTGCTCAGTGATTGCAGTATTCTAGTCTGCATCTCCCCAAGGTAATACATGAAACCTGGTCTGCTAGTGGGCCCTGCAGGACAGGGTTGATGACCACTGCTATACTGTATAATAGTGAATTGTCCTATGGTTAACCTAGGTACGGGCAGTGGGGTTATGGTTATAAAAGGCCTGTGCTCTCTTACAGCTGTGGGATCATGGCTTGTGCCTTGGGACTGACCCTATGACAATACACTTCTGTGTATGAGCGGTACAAATGAAGAAATAAATAAGGAATAAAGGTTAAAAGAGCGCTTTATAGGCACTTTTATGCATCCAATTAGCCTTTGAAATACCATATAAATTAGAATTATAAATATCTCATTTCATGGCTAGGTACAAGTTTATCCGGTTCGGAGCCTACTGTAACGTCATTGCGCCACCAGATGTTTTCAATCAGCCATATTGTAAACCTGTTGGAATCTCTATATAGATTGCCTTTCTAATACCGTTTTTAATGTGAGTATTACTTATTTCATGGGTACACACTATGTGGATTTGTTTATCTCCCTTTGGGTACATATAACCTCATAACCGAGAGCTTACATAGGAAGCAGCATTATCCCAATTATAAGAGGATCCAAGTTGGAAGGATATCCAATAGCCCCTTTGGAGCAGATGCATTGTCTGACCTTCCTATCATAAGTGTTTGGTAAGCCTTCTGGATACTATTAGGTGGTGGTGGTGGATTCCATACTTTTCCTCCAAGCCACTGTTATCATCTATCTTCTACTAAAGTGGATAATCGTTACCACACAGCCTTTCGTCTGAGTTTTCTTCACTTATTTCTCACAGACTTTTTATTCAGTTTATGATAGTTTTTTATTTTACATTGTTTTTTAAATATTGGATATTTATTTACATGAACTCAGGGTCAGAGCAACGTGTTTTTATTAGTAAGTTTTATTAGTAAGTAAATCATGGTTGTCCATGACTTAAAGGGGTAATTCCCCCAAAAACCTTTTTTTACCATTGATTGAGGCTCGTTATGTCAAGGGGAATCGGGTGTTTTTTTATTAGAAACGAAGCAATACTTACCCTTTTACAGATGCATCGTCTCCGTCGCTTCCGGGTATGATCGTCTGGTCTGGGCGTGCCTATTTGATTGACAGGCTTCCGACGGTCGCATACATCGCGTCACGAGTAGCCGAAAGAAGCCGAGCGACGGTGCGGCTCTATACTGCGCCTGCGCACCGTCGTTCGGCTACTTTCGGAAAATCGTGACGCGATGTATGCGACCTCGGAAGCCTGTCAATCAAATAGGCACGCCTATAGTCGGAGCCCATACCCGGAAGCGTCGGAGACGATGCATCTGTAAAACGGTAAGTACGGCTTCATTTCTAAAAAAAAAAAACCTGATTCCCCTTGACATAACGAGCCTGAATAAATGTTAAAAAAAAGGTTTTTGGGGGAACTACCCCTTTAAATACTAACCAGTCGCTATGATATTTTTAGCTATTGCTGCATTGATGTTCATGTTGCCAGACTCTGCAAATAACACATTAAACATACATTTTTTAGATTTTGTGCTTTGGTGATGCCCACTCCCACTCCATTGCTTTAGTTACAAGTGTAGAGTGGTAACAGTTCTTCTGTTATCAGTGGGCATAGGAATTTGCATTTTATGGGCTTGTGGGAAGATGGCAGAGGCAGTTCTTGGCTTAGATCACCAATTCTGGCCTGAGTATGGAAGTAAACATAAAAGTTGAGGATTAGGCCACTTTCACGTTGAGGTTGCTTCTAAACTGCCAGTAAAAACACTGAGCACTTACAGGCGCTTTTGAAGAGCTTTCCATTCATTTCAACAGGGAGGGGAGTTTTTTACCGCCCTGCCAGCACACTGCCCCAGTGTGAAAGCATTCATTGATTTTAATGGAAATAGGTTTTCGTGGGCTTTTTAGGTGCTGTTTTTACCTGAAAAGCGCCTCAGTGTGAAAGTGGTCGTAGGAAGGCACAGATTGGTTTTCTCATTGGGTTTGTTGGCTTTAAAAGAAAAGAGTCAGCATCAGGTGTTGTCTGGACAGGTGAGGAACCCAGGATAGGGTGCATAGGGGCCCGCCATTAGCTGAGACACTGTTCATTCAATGAGGATTGGTGGGCACTCTCATGTAGAGCTGCTACATTTTAGCTGTCCACTATGGGCCAGATTTAGAAAGGCTTTACGCTGGCGTATCTATAGAGTACAAATGTGCGCCTTCGCATCTTTACGCCGATTCAGAAAGCAACATACGCCGAAAAACATGGCTTCAGTCGTCTGGCGTAACTTGCCTACGAAAATAAATTATCAAACTTACTATGTTTGATAATTTATAAACACCTACAGAGACAGCTATCTCCATAGGTGTTTATAAATGATCAAACATTGTAAGTGTGGATCTTTTATAAATATATAGCTGATTAATAATCTTTGGAATGCGATACTCATTAGGTGCTATGTGTTCCCTACACCTGGGTCTCTTTCTCTCCCTCTATGGTTGAGCCTCTGCCCCTGCATGGCGTCAATACCTTGGTTTAAGGTCCCACACCTAACTTGGGTGTGGAATACACTAATGTCCTAAGTTATTGGCAGGACTTGAGATCATTTCCTCCCCATCCGGGGTGGCAGGACAGCATTTGTCCTCTCTAAACTAAGCAAATCATTTTGGTTTAAATACTTAAATATACCACATTGTATGTGATTTTGTCTTATATGCTATGGTTTCCATTATTGCTAGAGCTGGCTATTTACTATTGGTCTTAGTCCAACCCCTGTGGAAGCCTGTAATAGGCAAAATTCAATGGGTGATACCTGTCATGGACCTTGGAATGGAGTGTTTCTCCTTGAAATCTGTTACACAGTGGGGGGTCTTCTGCCCTGTCTTAAGGCTAACCCCCCCCCCTCCAGACGGCTCCATTGTTCTGTGTCTGGCTGTTTGTGTACATTGATTGCCCCCTGGGGCTTCTCTCTCATTACACATAGCAGTCCTTCTACTCAAGCTATCGGACCAGTCCTTGCTGACCCTGTTTCAAGTCCTCATTTGCATGGCTAAGAGGACCTAATGGAGAACTACATGTACTTTACAATTGACCAATAGGAAAGTGGTTGTTGGGGGCGGGATGTTCAAAATTCTGTATAAAAGTGTGTTGTGTGCTTCCAATAAAAGTCTTCCTGTTTGAACTTACATACAGCCTGCCTGGAGTTTGTTCTGATGAATTCGGAACGACACATAGCTGTAGTTCGTATCCCGGAGCATCAGATAGCCGAACCATCAGACGTTGCGGTCTGCAATCTGATCCAATAGAAGCAGAGGAGTGTCGGGAGAGCGGAAGCTATCGAGCAAGGGTCTCGTTACAATACCATCCTAGTCGACCAGTTATCTACTCCTATTGGAACCTCCAGCGACCCAGATATTTCATGTTTGATACAATATATATGTTTTTAAGCTTTGTGTCATGTAATGTACCAATTTCCCATGATATTTTAATAAATTATTACAATTTATTTGTTATATTTAAAACTTATTCTATGTAGCACCGTTACAATCCCATTCCCATTGCCTTCTCTGTTTTCTCCAGCAAAGAAAGTCCTACATAAAAAAGTGGGTGCATTGACCATTTAGCTATCCAGCCATCTGAAGTTCCTGAACACAAACTCTTGTACTACATCAAAGTGGGCGATCCCTTCCTGCTACACTGTAAGAGATGGAGACTGACCCCCAAGTGGACTTTCTACAAGTGATTGCTATGATAATATAAAAAGGTTTCAGGGTATATTCTTTTATCTGCAGGCCACTGCTTGTGTCCCAGGTATGTTGGAAAGTGTGGAGCTGCTCTCGGGGCTCTGGGAACAGGAGACCCGAGAAGACGGTGTCTCCTTCGGGGGTAAGCGCTACACATGCATGTGTCCATGTGTCCATTGCTGTCTTCCCAACATCTTCCTACTTAAAATAAATATCACCCTGGTAAGAAAAGGGAAGGGACATTGATCACTGTTGTCCTTAGAGCTGACAGCCAACTATCAGAACGTATAAGCGACATATTGTAGGCTATGCAAATCAGCAATAACTGACTCACATAAACAATTTTTTTGGCAGAAGATAAACTGTCATAACAGTTTTCCCAGTACAGCTGCTTAGCTACAAACCCTCAACAGTTCTCCACAATTCCATGGGAATATAAAAACACTCCTATAGAGTAAGACCAATCTACCTAACTACTCCCCCCCCCCCCCCCCGATCATAGATAGTTTTCCACCAATGGGGAGACTGTTATTTGGTTATATGGATTTTTTTCAACCTTTTTTTTGAATGGTGAGCTGGCCTCAAAAACTGATGTATGCACACAATGAAAATCCAGTCTGGTAATTGGATTCGGTCATTATACAACATTCCTGCTGCAAGTGCACGGCCAGTAATTTAATAAGGCGTTTATTGTCTCTCTTGCTAACAATTTTCTGTGCTTAGCTAGGTCTGTGTCTTTCATTCTGCTATCGCACGGACCAACACTGACAGTGTGGGCGGAAATGGCAGGTCTGTTTGAGCTCTGGGGAACGCTGGTATTTGGGAAGAAAGATCAGAATGAGGCTTCAAGGTGCTGCTCAAGAAGACGCTTAAATCATGAAATTGCTTTTGTATTACAGACACTTTTGTAAAAAGAAAAGATAACAGCTTCTTGCAGTATCTTAGCATGTTATCCTACACTTTCTAGTACTACCTTCTATATTTATACAAGGAGCTTCTTGATAATAAAAGATAAGAATTGTTGCTGTACATGAGCTTAATCTTGTGTTCAAATTTTTCTGCATGGTGCTGAGCAGGCAACTCCAACCGAGCAGTGTGTCTTCTACTTTCCTTATCACCTGGTTCCTGGTTAGGGTGACCATGTGTCCCGAATTGCCCGGGACAGTCCCGCATTTTGCAGGTCTGTCCTGGGGACCTTCATTCCAGGACAATACAGTGTCCCGGAATGAAACTGACACAGCCACACCACAAGCCAAACTAATGCCCCCAGAAAAGGCTGCCACATTACCGCTTTATTTACTGACAGTACTTTTCCTGACCAGGAATGCCTAAAGGAGCACAGTCCCCGCCCCCTGCTTGTGATTGGAGAAATCATAAATCCCGCCTCAAGTGTACAATCACTGTGCTGTGATTTTGTTACACCACAAGCTAATTTTTGGGAGGGGGGTGTCCCTGAATGGTAGTTTGGAAATGTGGTCACCCTATTCCCGGTGCTATGCTTTATCTACGCACTATCACCTTTTTTTAATGAAAATGTACTTATTGCTTACTAGTTAGGCTGCTAGGTAAATTCAATTTTTGGCTCCTTCTGTAATCAAGGGAGCCAAGCTCGTTTGGCCTGATCAGGGTTTCTCAGGCTGGGAGTTTGATTGCTTCCCCCTGCCTCTAGAAGAAGCTTCTGAAGCTTAGCAAAAGCGAATTCATATGGCAAACCTGAGTATCGATCAGGGTCTGGCCAATCACTTGGGAGGTGCACCCAGATGGTGGCTGGACAGCAAGGGGTCTGTTGGTCCTCTGAAGCAAGCCTTGGATAGGGCTGCTGTTCACCAAGGTCTTGGGGCTGGGGACCTGGAACTGGCTGCTGGCTGGACAGCTGATAAATAGTCTATAGCTCCGGAGAGATTGTGTTTACTCAGGAAGGAGAGTTTCCAGTCTTCAAGGGGTATGTTGCCCCTCTGAAGCAAGCCTTGGATTAGGCTGCTGTTCACTGAGGTCTTGGGGCTGGGGACCTGGAGCTGGCTGCTGGCTGGACAGCTGATAAATAGTCTATAGCTCCGGAGAGATTGTCTTTACTCAGGAAGGAGAGTTCCCAATCTTCAAGGGGTCTGTTTGTCCTCTGCAGCAAGCCTTGGATTGGGCTGCTGTTCACCGAGGTCTTGGGGCTGGGGACCTGGAGCTGGCTGCTGACTGGACAGCTGATATTATATAGTACAGGAGAGGTTGTCTTTACTCAGGAAGGAGAGTTCCCAGTCTTCAAGGGGTCTGTTGGTCCTCTGAAGCAAGCCTTGGATTGGGCTGCTGATCACCAAGGTCTTGGGGCTGGGGACCTGGAGCTGGCTGCAGGCTGTACAGCTGATAAATAGTTTATAGCCCTGGAGAGGTTGTCTTTACTCAGGAAGGAGAGTTCCCAGTCTTTAAGGGGTCTGTTACCCCTCTGAAGCAAGGCTTGGATTGGGCTGCTGTTTACCAAGGTCTTGGGGCTGGGGACCTGGATCTGGTTCCAGGACTTCACCAAAGGAATCTGGTTTTGAGAAGAATTTTTCTCACTCACTGATAGGTGCTCAGAGAAAGCTGGAAGGTGGCAGCTGTTCTCCGGACTTGTGACTAAAGACTCTAAATTGATCCCTGGTGACTGTGTAGTGTTCTGGAGATTGCACAGGGTACCTACAGCTGTGCAGTTGTGCAGGGTAGGTAGGTGCCAAAGAGACTTGCACCATGGTCTCCAGCGGTGAGGCCTTAAATTGTTCAATATTCACAGCTTAACCACTTGCATACTGGGCACTTACACCCCCCTCCTGTCCAGGTAAAATTTCAGCTTCCGGCACTGCGTCGCTTTAACTGACAATTGCGCGGTCGTGCGACGTGGCTCCCAAACAAAATGTACGTCCTTTTTTCCCCACAAGTAGAGCTTTCTTTTGGTGGTATTTGATCGCCTGTGCGGTTTTTATTTTTTGCGCTATAAACAAAAAAGAGCGACAATTTTGAAGAAAAATACAATATTTTTTACTTGTTGCTATAATAAATATCCCAATAAAAAAAAAAAAAATTTTTTTTTTCTCAGTTTAGGGTGATACGTATTCTTCTACATATTTTTGGTAAAAAAAATAAAAAAAAATCGCAATAAGCGACTGGTTTGCGCAAAAGTTATAGCGCTTACAAAATAGGGGAGAGAATTATTATTTTTTATTATTTTTTTTTTTTTACTAGAAATGGCGGCGATCTGCGATTTTTATTGGTACTGCGACGTTATGGCGGACACATCGGACACTTTTGACACATTTTTGGCGCCATTCACATTTATACTGCGATCAGTGCTATAAATATGCACTAATTACAGTATAAATGTGACTGGCATTGAAGGGGTTAACACTAGGGGGTGAGGAAGGGGTTAAATGTGTATCCTAGGTGTGTTCTAACTGTGGGGGGAGGGGGGTGACTGGGGGGGGTGACCGATCTGTGTCCCTATGTATGAAGGAACACAGATCGGGCTCCTCCTCTCCAGAGACAGGACGCTGTCTCTGTGTAAAACGGCAATGAGAGATGATCTATGATAGATCATCTCTCATTCGCCCACAGATCGCATCGCAAACGGCCACTCTGATTGGCCATTCGCCGCGATCTGTGATTGGCCGTGTCCAAGGGACACGGACAACACAGGGCTTCCCCGCAGCGCGCTCTACAGCGCGCGCTGGGAACGCCTGAATGACATGCCGTCAAATGACGGCATGTTGGATATTCAGGCCCGTGCTGTTGCCGTCATCCGACGGTAGCGCGGGCCTGAAGTGGTTAAGGAGAAGACTGTCCTCAAATTGCTAACTATTAACCATTTTTGAGTATCCTGTGCCCCCAACACCCCTCTTATTACAAATATCAGCAATAAATGACAAAAAGACAATCCCTAGACTGTTTATTAGAGGCAGAGTGAATGGACTGTTGCTTGGGTGAGGCTGGTAGGAAAAGAACAAGTTAATGGAGGTGGGGCTTAGCCCCAAAGTCTGGGAAGCGGAGCCTGTAGTAACAAAGCATCAGACGTCACACAGAAAAGTTTTTTTTGGGCTTATCAAAAGAATAGTTGGGACATTGTGTCTGATCTTAGTCACAAATGTTTTGTTTAATGCCGCGTACACACGATCGGACATTCAAACCACAAAACCGTGGATTTTTTTTTTCAACGGAATGTTGACTCAAACTTGTGTTGCATACACACGGTCACACAAATGTTGTCGGAAATTCCGATCGTCAAGAACGCAGTGACAAACAACACGTACGACGAGCCGAGAAAAATTCAATAGGCAGTGCAGCTCTTTTGCTTGATTTCGAGCATGCGTGGATTTTTGTGCGTTGGAATTGCATACACACGATCGGAATTTCTGACAAGAACTTTTGTTGTCGGAAAAAAAAGGAACAAGCTCACATCGAACATTTGTTGTCGGAAATTCCGACGTGTGTAAGCGGCATAAGAGTTTAAGATTTTATGTTTCAGTAATTTTTATTAAAGTTTTGACATACAAAAAATATAAAAATCTCAACTTGTCATTGTACATTGTCTCAATACAGCACTTGGGATTCAAACACCTAGGGTCCTGGCGTCCAGGGGCCCCTGTTATAGCATTCATAAACACTAATGAGAAACTCAAGCATGGACTGGAACATTATAGCACCTCTAGATATCCTACATTAGTCCACTGCTCCCCAAAACCTCAAGCCCCCTCTTTACATCCCAGGTCTCATCAAGTGAACCACTGGGAGTCGTACAAACCCTTAAAGGGGTTGTAAAGCATTTTTTTATCTAAATAGCTTCCTTTACCTTAGTGCAGTCCTCCTTCACTTACCTCATCCTTCTATTTTGCTTTTAAATGTCCTTATTTCTTCTGAGAAATCCTCACTTCCTGTTCTTTTGTCTGTAACTCCACACAGTAATGCAAGGCTTTCTCCTTGGTGTGTAAAAAGCCACTTGAGGGGGTGAGCAGGAGTATTAGGACGCCCACTAACACACAGCTTCTTTATCTGCAAAGTAGAGAGCTTCCTGACTTGCCTGCTCACCCCCTCCCCCCTCAAGAAGCTTTCTCCACACCAGGAAGAAAGCCTTGCATTACGGTGTTGAGTTACAGACAGAAGAACAGGAAGTGAGGATTTCTCAGAGTAAATAAGGACCTTTAAAAGCAAAATGGAAGGATGAGGTAAGTGAAGGAGGACTGCACTAAGGTAAAGGAAGCTATTTTGGGGAAAAAAAATGTTTTCCTTTACAACCCCTTTAAGGCACGGATCCGACCCCAGAGTTTAAGATTTTAAAACAGCTGTAAAAAGTCATATAATCCTTCATACTCTATCCAAACCAAAAAAAAAAAAAAAGTTTCGGCTGGGCAAAGCTAAACTCCAGCCTTACCTAACGGCTCTTGGGAGCATTACCACACCAGCCATTATCTGCTTGCATTGCATAGAAAAGCGCAGACCCAGACCAAGACCGGGCTAAAATAAGCAATGAAATCTGAAATGTTTTATTTACAATTTTTATAAGGAAGTGGATAAGGGAGGAAAAAAGGAACCATAAACCACAAAATATAAGCAGATTAAACCTCAGCTTTAAGTTTTAAAGTTGCCAGTAAATGGAATCGTTGACTTGTTTTTTATGTGCCTTCAGCAATGAAATTTGTGAACTTAAGTTCACTGTTCTACCTGCTTGTTGCAGCCATTAAAAAGAGGCCTCTTTTTCTCTCTCTGTATTTTATTTATGGAGAATACAAAAGTTGGAGTAGCAGAGCTTGGTATTCAGGCAGGAAGGTCTCATTACTGAAGTCCCTCAGAGATGTAAGCTGTGTAAGGTTCTAGGTGCTGTCTATTCAGAGCTATCTTTAGACTGAATTGGCCACCAATTACAAGTTTTAAAAGAATAAGTAGATGGCTACATCTTATTTCAGTTACAGAATGTCTTGCAACTCATTCGGTAGACCCTGCAAAACCCTACTGCAGGAATTACTCAGAGGTACCCAGACTTAGCAAGGCTAATAGATAAGTAAATGCAGAGTGTAAAATTCTGTTCTTTTAATGTATGTGTAATGAGGAACTCGGAGAAAAAGGGGTTAACTTACTCTAGCTTTGCTAGAACATAAAATGTCTAAAGAGTTATAAGGGCATCCTAGGGATGATTGGTGTAAGTACTTGTAAGTTGACTATTGAATGCTTTAAATGTCTCCTGGCCCATTAGACATTTGCAGGCCAGATGAAGGCGACAATGGAGACTGCTCTTAGGATATTATTATTTAGGTACTTATATAGCGCTGTCAATTTTACGCATTGCTTTACATATACATTGTACATTCACATCTGTCCCTACCCTCAAGGAGCTTACAGTCTAAGGCCGCGTACACACGATTAAATTCATCTGCTGAAAACGGTCCGACAGACCGTTTCAGCAGACAAATTCGATCGTGTGTACGGGCGGACAGACAGATTTTGCCAGCAGACAGATTTGAAAGCATGCTTTAAAATCTGTCTGCTGGGAACCCGTCCGTCCGACATGTCTGCCCACACATGCGTCGAATGGATTCGACGCATGCGCGGAAGTGTTTTACATCCTGGTGCGGTGACGTGGCGGCGTCAACGTCACCGCGCTGTCTGCCGGCGGGGATTTTGGTTTGATCGCTGTACATCCGAACAAATCGCTCTGTCAGACCGATTTGAACAGATTTATTTGGTCGTGTGTATGCGGCCTAAGGTCCCTGTTACGGTCACCACTGTTTACGATCTTCCATTCCATCAACCCACGACAGCTTATCCGTCAATCCAGCCGACAGGACCCGATCCATAAGAATTCCCTCAGAGAGACGAGACATACGCTCTGTGTTCTGAGTCAAATGTATGAATGTTTTTAATGGTAAACTCAGCTGGTTCTTATACAGTTACAAACATGTCACAGCTAATCACAGGGACAATGAAACTCTCCACCCCCCTACCATCACACAATAAACTTCAATCACATTCTCTTAGTTAACGACTTTCAGTTGAGGTAATTATCCCCCAGACGTTCTGACTCTTCCAATAAGTGATTCACCTGCAGAATACACATTCCTATGTCAGACGTTCTGTCTCCAACAATAATGCATTCACACCTGATCATCAATAGGCTTTAACCAGTTAACCACTTCCATACCAGGCACTTACGCACCTTCCCGCCCAAGCCAATTTTCAGCTTTCAGCACTGTCGCAATTTGAATGACAATTGCGCGGTCATGCTACACTGCACCCAAACAAAATTGGCGTCCTTTTTTCCCCACAAATAGAGCTTTCTTTTGGTGGTATTTGATCACCTCTGCGTTTTTTTTTTTTTTGTGCAACAACTAAAAATAGAGCGAAGATTTTGAAAAAAAAATAAAGTTTTTATTTTTTTCTGTTAATTTTTTTGTAAATGAGTATGTTTTCTCTTTCAATTATGGGCACTGATATGGTGGCACTGATGGGCACCGATGAGGTGGCACTGATGGGCACCGATGAGGTAGTTCTGATGGGCACCGATTAGGTAGCACTGATGGGCACTGATAGGCGGCGCTGGTATTGGGCACTGATGGGCACTCATGGGCGGCACTGATGGGCACTCATGGGCGGCACTGATGGGCACTCATAGGCAGCACTGGGCACTCATAGGCAGCACAGATGGGCACTCATAGGCGGCACAGGTGGGCACTCATAGGCGGCACAGGTGGGCACTGATAGGCGGCACAGGTGGGCACTGATAGGCGGCACAGGTGGGCACTGATAGGCGGCACAGGTGGGCACTGATAGGTGGCACAGGTGGGCACTGGTAGGTGGGCACTGGGCATGGATTGGCACTGTGGGGTGGCACTGACAGACACTGGGGTGGCACTGATGATCACTGAGGGGTGGCACTGATGGATCAATGTTGCCAATCAGTGCCCATGTGTGGGCACTGATTGGCATCATTTTTTTTTACTGCCACCCCTTTTTTTTTGTCTTTTTTTTTTTTGTCATTTTTTATTTTTATTTTTGTCATTTTTTTGTGTCTTTTTTTTATTTTCCTGGTGGTCTAGTGTGGCGATCCGAGGGGGGGCTGCGCTGATAAACAATCAGCGCGAACCCCCCCTGTCAGGAGAGCCGCTGATCGGCTCTCCTGTACTCGCGTCTGTCAGACGCGAGTGAGGAAGAGCCGTCGGCGGCTCTTCCTGTTTACATCGTGATCAGCCGTGATTGGACACGGCTGATCACGTGGTAACGAGGCTCCGCCGGAGACTCGTTACCGAGATCGGAGGTGCAGGGTGTCAGACTGACACCCCGCATCACCGATCGCCGCGCTGCGCGCCCGCACGGGCGCGTGCGGCATGAAATCGTGCTAGACGTTTGAGAACGTCTAGTCACGATTTCATAACCACCTCCCTGCCGTAAATCGGCTATTGGCCGGGCGGGAAGTGGTTAAGGACCGCCGCAAGTACATTTACGTCGGCAGAATGGCACCGACAGGCACATCCACGTATATATACATTGGTGCCTTGAGCGGACCCCGCCCCCCGTACATGTGGCGGTCCCCGTAGCTGGCCGAGCGATCCGGGATGAGGGGGCGGCTATGCGTTTTTGTCCGCCCCCTCCGGATCGCTCTTAGCCAATCCGCGCGCCCCCCCGCCCTGTCACTTCCTCCTCCTGTGTAAACACAGGAAGGAGGAAGCGATGTGATCTCTCCTTCAGCGTTTTTTTCAACCACCGCTGAGGAGAGATCACATCGCACAGTAAGTCTGCACTAACACTACACTGACACACACTACACATAGTCACATTAACCCCCCCCGATCGCCCCCACCCTGTCACAGTGTCACTGAATGCAGTAATCATACATGTATGATTACTGTATTTAGTGGCAGTGTGACAGTCAGTTAGTGTTAGGTTCAGGGTAGCCCCCGTACACCCCCCAAATAAAGTTTTAACCCCTTGATCACCACCCTAGTTAACCCTTTCACTCCCTATTGCCAGCGTCACTAAGCGATCATTTTTCTGATCGCTGTATTAGTGTCGTTGTTCCCGCTAGGTAGCTAATTTTTTTTTATTGCGATTTTTTTTTTACTAAAGACATATGGCTAAATACATTTTGGCCTAAATGATTGACTAAAATTTAGTTTATTTGATTTTTCTTGTAACAAAAAGTAAAAAATATTGATTTCTTTTCAAAAATGTCGCTCTATTTTTGTATATAGCGCAAAAAATACAAATCGCAGAGGCGATCAAATACCACCAAAAGAAAGCTCTATTTGTGAGAAGAAAAGGACACGAATTTTGTTTGGGAGCCACGTCGCACGACCGCGCAATTGTCAGTTAAAGCGACGCAGTGCCGAATCGCAAAAAGGGGCAAGGTCATTTAGCAGCATTTTGGTCCGGGTCTTAAGTGGTTAAACAATGTTATTAACATCACACAATGGAATGTCTAGGAGCAGATGCAATTAACACCTCAAAAGCATGTGTCCCCACCTTGAATGAAACATTGACCTTTACAGCTTGTAATATGTCCAGATCTCCTGCAAAACATGAATTATCATTTATCAGTCACCCTATGCCCAAAAGGGGCACAGGGTGACCTTAGATCCAAGAGTCCTTAGTGACGCTGGCACAAGAGTATCCCCCATCCCTCCAAAGTCTCTGGGCGTCACGGGTCATTCATTTACAGTCCCTAACTCACATTCATATACTAGGGCCAATTCAGAACAGAAGCCAATTAAACTACCAGCATGCCTTTGGAGTGTAGGAGGAAACCAGAGTAAACCCACACAGGCACAGGGAGAATGTGCAAACTCCAGGCAGGTAGTGTCATTGTTGGGATTCGAACCAGCGACCCTTTTTACTGCTAGGCGATAGTGCTATGCAATACACCACTGTGCCGCCTGTATATATATTATTTTGGTGGTGTGTTGAAGAGTATGAAGAGTTTCAATTTTTCCCTTGGTAAAGTCTGACCCCAGTCTCCATGTAAGATCAGGTATCCAAGCAATTGGACAACCCATTAGGAGTCGGACCATGTGATCTCTAGGTGTCCCCTATGTGTTTTCATGTGATCTGGTGCTCTCTGTGAAGATATTAATAAATATACAGTAGACAACAGCTAGGACAAGCACCTCAGCCCATTTGATCCATAACAAATGGCCTACCCACAAGGAGTACTATGTGAGATCAAAGTGTCCCCTATTCATTTTCATGACTGAGGTATTTGCAGATATTACGGCTGCTTATTCCTTTTACCCCAATTCTAACTTTATAACCCAGCCGTAAAAGAAAGACATCAACAGTTTGGAATTTTTATTAAACCAATAAAATACAACTTTATTCTCTACATATACTTTATTCTTCATTTACATATCTGAACATTAATAATCCAATCTCAATACAGTAACTAAGTTTATTAAAGTCTAGGATCCTGTAAGGCCACGTACACACGATCAAATTTATCTGCTGAAACCGGTCCGACGGACCGTTTCAGCAGATAAATTTGATCGTGTGTACGGGCGAGCAGACAGGTTTTTCCAGCAGACAAATTTTAAAGCATGCTTTAAAATCTGTCTGCTGGAAACCCGTTCGTCCGACATGTCTGCTGGTTAGTACACTAACCAGCGGACATATCTGTCCGCATATGCATCGAATAGATTCGACGCATGCGTGGAAGTATTTTACTTCCTAGTTCGGTGACGTGGCGGCATCAACGTCACCGCCACGTCACCGCACTGTCTGCCGGCGGGGATTTTGGTTTGATCGTCTGTACACGATCAAACCAACATATCCCAGCAGACAAATCCGATCAAAACGGTCTGTCAGACCGATTTGATCGGATTTATTTAGTCGTGTGTACGCGGCCTTAGTCTAATTATATTCCACCATCAAAATAGACTTCCTGTCAGGGCTGGGTTCAGCTTTTCCTTCTCTGGGTTGGCCGCTCAGCTGTTGGCTAATTGCCAGCTCCTTTCTCTCCACAGTGACTCACCTGTTGATGATCCTGCTCACCAGTCCTTCCTACTTAAGCCGTTCAGCTCAGTTGCTCTCTGCCTTCGCCTTGGTCAACATCACAGAGACCATCTCCTGCGTTTCTGTTAAAGACTTGCTTGGCTGACGTTCCTTCTGGCTCCAAATCCTGCTTGCTGTTCTACTACGTATATCTCTGGCTCTCTGACATTTGGCTTGGCTGACAATGCGATCCGGTTCCTGAACTTTGGCTATGTTTTGACTACGCTTACTCTGTTGATCTTTTTATTATTAATAATAAACAAGTGTGATTTAACTGTACTTCTGTCTCAGTCTGATTCATGAGTTCTGACACTTCAATGCCCTCAGTCGTAACTACGCTGGCTCGAGGACTACTACTATTATCATACCCGCAATACAGCCAAATGACTCATTAAACCATTACTGGCTTAAATTTACCAGGGTAGGTACACCCATAACTGAGATGGGACCCACCCTTCTTTCTCCAAACTTTAAACCGTCACTGCCTTCCAAGACCATGAGACCCCTGCCAACTGCTATGACACATGACAGATAAACTGAACAATACAACAAAACATAATATCCCCAAAAGCGATCCCTGCTTGCATTCCTTCCCAGACACAATACTGAAATAAAATGCCACCATTTAATGAAAATAAGCCAACAGATTATTAAGGGAGGGCGGGTTGGCAGGAGAAGCAACTTCCTCATGCTGTCCTTACTCCGACTGACTTGAAGGAATAAGGATTAGTGTTGCTCACGAATATTCACATTGCGAATATTCGCTACGAATATTGCATATTCGAGTATTCGCGAATAACTCGAATATCGCGGCAAATATTTGCTATTTCGAATATTCATATTTTTTCAAATTTCGCAATCAATTTCGCAATCAATTTCGCATTCGCACTAGCGAAAATTCGCATTAGCGAAATTTCGCAATTTTTTATATAAAATATAGCGAATATTCGTAAATATCGAATATTCGTGATATTTTATCCAAAAAAAAATAGCGAAATTTCGCAATAATTTTCGCTTTCGCATATGCGAAATTTCGCTATTTTTTTTTTTTTTTATATAAAATATCACGAATATTCGATATTAACGAATATTCGTGAATATTCTTCGAAATATTCGCGAAATATCGCAAAATCGAATATGGCGTATTCCGCTCATCACTAATAAGGATCACCCCCTTACTCCTATCCTGGCCCCACCCTGCCCCACCCTTGCTTTCTCCAATCAGGAGGGGAACCTAGCTTGAACCACAACTAATTATTTAACCCATGCATTACTACACCTATACTGCCAACCCAGTCATGTCCGGCCTTCCGCCTATGGTTAGGCTGCACATCTATCTCCAGGCCTTATGCCGTGTACACACGATCATTTTTTGTGATGAAAAAAAAACGACATTTTCTGTGAAGTAAAAAACAACGTTTTTAAAACGTCACTTTTCAAAGACGATGTTGCATACACACCATCGTTTTTTTCACAAAAAGCGAGGTTACGTTCACCACTCTTTTCCATTGAAGCTCGCTTCATAACTAGCTTCTGGGCATGCGCGGGTTGAAAAACGTCGTTTTAAACGACGTTTTTGCTACACACGGTGACTTTTTGTGAAACAAAAAACGACGTTTTGAAAAACGACACAAAAAATTCAAGCATGTTCAACGACGTTTTGCCCACACACGATCAATTTAAATGACGTTTTAAAAAACCAAGTTTTTTTTCATCGCAAAAAACGACCGTGTGTACGCGGCATTATTCTTTTGGGAATAAAGGGAAGAATAAGCACTGGAGCAAGGAGAGAGGACAATGGGAGCAAGTCTGCACGTCTGGGACATCTCCTGAGAAGTTAGTTAGGTGGGCTGTTGAGTGTTTAGTCTGGGAGGACTGTGGAGAGAGTGTCAGTCTGGAGGGCTAGCGAAATGGGCAGCTTCAGCTAGGCGGGTTGGCAGTGCCTGAGGAGGTGCTGCTGGACAGAGGCGTATCTAGTGAAAATAGCGCCTATGGCAAGCACTGAGACTGCACCCCTGTCGAAACATTTGAAACCCATCTTTCAGATAACCTTGACAAATAAACACCTTACAAAACTAGTGATATTTATCATCCCTTGTGATACCTTGGGTAGTGACATATCCTCTTTATGGAGAAATCTGGGGTTTATTAGACCCCTGATCCCTCCTCTGCCCTCCAAGGCCAGGTAAATGCAGAACCAATACTGGAAGTGATGAAATCTTCACCACTTAAGACCTCAGTTTTCACAGAGGAGATGGAGAAACTGATGTTCCTGCCAATCCAACCAGATGGAATGGGAGAGCCTGGGAGAACAGCGGAGGGCTGTGGCTGAATGCAGCGGGGATAGCGCTGTCATTGTCCCTTAGCAAAGGTGCTGAAAGGGAGATCCTGCCTATGCTTGGGCGGAGGGAAGAAGAGACCCCCAGACCCTGGTAAGTGCCTTGCTGCCCAGCCACTCAACAGCGCCCCCTTCATATGGCGCCCATGGCACTTGCCATGGCTGCCGTACCCTAGATACGCCACTGCTGCTGGGATCAGTAGCCAGAGGAATGTATACTGGATACTGACTTTTTTCTACACACCTACTGTAGGGGGCTTCTGCTCTAATCTGACTGAGTGCTGTGTCAGATTCTCTAAGGCCTCGTACACACGATCAAATCTGTCTGCTGGAAACGGTCTGCTAGACCGTTTCAGCAGACAGATTCGATCGTGTGTACGGGGAAACAGACGGATTTGGCTACCCGACAGATTTCAAAGCATGCTGTGAAATCTGTCGGCTGGGAACCCGTCCGCCCCGACATGTCTGCTGGTTAGTACGCTAACCAGCAGACATGTCTTCTCGCACACGCGCCGAATGATTTCGACGCATGCGCGGAAGTGTTTTACTTCCTGGTGCGGTGACGTGGCAGCATCAACGTCACCGCCACGTCACCGACACGTCAGCGCGCTGTCTGCTGGCGGGGATTTTGGTTTGCTCGTGTGTACACGCGAGCAAACCAAAATCCCAGCAGACAGATCTGTTCAAATCGGTCGGTCCGACCGATTTGAACAGACTCATTTAATCGTGTGTACGAGGCCTAACAGTGTGCCAGTGGAGTTCTACAGGCAAGCGAGTGCTGAAAGAAGCAGAGGGGTGTATATAGACTGTACCAGTGGTGGCTAGTGATTATTTCTTTTGGGGGGGCGGCTAACAACCCCCCCGGTCGGTGGGTAGGATGGTTGACAGAAACCACCCCCAGGAGAACGGTCGGAACATCAAACCCATCCCCTTTCCTTATCTAGGAAGCTGGCAGGCAGCGTTTCCGGCGAGCGACAGCTTTCTTCCTTCCTCCTCCTGTGGATGACAGCGGCTTCCGTTGTGCATCTCACTCCTCCTCCTCCTAGGCATCCAATAGGATCGCTCGTCACTTCAGCCATTCAGGAAAAGGGTATCAGACCTGCGCTTCCTGATTGGTGGAGAGGCGATTCAGTGTTAGAATACTGAATATTTATTTGCTATTCTAACACACCTGGCTGGGCTTCGAGTGCAATGCTTTGCATCCAGAGCCCACCCTATTTTTGAAGCCTATTAGAGCCTCTGGCTCTAATCAGGTACTTAAAAAATAAAAATTAAATTGAAAAGGACTGGACGCATAAATAGGGGGTGGGAGTGGCGATGGAAAGGGGAGGCGGCGCCCGTGCCCCCTTAATGAACGGGCGACTGTACATATGAAAAGTTGTCCCTTAAGTTATTTGAAGTCAAGTGGGCATCAGATAATTTCCCAATTCCTATCCAAGTTCTAATCCCTCAAAAAGAAAAGCACTGACTCTGAAATGACTGTGAAAATTTGGTGTGCCTGTCTGTGCAGAGTGGGGGATCCCAGTTACTTGCCACCCTATAAGGGGGTGCGCTACATATGTTTTCACATGAGGAGGGTTATGTCTTCTGCTGACGAGACCTTCCAGCAAAGGATCGTAAGCTCTGTTCTTGAGAGTCGATGGATAAGATGCTCCCTCAAGAGGTTCCGGTTAGTAAAACCAGGCATGGAAAGTAAAGCCCTGTAGCTTGTAGCAAAGATACATGAATGAAGACCCCTGTCACCTGATAAGGATACCAGAGTAAGGAAGCCAAGTGTGCACCCACCAAAAGAATCCTTACCCCTGAGCATGGGGACACTGACCGGCGACATTCCCTTCCATTCTCCCACGTACACGTCAGGCAAATTAGGCGGCCGCAAGGCCCCTGGGAGTGTGAGGCCTTAGGCGACCGCCTTTTTTGCCTAATTAGAGAGCCGCCTCTGTCCCCTGTTACAAGCATGAGAGTGTCTGCATTACATGTGCATATTACGAGAAAGATTGTTCCTTATCAAAAGAAAGCCACAGGTAAACATACAATACTACAAATCAGACATGCAGAGAAATATCTCATACGGTCAACCATCTTTGCTTCAAACAATCGCTAAACCCTGTTATGATCGATCATTCCTATATTATATACATACTAACAATCTAGCTTCAGACTATCTTGTAATTTCTTGGTGGATCTTAAAATCATAAGCTCCTTTTCAGCTAGATGTGCAGTGCTCACTGTGATAACTGTGGAATGGGAAATTAAGTTCAGAAATGAATTCAAGTATTACTGGCACTCAGGGAAAACTAGGTTATCAGCTGACTGTATAATTCCCCCTGAGAAAACACAATTACACAACAAGAGGGTATGTAATCAAAAGAACATTTACCAAATCAATAGTAGCAGTAACAGAAGTGACCATAAAAGTACACGAACAATAGAAATTCATTCTCTGTAGTGTATATCACCCATGAGTGCAATTAGACTATAGATATTAACCACAGAGCTGCAGATGTTTCCATACCATACTTGCTCAAACGGGAATTCTATAAGGTATTTATCCTCTACCATGAAACAGAAAACATTTTATTGGGGTGTAAGACCTAACAAGAGCCGTGATTCAGAACTTAGGATGTCCACCTATGTAGGGTGGATGGACGTTGTGACAGACGCACCCGGGACATCCCCGGACTCTCTTATGTCTAAAATCATCAAATGTCAACTAGGGGCATAGGATGACTGAGAAATTATATATTGGACTACCTGAGATGGGATTATTATGAAATTATTATCCACAATATTCCAGGATATCTGTAAAGAACTATTTACTGTTTGTTGATTCTGAACTCAAAGGGTTAATTGTAAGAGTGACTCATTCATAATGTTTAGACACATACTGTTAGATGCTAATGTTCTCATCTCCAGCCATCTGTCTGTTCTCTGTGCTAATTGACCCTGCTATTGTGTGAAAATGTCCTGTGTTTACACTTATAATAGGAGACGTGATGTCTACTTTGAAAGGTCATATCTCGGAATCACCTCATCTGGGTAAATGATTAGTTAATTAGCTCATGTTAATTTATGTTCTGGTTACTTCCTCTTTTTTTTTATTTCAATATGTTTATTATTTTCCAGTATTTAAAATTTCATATTTACTTACAAGTAATGAATCAAACAGTACATTTTACATACATGTGAGTAAGTAAACACCACCATTAAACTCTATGGGCCAGATTCTTAAAAATTTGCGTATCTGGCAGGGGGTGGCGTATCGTACCGCATTTACGCTACGCCTATGCCAATTACTGGAGCAAGTGCCGTATTCTCAAAGTACTTGCTCCGTAATTTTCGGCGGCGTAGCGTAAATGCGGCGTCGTAATAGTGAAAGGAGGGGGCATGCTGTATTTAAATTAAGCACGCCCCGTGCCTAACGAACTGTGCATGCGCAGGCCTTAATTGTAGGCCACTGCGCATGCTCCGTAATATGCCGCAAATACATAGTTTGCGACGTGAACGTAATTAACGCACGTCCCTATTCACGATGCGTTACGTAAACGACGTAAACAACGGAAAAAGCCGACGCTAAACCGACGGCCATACTTAACATGGCATACAACGGACTGAAGTAAGGTTACCCCTCATATAGCAGGGGTAACCTTACGCGTACGCAACCTACGTAAACTACGTTGCCGCGGTGCAAAAACATTCGAGAATCGGCGTATCGGCTCATTTGCATATTTGGCGGTGAAGTCGACGTAAACGCCACCTAGCGGCCGTCGTAGTATTGCATTTAGGATCCGACGGTGTAAATGACTTACACAAGTCGGATCCAAGCTTAAAACCGGCGTATCATGTTTTCAGAATAGAAAACAATGATACGCCAGAGGGAAATTCGAATTACGCCGGTGTATGTGTACATACACGGGCATAATTCCTTTGAGAATCTGGCCCTATGTGCGTAGAATAATTTATCAAACCACTACCACAAAATTACTTTCATTTTGCTTTGCCGCATATTGTGTAGATACGTTGATCTAAGTTATTCCCTGTGGCCTAAGAGTTAGGAACGGGGCCAGGAGGAAGAGCATCGGGGGGCAAACCCATCCAAGCATCGGAAGCCTGATATCGTCAAAGGAAAAAAAAAAGAAGAAAAAAAAAGGGGGGATCAGAGTCTAGTCCGCCTTGTGGTTAGTAACTGGTTTTTGAGAGATTTCTATCTTCTAGGGTTGAGGGAGGTTACGGACCATACGAGCGGTCTACCACTAGGGGGGGAATCCTATATCTCTTAGCCAGGGCCCCCACACTCTTTTGTGAAAATGTCCTGTGTTTACACTTATAATAGGAGACGTGATGTCTACTTTGAAAGGTCATATCTCGGAATCACCTCATCTGGGTAAATGATTAGTTAATTAGCTCATGTTAATTTATGTTCTGGTTACTTCCTCTTTTTTTTTATTTCAATATGTTTATTATTTTCCAGTATTTAAAATTTCATATTTACTTACAAGTAATGAATCAAACAGTACATTTTACATACATGTGAGTAAGTAAACACCACCATTAAACTCTATGGGCCAGATTCTTAAAAATTTGCGTATCTGGCAGGGGGTGGCGTATCGTACCGCATTTACGCTACGCCTATGCCAATTACTGGAGCAAGTGCCGTATTCTCAAAGTACTTGCTCCGTAATTTTCGGCGGCGTAGCGTAAATGCGGCGTCGTAATAGTGAAAGGAGGGGGCGTGCTGTATTTAAATTAAGCACGCCCCGTGCCGAACGAACTGTGCATGCGCAGGCCTTAAACGTAGGCCACTGCGCATGCTCCGTTATATGCCGCAAATACATAGTTTGCGACGTGAACGTAATTAACGCACGTCCCTATTCACGATGCGTTACGTAAACGATGTAAACAACGGAAAAAGCCGACGCTAACCCGACGGCCATACTTAACATGGCATACAACGGACTGAAGTAAGGTTACCCCTCATATAGCAGGGGTAACCTTACGCGTACGCAACCTACGTAAACTACGTTGCCGCGGTGCAAAAACATTCGAGAATCGGCGTATCGGCTCATTTGCATATTTGGCGGTGAAGTCGACGTAAACGCCACCTAGCGGCCGTCGTAGTATTGCATTTAGGATCCGACGGTGTAAATGACTTACACAAGTCGGATCCAAGCTTAAAACCGGCGTATCATGTTTTCAGAATAGAAAACAATGATACGCCAGAGGGAAATTCGAATTACGCCGGTGTATGTGTACATACACGGGCATAATTCCTTTGAGAATCTGGCCCTATGTGCGTAGAATAATTTATCAAACCACTACCACAAAATTACTTTCATTTTGCTTTGCCGCATATTGTGTAGATACGTTGATCTAAGTTATTCCCTGTGGCCTAAGAGTTAGGAACGGGGCCAGGAGGAAGAGCATCGGGGGGCAAACCCATCCAAGCATCGGAAGCCTGATATCGTCAAAGGAAAAAAAAAAGAAGAAAAAAAAAGGGGGGATCAGAGTCTAGTCCGCCTTGTGGTTAGTAACTGGTTTTTGAGAGATTTCTATCTTCTAGGGTTGAGGGAGGTTACGGACCATACGAGCGGTCTACCACTAGGGGGGGAATCCTATATCTCTTAGCCAGGGCCCCCACACTCTTTTGTGAAAATGTCCTGTGTTTACACTTATAATAGGAGACGTGATGTCTACTTTGAAAGGTCATATCTCGGAATCACCTCATCTGGGTAAATGATTAGTTAATTAGCTCATGTTAATTTATGTTCTGGTTACTTCCTCTTTTTTTTTATTTCAATATGTTTATTATTTTCCAGTATTTAAAATTTCATATTTACTTACAAGTAATGAATCAAACAGTACATTTTACATACATGTGAGTAAGTAAACACCACCATTAAACTCTATGGGCCAGATTCTTAAAAATTTGCGTATCTGGCAGGGGGTGGCGTATCGTACCGCATTTACGCTACGCCTATGCCAATTACTGGAGCAAGTGCCGTATTCTCAAAGTACTTGCTCCGTAATTTTCGGCGGCGTAGCGTAAATGCGGCGTCGTAATAGTGAAAGGAGGGGGCGTGCTGTATTTAAATTAAGCACGCCCCGTGCCGAACGAACTGTGCATGCGCAGGCCTTAAACGTAGGCCACTGCGCATGCTCCGTTATATGCCGCAAATACATAGTTTGCGACGTGAACGTAATTAACGCACGTCCCTATTCACGATGCGTTACGTAAACGATGTAAACAACGGAAAAAGCCGACGCTAACCCGACGGCCATACTTAACATGGCATACAACGGACTGAAGTAAGGTTACCCCTCATATAGCAGGGGTAACCTTACGCGTACGCAACCTACGTAAACTACGTTGCCGCGGTGCAAAAACATTCGAGAATCGGCGTATCGGCTCATTTGCATATTTGGCGGTGAAGTCGACGTAAACGCCACCTAGCGGCCGTCGTAGTATTGCATTTAGGATCCGACGGTGTAAATGACTTACACAAGTCGGATCCAAGCTTAAAACCGGCGTATCATGTTTTCAGAATAGAAAACAATGATACGCCAGAGGGAAATTCGAATTACGCCGGTGTATGTGTACATACACGGGCATAATTCCTTTGAGAATCTGGCCCTATGTGCGTAGAATAATTTATCAAACCACTACCACAAAATTACTTTCATTTTGCTTTGCCGCATATTGTGTAGATACGTTGATCTAAGTTATTCCCTGTGGCCTAAGAGTTAGGAACGGGGCCAGGAGGAAGAGCATCGGGGGGCAAACCCATCCAAGCATCGGAAGCCTGATATCGTCAAAGGAAAAAAAAAAGAAGAAAAAAAAAGGGGGGATCAGAGTCTAGTCCGCCTTGTGGTTAGTAACTGGTTTTTGAGAGATTTCTATCTTCTAGGGTTGAGGGAGGTTACGGACCATACGAGCGGTCTACCACTAGGGGGGGAATCCTATATCTCTTAGCCAGGGCCCCCACACTCTTTCGAACCTTTTGTAGTTTCCTTGTTTAATAAAGGCCACTCTCTCGCTCCAAATCAGGGTGTTAATGGTTTCAAACCAGTTCCTGACAGAAGGGGGGGGGTATGGGCCTGCCATCTCTGTGCGATTAACTTGCGTGCCTGAAATAGACCTTGCAGTACACCCTCTATTGCTCCCGGTGGAGCTCTATGGTCCTCCATGTCCCCTAATACTTCCTCTTTAAACTGTATATAAGGTTGTATTCTTGGTTCTATTAAACACTCCATGTTCAGCAGACAAACAAGTCTTGTCTCGTTGTGTGCTTGAGAGCAGCTGGAATATCTGATATCAATATCCAGACTGATTTCGAAGTGGTATATGATGGAAGCACTCAAGCGGAGTGTGGGACGTTCTGTTACAGACATATAGGCACAAGCTTACCATTCTATGACACCATAGTCACCTCGAATGTACATAAATGACCCTTGTGGTCCTCTGAGAGGAGAGCTGAGCAGGCAGCTATTGCTGACAGTGATCTCTAGGACTGGGTAAGGTTTATTAAACTATCTCTTTGCTGTTTCCCCAAAGAACGGTCTACTGATGGTCATTTCTAAAGGAATATGGTTGTCACCTGACCGAGACGCATAGGGCCAGCTTGAACGAATGCTATCTCGTGTCTATGGTCAGCAATATGGTTTGGTTCTCCCTCCTCCAAGTACCTATAAGGTATGAGTGTTAGGATAAGACATTTTGTGTTCCCTCTCTTCCTGTCTTGGTTAATTACCATTAACCAATAATTTATTCGTTACTTATTCATTATAGATGACCCCAATAACTGCTCCTGATGAGTGGATATTTCTCCACGAAACGCGTCCAGCCTTACTATCAATTGATGTCATATCACAGCAATCACAAGGAAATCTTGGGTTTTACTGAAAAGTTTGAGTCATTAATTTATGTTAGTCCAATATATTACCTTAATATGTTCAACATTTGGGTACACTACTGACATCTATGAGAATCATGTGCTACTATGCATATTATGCAACCAATTTTTACCATGTTTAATATGATTTACCAATCATTTTATACCATACTCGGTATTATTTTATGGATTTATTATGAATGTAATTTTATGTACTATACTCAATGTTGCTACTATTAAATGTTATGTCTACCATATTGATTGACTCATCCTGCCCCAGTGTCTTGTTTCTTATAAAGTCCCACTGCCCCTTCCCTGCCCCTATTGCCATTTCCTTTTCCAAGCATTTAGGGATATAGACCTGTGCACTGTTTAGTCATGGTCTCATATAAAGTCCCAACAATCTTTTTCTTCAAGTACAATACCTATAAAGACCTGTTAAACGTCTACCAATTTTTCTCCTTGCTCACCGCAACTTATTAATTTCTCCCATTTCCCATACTATGTTCTGTGCTACAGGAGTGCTTTACTAACCATACGACACTCATTGGCCTTTGGCCGGTACATAAGTTGGAAGCATAAGGGAGAGAAGCATTGATGCTCAACATTTTCAGTCTTTGTTACATTTTTTTCTTACTTTTGCCTTTTACTAGCCATCTCTATATTCTTGTGAGTAATCCCAGCAAAACTGCAGGTGCAGGTCATAAGCTACTCACTGCTCGAATAATGCACAATCTTCTCTTTCTTTGCAGACTTTTAATTACTGGGTTGTATAATCTAAAGCAGTGTTGTCAAACATGAAATGAAATAGCATGGAGGGCCGGATTCGGCCCACGGGCCTTGTGTTTGACACCTATGATCTAAACTAAAGATGCTAAACAACATTCTCCATGCAATATATAGTCATGCGACATGGTTGGCAACTGAAAAATTCAAACCTGTGTAGCACTACCCAAGCAAGGGCTGCTTGTAACTGTCTACCCTATTCCTGCACACCCAGGCAACAAGCATTTTTCACTTGCATCCGAACACAAGAAGTCAGTCTCTGACTGTTGTTTTCAGGGATAACAACTTAGATGGGGTAGAGGGGTTATGGGATATCCAACTTGACAGAAACAATGTATTGGGACAACCTCTATACAAAGTAATGATCCTAGACTGTTCTCCCTCTTAGAAACCTTCAGTCCTTCAGGATCAGCAGCAAAAAGTCATTTAGGACTAGGAGTTCTTAGCCCCCTTTAGAAAAATAGCACAGTCTGTTGTAAACTGAATGTATGGTTATCTCCACTCCAGGGGGGGACTGACCATTCGCGCACTCGGGCACTGCCTGAGGACCCCGTGCCACTAGGGATCCCCATCAGGGTTGCCAGCCTCAGTAAAACCAGGGACAGTATGTCCCGCGTAATTTCGTTAGACTGGCGCATCCTTCCGCGCAAAAGTGCGCTAGACACACCATTGATTTGCTAGTCAAATATGCTAATGAGGGACTTACGGGGATCCACAAAACAACGTTGGGGCAGCGCAGGCGACGCAGTGTGCGCAACAGCAAAATGACCTGTCTAAAATTAGAGCATATAAAAGCTGGTCTAAAAAGAGAAAAAAAGTCTACTTGTCAGATAAAGCAACACTGTTAGTGAGGAGTTCAGCAGTCACACGTGTTGCTCAACAATCTGTATGCCAACATGCCAGGGGCATCGTCGCGCATAGCTATACTACTGACTTTAGATGAACAAAGAAGGATGAAGGCACTGAGGAGGGCATTGAGGAGGGCACTAAGGAGGGCACGGGAGATGTTTTATTTTTATTTTTTATTTGCTTATATAAAATTTTCAATTTAATCTAATCTAATACAATATTGTTATCTGATACAAGCCCCTCACTCTTCACTTGATATATCACACACGCATAGACATCTTTGGCATGAGTGATTCTGAGGTGTCTTGCATCTTCAGATTCACCCCTCATGTCATCCTGGGATGACCACAACCTTGCAGGAGGACATCAGCAGCCCAACACATGGCACCACCCATGACACCCATGACAGCTACATATCCAATCAGAGCCCCATCCCCACAGATTTCGAACAGAACATGTATGGGGACAGCTGGCTGGTTGGTGAGTGACATGGGTGGCAGGCATGACTATCCCCTCCCGTGATGCACACCTCACAAGTGGCACATGCATGACTAACATCCTCCTGTCTTTTCCCTTCAAGGTGACTCTGCATATGCACTGGTACCCCATCTCATGACCCCATCTCATGCCAGCTCACATTATGCATCTTTGCACGTTAAACACACACATTAATCATGGCACAATGAGAATGCATGCATGCACACCACTGTGGTCCCTAGCACATACACATCACATCCTCATCAAATTGGATTGGCACCAGTCCACCATGCTGGACTTGTGAGCAGCAACGCCACGCCAAGGCTCCAATTATGTCACTGTACATTCATACACCATTCACACGGACCTGGGGATCACTTCTCCCTGGTCCTGGGGAACCCTTCTCCACCAAAATAGAGGGTGACACCCCTTTTCCGGCAGGAATGTCACCCCCACATTCACACAGCATTCACAACACAAAAAAAAAATAACCCAAAAAAATGACCTGCCAAAGCAAAAAATGTCCAGCAAAAAAAAAAAAAAAATGACAAAAAAAAAAAAAAAATCTATTTAAAAAAAAAAAAAAAAAATGGGGAAAAACAAATTAGTGCCCTCTGCGTGAGCCACGCCTGGGGCGCCCCCGGCCATGGCCCCGGCTTCTCAGGGGAGACTCATGGGGGAGGGGTAAAACCGGGGAAGGAGGAGCAGCCCCTGATCTCTGCCCACCTGGCGGCCTGCCCTCCAAGGCCACGGCTATTCTGTCCAGGGCAGCACCAAGTGTTGCCGTGTTGGCCTGGATAGCCAGGGTAAGGGCCCTCACATCCTGCCCAACGCCTGCTGATGTCGTCTGCAGTTCGTTTAGGCAGGTTGTGAAAGCCCGGGAGTGGGAGTCCAGGTTCCCCAGCGTATTCTTGATGGAGGACAGGCTCTCCTCCATCCGCACCAATGTCTGGCTGACCTGTCCCAGATGGCGGGTCTGGAGGAACTGGTCCCTTCTCAGGGTGGCGGGCAGGAGATCGGCCAACCCCCTGGTGGTCTGGGATGACATCCTGCCTCCAGCTGATGCTTGTGGCCAGGGAGAAGGGGAGGCCCTTGTGAGGGGAGCCATGTTGGGGGAGGAGGGGGGGGGCTCCCCCTTAGGGAGGCCTGCCTGCTGCCAGGCAGAGGGGAAGAGTCCTCAAAACTCAAACGTCCAGTGCCTGACATGGACTCCTCCTCCTCATGATTCTCCTCCTCCTCATGATTCTCCTGCTCCTCTTGAACCTCCTCCGCGGACTCCGGCCTTGTTGGGGGGGGCCTCATTAGGCTGCTGTCCTGGGGTTGGTGCGGTCAGGCCAGATGGCCCTGCACCCTCCTGCACATCTGTGGATGACACAAAACATTCACAGGATCCACACACTTGCCACATATTCCCTTTCACCCCCTCCCCCACACATGCTACACACCTGATATGAAAAAAATAAAAATTACCTGGCACCACGGGCTCCGGACTTGAGTCAAAGCCGGGCAGGCCCTCAACTTCATGCCGATGAAAGGTCAGGGCCACCGCACGCTCCTCCGCTGTCAGGCTAATACGGCATGGTGGGCCCCCTCCTGTGCCCCTGGCATGGGCATGCATTCTGGCCAGCTTCTTTTTGACCAGACGCCGGAGGTCATTGATTTTTTTGTCAATCCCAGACCTGGTCCGTGTCTCCCCTGCCCCGCTGAATTCACCTGGTCAGTGATCCTATCCAAAATCTCCCTCCTCCTGGCCGGGGTGGTGTTGGCACTCTGTGGGCCGTGGAGGAAACGCCCATACTCGCTAATGGCCCGGGCAAGAATCTGTTTTTCCACAAGTGTAAAATTCAGCTTGCGTTTTCTCTCACTCATCCTTCCAAAAAAAATCAGTCCCAGTCAACAAAATTCACGCACACAAACAAGCACAACCAATCAAAAAAAACACACACACAGAGAGAAAACTACTGAGCAAGAAACAGTCCCCAAAAAACAAAACAAAAATACAGCAGGAAAAGAAACAAACACAAATATATCAATCAAAAAAACAGTCTCTCAAACACTTATCAAAAACCACTTTCAAAAATCTACTAACAAACACTTGATCACACAGAACACTAATCTGACAACTACAAAACACACCGCAATGAACAACAGGACAAAAGCACTTTGTTAAATGGGAAGGGACAAAGGGATGTACTTTTGCAAAGGAAGTGCGTTTGTGTGTGTCTATTTATGCTGTTTGCGTAGTTCACAACGTTGCCCTAGTCCATTTCCAATTTCACTGATTGCGCCGCTCCCGAGTTGTGAGCATGCGCACAGCGGAGCTGACATGGTCTCCTTCAAGCGCGCATGCGCGAGCCGGCCGGCCCTTCATTTGCATGGGGTCACGGCTCATTTCAATGTAACACGCCCACGTCCTTCCCAATTTGTATTACTCCTCCTTACGCCTCTGAAAAAACGTTACGTATGCGCAATTTCCTGCGCAAAAGCTACAAGAATGCGGTGATTACGCGGCAAAATTGCGCAAGTCTAACGTAAAGGCGGTGCGCTACGCCGGTCCAATAATGCGCAGATGTACCTGAATCTGGGCCAGTGTGTGTGTGTATACCATGTGGCCCCATAATATATTGCCTGGGGCCCAATAATCTCCTATTACCCGGGGGCCCTATAATCTCCTATTGCCCGGGGGCCCCATGAGTTGTCAGTCCGCTCCTGCTCCTCTCGTTTGTAGAACTCCTTCCATCTCCACTGCCTGTACGACCACCTGGCTGCTCCAAAGATCTCCCAGGGCAAGGAATAGAAAGGGTTAAGCACAGCACTGTCCTTCAGAAATCTTGCTATATATAGCAATCTTTCCCCGTGTGAATCCCTGGTTGTGCTGATGTACTCACTCTGTCCTCCTCTCCTTGCTGCTCCTTAGGTGCTGAAAGGTTCTTCCCAGGCCCATCCTGGAGGCAGAGTCCCCCTCAGACCCAAGGGTCCCCTCTTAGGCCATCGGCCGCCTCCTCAGAACTCCATCTTTCACCTGACTTTGCCATATTTAAAGGCTGTTCCATCCACCCTGACAGGACATTCTACCCGAAGATTGGTCAGATTCCCCTAACTTTGCAGATCAGGACCTCCTGGCCTCCGCCCACTAACTTCCAGAAGCTTCTACAAGCTTACAGATATAGGGGGAGGTACCAGAGACCACGGGTTTGACCATCAACACAGAGAGTGCTGATGGGAATTCCTAAGCAATTGTCCAGCAGGCAGGAAGAAGCTGTCCCTGCCAGGAGAAGACAGGGGTTATTGCTAGCAGCTATAGCAACCACTATCGATAACTGCAAGTGAATCCAGCAGGCTGGTGGTATCCAAGTTGATTGATTGATAAACTTGGTACATTCCTGCACACGCCGTTCTAATCTCAGCCAGTTTCTGCTGAACCAGCCAAGATTCAAACCGTCAATTAATTATTCATTATTATTATTGTGGTGATTGAAAATTTGAGCTTTACCCTCTCTTTCAGTCCCTATGGCAATGGTCACCAGGGTGCATTAGGGGATGAAGCTCCACAAACAATAGAAAACCCTTCCACACCCAACCAAACTTAAAAAAAAAAAAAGGTCTGATACATTTTGATACATTTTAATTCTGCCACCTCTGCCTGATTTCATTCATTGTAGATTGGTATGTTTTATGAATTATTATGATTGGCTAATTAAAGCTTGCCTGCACTTAAAGCTTTTATATTCTCATCAATAGGGATTTCTGTATTCAGCAATTGACTCCATATACATGATGATTGTCCTACCCTAGCTCTTGGCAAGCCACTTGCTGTTGTGACTGGCGGTGCCAAAGCTTTCACCCAGCATTTAATGACTGGCAGAGCCAGGTTACTCCTGTTAACTGGAGCTGAAGATGCATTGGCTGTCAGGGGCTGTTTGCCAGCTGCAGTTTTTTATGTTCCAACAGCTGCCAGGCCAGGTAAAGCATATTGAGAATGAGGCAGGATGCCCAGTCTGCCACCTTCCCACTGGCTCCTTAATGAACCTAGGGATGACCCATAGAGCAGTCTAACAGTAAGTGACAAGGACACAAGCCCTGCCATCAGGAACATGTTAATCTTCTGTCTGAGCATCATCTGCTGCTGGTAGCCCAGACAGAGTATCAGCCAGATCCTTACTGTCTCAAGCAGTTTGTCACTTACTATCTGCCTGGTACATATAATCACATTGATAGTAGCTGGCCACACACATCAACTGTATATGTCTTTGTTCCATTGATTCTCCATTTTGATCATTGTAAAATGTATGTGTAAAGCCAATGAATTTAAATTGGTATTAAACCCAAAGCCAAAAATTTAATATATTGCAGCTTACTAATCATTAGATGTGATGGCTGTATTCGTTTTCCTTTTTTTTTAGGCTTTTTTCCATCGGTTTTCACCTCCTGAGCCAGCAAGTAACACACCTCCTGTATTAGAGTGCTCAACTCTGGATAAGGGAGCAACAGAAATACCTTTGGACAGCAGCATTGTCAGTCTGGGGGCAGGGTGTGTTAGAAGTACTAGCAGATTTAGGTACACTAACAAACTGAACACATACTCTAGTTTACACTTTATAAGCAGTTACAACAACAGTTGTGTTCGTTTTGAGATGCTGATCATTGTAAACAGCACTGTCTTTGGTAAATGCAGGGGCGTAACTACAGCATTTGGCACCCAGGGCGGATCCTGTATCTGGCACCCCCCTCCCCAACTTTAAAATGGAAAAACACCACACTGTGCCCCTGCATACCTCTGCACCCCCCAATATCACTTTGTCACTACTGTGTACCCCCTCTCCACAACTTCCCCTGCACATTACACATTCCCCACCCAGCTCTGAACCCCTGCACATTACACATTGCCCGCTAGCTCTGGACCCCTGCACTTTACACATTGCCCCAAGCTTTGGACCCCTACACATTAAACATTGTTCCCCCCAGCTCTGGACCCCTGCACATTACACACTGCCCCCCCAGCTCTGGACCCCTGCACATTACACATTGCCCCTTCCTACCTTACTGGGGCATGCATGCAGAGCTGGATACATGGAAGGGTACAGAGGGTCAGCAGAGCAGAGTACAGAGGGTCAGCAAAGCAGAGTACAGAGGTCAGCAGGGCAGAGTACATGGAGGAAGGAGTGCACATTACATGGGGGGCAGCAGGTTATATTACACAGGGGAGCAGCAGGGCACAGTGTTGAGGGGTTTCCTTCACATTCAGAGCAGTGCAGGGAAGCTGCTGTACAATCCTGTTCTGGCATGCTGTTCTCTCCCAGCCTGCCTCTCTCATCCATCTCATGTGATGTCACAAGAAAGCACATTGAATTTACAGGAGGTATAAAGGGGCTGGCGGGGGAACAGTGGAGACACTTATTGCTTCCCTGCACCATTCTGCATATGAGGGAAATAATAGGAGAATGTCGGCTTAGTTGGGATGCGATCAATTGCCTGTGACTGATGAGTATGAATGAATGAAAACTTATATAGCGCAGCACATGCGAATTAAATCGCCTCTGGGCGCTTGTTGTTCCTGTCTCCTTTGGTATCAAAGAGATGAGTCTTGATTTTTCTCCTGAATTCTGAGTGGTTCTCCTCCAACCGAATGCTGGTTGTTAAAGAGTTCCATAGTCTGGGACCTTGGACCGCGAATCTTCTTTCTCCTTTGGACTTGTATCTGGCTTTCGGTATCTGCAGCAGATTTTGGTTGGTGGATCGCAGAACGCGATTGGGATTGTGAACTTTTATTTTGTCGCATAGATAATGGGGAGCATTCCCATGAATACATCTATGTTTTAGACAGAGTGCTTTAAAAGTAATTCTGTCTTTTACTGGTAACCAGTGAAGAGCTCTCAGTGAAGGTGAGATTGATTCCCAGGTTTTTTTCCCAGTCGCAAGTCTAGCGGCCGTATTCTGAACGACTTGTAGACGAGCGATTTGGTACTTGGGGAGTCCGAGGTAAAGGGCATTTGCATAGTCCAGTCTGGAGTTTACAATTGCTCCCACCACGACCGCTATATCTTCTTTGGGAATAAAAGGAGTAAGTTTGCGTAGTAGGCGCAGCAGATGATGAGATCCGCTGACTACTGACCCTATTTGTGCGTCCATTGTCATGTAGGCGTCGAAGATGACCCCAAGACTTTTGACTTTGGCGCTAGGGGTGATGATTTTGCCCAGAATGGGCGGGGGTATCCAGATTTTTGCAGGTTGATTCATACGCTTGGCGTGAAACAGGAGAAGTTCTGTTTTCGCTCCATTGAGTTTAAGATAACTCTTTGTCATCCAGTCTTCTACCAAAGAGAGACATGTCTCTAGATTGAGGTGGTGATCCTTTTTATTGCAAATGCGGAAATACAGTTGCGTGTCGTCTGCATATGAATGATAGAGCAGTTTTTGACTGCTAATGATTTCAAAAAGAGGGAAGATAGATGTTAAATAACACCGGTGACAGAGGGAATCCTTGAGGGACTCCGCACGATAATGTGCGTTTTTCAGAAGTGAAAGGTCCTAACTTCACTATTTGTGATCGGTTTTCCAAAAAAGAGGAAAACCAAGATAAATCGCCTTCTGCGACTCTGGCTACTTCAGCTAGCCGAGTCAATAAAAGCTTGTGGTCTACTGTATCGAAAGCTGCACTTAGGTCCAACAGAACCAGAAGACAAGATTCTCCTTAGTCTGCGGCCTCGAGAGCGCCGTCCCATATCTTGAGCAGTGCTGTTTCCGTCCCGTGTCCGGGCCGGAATCCCGATTGGAATGGATCAAGTAGGTTGTGGGTATCTAGATGCTGTTGCAGCACTACTTTTTCCATTACTTTTGAGAGTACATTTAGGCCTGTTATGGGACGGCGGTGGAGAGGGTCCTTGGGGTCCAGGGTGGGTTTCTTCAGAATGGGTCGAATTATGCCCTCCTTCGTAGAGTAGATTGTGGTGACTTCTCTTGGTTGAGAAATCCTGGTCTAAAACTCTGCACACGCGGTTGGACCTTTGTCCAACCAAAATTACATCGGAATTCCAGTAAAAGAGAACATGTTCTATATCTAAACTCCGACAGAATTCCTCTGAACTTCCAATGGAATAATCCGATAGGGCATACACACGGTTGGAATTTCCAATGGAAATAGTCCATCTGACTTTTCTCCATTGGAAATTCTGATTGTGTGTATGTAGCGCTACCCCATTCAGGAGTCGCTGGTTGTTTTTGGGATCGGCGTATTAAGTTACCCTCGATGGCTTCTCTAGGGGTGATGGTAGTGAGTACAGGTAGTGAGCGAATGTCCAGTCAGCAAATTCGTTTTCAAATGCTTTATTTCCAAGGCCCAACACGGCCAACATCAACACAAAGTGGGATAGAAAAGGTTGATGAAGCAGAAGAAGAACATTTTCAGTATCAGGCCCAGGATAGATAGGGAAAGCAAGCCTGCTTTCATCAATAGCACAGTTCTTTGCCACTCTAGCCAGAGTGGGTGAAGCGCCTCCGGACAGACTCCTGTCACGAGCCTGGCAGCCGAAGTGTCACTTAGATTGCTGGGAGGAACAGACCTTTGCCACAGGCCTGGCTCGGGCCTCTGCCACAGGCCTAGTACTTGGGTGAGCTAAATGGATTCTTGAGCGAATCCTCCCAGTAAGTTCAGTCAGGGTCACTGGTTGACAGTTTGAGGTGTACCTGTCAATCCCCGGTCACCGGATCCCCGATGGTTCGTTCAAGCCCTCTTGGATCACCTGCCTCCGGATTCTCCTCAAGCCGATCCCCCACCGAGCAGCACACAGCCTGGGATCCTCCTTAGTTTAGCTGGGGACCCAGTAAGTCACTGCGCCCCCTTTCAGCATCCGCATGGAACTCCGCGTAGCAAATGACCCCGGCCAGGTAGGCCATGTCGCCGGGGTCCATTGGATGCGCACACCCCAAAAGTGGGTGCCGCACCTGGAACCTGGAACCCGCGAAGAACCAAAGAAAATTGCGTCCGCCACGGATATACCCCTCCCCAGCATGCCCAGCGAGGGAAAACTTGGCTGCTGGGGAAAAGTGGCTCCGTCAGAACCCCTCTAGCGCCACCTGCCGCCCAGGGGTGTGAACATCATTTTAGCCATATGAACACCCTTTGTTCTGTGGAGGGCTGCAAGACTTAAGACTTTGCCTTTATACCATACTGATACACCCAGTTTGGCGATACACCAGAGCGCAGGAGGATTTTTGTGGAACATCACCCCTGGAGCACAGACTGACCCACAGGACAGTTCTGAATGACAGCAGCCCAAATTTTGCACAATTATGAATGGGAGCAAAAATAACTCTCCCATTCCCCATTAACTTTAGCGTAGTGCCCATACTGAAAGTAAGGGGGCACCACATTATATATATATATATATAAAAAAAAAATATATATATATATATATATATATATATATATATATATATATATATATAGACCATTCTGAACCCTCTGCTCTCCACAGAATACATATGCTTTTGTTGTAGTCTCTAAAACCTGCTTTAGCTCTTCCACACATGCAAAGAAAAATTACCTACTGATTCAATTCAAGAACATGCATTACTTTGTGATGTGCTGGAAAAAAGATTAGGTCTGTTTTTTGTTCCATAAATGTACATTGAAGGCTCAGTGAAATCGAATTACTTCACACAATTGTCAAGATGTGTGTATAAGTGTGAATGGGTCCTAATGGGCAGGAGAGAGTTAAAGAGATACTTCATTTTTTTCCCCGCAATTTCAGCTGCTCATGTAACCACTTACTATGCATCTTCTTCTAGTTCATCTCTTGTATTCCCTCTGGTTTTATCTGTCTGCCAAATTGCTGCCCCCTCTCCCCCTTTCCGGCTTTAGTGTGGCTCTTTTTCCTTGCAGAGTCATGTGGAGCCAGGGGCGGACTGACCATTTTGGCACTGCCCGAGGGCCCCATGCCACTAGGGGGCCCCATCAGGGTTACCAGCTTTAGTAAAGCCAGAATTTTTTTTTTTTTAAATCCCAAAACGATAGCTGCCCCACCTCTCTAGTACCTTTTCAGTGTGTGAATGTGTATTCTGTGTGTATGTAGACTGTGTGTGTATACTGTGTGTGTATATTGTGTGTCTGTGTGTGTATGCTGTGTATGTATACTGTATGTGTGTGTGTATACGGTGTGGCCCCATAATATATTGCCTGGGGGCAACATAATCTCCTATTACCCGGGGGACCCATGAGTTTCAGCCTGCCCCTGTGTTGTGCCATCCTATTGTGTGCTCTCTAGGGAACAGGACTACATAATGACATCAGGATGCTGCCTGTGCCCACATGTACAGACAGCCTGAACGCCATGCAGTGCCTGAACATTGGCCAAAACATCATCAATGAATTGGGCTTAGAGAGCTCTCCCTGCTGTTCCTCCTTGTTCTTCTATGTGGCAAGGAGGAAGACTAAGGATGCACAAATATTAATGCAAGTCTTCTGCACTTTTTGGCAAGGTTTGGATGATTGCAGGGCCGGTGTTACCACTAGGCAAACTAGGCAGCCTCCTAGGGCACACTACTGCCTAGCGTGCCCAGCCACTGGTGTTCCTACTCTCTTCTCTCTGCAGCAAGCAACTAAGTCTCAGCATCAGCAGGCAGCTGCTGCTCAGTTCGCACAGTGTTAGAGACACTAATGAATGAAAGCGAGCAAACAATCATTGATGGGTGCAGGTGAGGCTTCATTTGATGGGCACTGGTGGGGAGGCATTGATGGGCGCTGGTGAAGCAGCATTGATGGGCGCTGATAAAGCTGCAATAATGGGCGCCAGTAGGCGGCATTGATAGGCGCTGGTAAGGCTGCATTTGATGGGCGCTGGTGAGGCTGCATTTGATGGGGGCTGGTGAGGCTGCATTTGATGTGCGCTAGTGAGGCTACATTTGATGGGCACTTCATAAAAAAAGTGGGGTATACATGCACAGGGGGAAGGGGGTGGAGTCAGGGGTGGGGCCAATGGGGCGGCACAGTGAGGTTTCGCCTAGGGTAATTTGCACCAGCCCTGGTTGATTGACCAATGCTACATTAAACTATAGCCAGGTGTTTTAACTAAAAATGATGAGTACTACTTTGCTAGTGCGTGCCTTGTTAAGGGAAAACTTTCCATTTGAATTTCTGTTAGGGCCAGCTATTTCCCCCAGTTCTCAGCCTCAGGAGGCAGACATCAAAAACAAGGAGATCAGAGAAAAGCCTGCTGTGCTTGCAGAGACAACGTGCTGTAAGTTCCCCATGAACTTCTGGCTGGGGCACACTCTGGCACCATGGCAAGAGGGCATGCAGAGACATAGCAGGAGTGCCAACTTATTATTTTAATTACTCATGAATAAAAAATGTAACAGGTTGTATGGCTGATTAAAGCCAGACAATGCCCTGGTGAATCGAATTAACCAGGATACCTGTAAAATGTACACATGTAAGTAATTAAACTCATTGTGTAAGTCATTAGCACACTTGCAGCTCAGTGCCGGGCCCTAGGATCAAGTAATTGGTAATATAAAATGTTATAGACACTTTCTAATACAGCTAAAACTAAGCAGGCACCATAGCTGCTCTTGATTAATTTCAAAAATTATATTTTTTACAAGGTTAAAAAGTTTTTGCATGTGACCAATCATCTCTTCTTCCTAATAGTGAGGGTGTGGGGTTACACTGTGCCCTCACCTATAAGTAGCCTTTGAAGCAAGGAGCACATGGAAAGGCAGGGATGGACTGGCCATTGGAACTACAGGGAGTTTTCCCGGTGGGTCGATGGCTCAGTGGGCCGGCTTCAGTGACAGCGAACCGCCGCCCCCTCCACTCCTCTGTCTCTCCCTTCTCGCAGCACTCACCTCCTCTTCCTGCCCACAGCACTCACCTGGGGGGAACAAAGAAGCAGGGGAGGACCAGAGGAGCATGGGGGAGGGGACAGACAGCTGACTCAACAGCTATGGCCTGGGAGTTTCTCACTTCTGCCTAATCTTGTCCCATAAGGGGGGGGGGGCACCAAACTGATTCTTTAACCTAGGTGAAATAATGTCTAGCTTCCCCACTGGTACTGACTATAAGAGTAACAGTACCAGCCATTCTACTCTAATAAAGTAGAACGGCTAGTGGCTAGTGAAGGGGGAGAGGGGGCTTGGGTGGCCGGGGGGGTGTGGGAGTTGTCCGGCTGCCGCGGGAGAGACCTGTCACAGTGGGCCAGTCTGGATAAAGTCCAGGGCCAAATTGTTGTCCCAGTCCAGCCCTGCTGGAAGGGCAACACATGCAAAACAAAACCAGAGATATCAATTGGAGGGTCATTGGTTAACAGTTGGTTTGATACCATTGGGTATATTAACCACTTAAAGACCCCCGCACGCACATATACGGCCACAACATGGCTCGTACAGGCACAAGGGCGTAAATTTACGTCCCCGCCTGAGTGCGGTTCGGGGGTCCCATCGGGACCCCCTCCGCGGCGTGCGGGGGTCTCCCTACCTCTGGGAGCGATCCGGGATCTGCGGGCGGATGTCCGTGATATCCGCCCCCCCCCGCGATCGCTCCCAGCCAATGGGAGCGCGCTCCCAGCCTGTCACTTCCTCCTCCTGTGTTTACACAGGAAGGAGGAAATGATGTATTCTCTCATCGCAGCGCTGTTTCCCAGCGCTGCTGATGAGAGAAGACATCACAAGTAAGTGTGCACCAACACAACACTGACACACACTCACATAGGCATATTAACCCCTTGTGATCGCCCCCCCCACCCCCCTGTCACAGTGTTACTGAATGCAGTGATTTAATCACTGCATTTAGTGTCAGTGTGACAGGCACTGTAAAAAACAGTTAGTGTTAGGTTCAGGATAGCCCCCCCACCCCCCCTAATAAAGTTTTAACCCCCTGATCACCGCCCTAGTTAACCCTTTCACTCCCTATTGCCAGCGTCACTAAGCGATCATTTTTCTGATCGCTGTATTAGTGTCGCTGTTCCCGCTAGGTAGCTATTTTTTTTTATTGCGATTTTTTTTTTTTTACTAAAGACATGTGGCTAAATAAATTTTGGCCTAAATGTTTGACTAAAATTTAGTTTATTTTATTTTTTTTTTACAAAAAGTAAAAAATAGTGTTTTTTTTTCAAAAATGTCGCTCTATTTTTGTATATAGCGCAAAAAATAAAAATCGCAGAGGTGATCAAATACCACCAAAAGAAAGCTCTATTTGTGGGAAGAAAAGGACGCAAATTTTGTTTGGGAGCCACGTCGCACGACCGCGCAATTGTCTGTTAAAGCGACGCAGTGCCGAATCGCAAAAACACCTTGGGTCATTTACCAGCGTATTGGTCCGGGTCTTAAGTGGTTAAAATCATTACACCATTGTTTATTGGGTATCTATAGGCTAGTGTAGCACTACCCTCGAAGGAGCTGCTGGTTTAGATTGGGTTTTGCATGTTATTTTTTTCTGCTGCATAAAACTTGTGAAGGAAGTAGAGAGGGTAGAGAGAAGGGGAAGGTTCAGGTACACGGTACAGAATACACAAAAAGTATCGAGAGTTCCAGTATTCGCCACTCACTCCTAAATGGGTGTTGCTCACCCGGATAAACCCCTCTCACATGGCCTAGCAGCCGGAATGATGCACGGACAATTTAGAAAAAAACTGTCTCTGCCACAGATCGTCTGAGAACAAAATGGATAGACAGGAATCCTCTGCCACAGGATTTTAGTTCCGAACTTCCTGTCTTACAGCAAAAGAGCCTTTAGGCCGACCTGGTGGACCGTGAGACAAATTGAGTAGTGGATCCCTCATTAACGAAATTACCAGGCCTATCCCAAGACATCAGCCTGCTTTGCTTAGTCTCCTCCAGGTCAGGTCCTCCCCTGGTCTCCTTGGTTAAGCAGCTTCCTCCACTTGGACGGACAGCTTGGGATTCCTTCAGAATCATATGTTATAGCCAGCATAGCTGGGCCTACTGAACAGCGATGCAGCCTCGGACCAACGTGGTCCAGGGGCTGGAACCACACACATACCTCACGCCAGGAGGGCCACGAGACGAAGGAAAAACGGTGTCTGTGCCTTAAGTATCCCCTCCCAGCATTCACAGTGGGGCACCACTCCCACTGGGCTGCTGCTGTGAAGGGTCACTTAACACACCATGGTTCGCCCGAGTTCCAATATGGGCCTGGAGTGGTTACGCCACCTACAGGCAACAAGGGAAAACATCTATCCAGTACAACCATAGCCAGAACAGAGGCTAATTTCCATGCAATTAGTAAAGTCTGAGCCCAACTATTGGCTCGGACACCCCCTAAATTTATAATAGCGCCCACTCATTGGGAGACCAGCGCTACACAAGGTTTCAATAAAAGTTTCCCAAACACCAAAGAATTTTTGGACCTGTGATTCCTTGTGTACGTGCTACAAGGTACATGACAATGAGGAGTTGTTTACAGTCTCTTCATAGCATGTTTTCATAGAAATCTATACATCCAAGCAAAAAGAGGGACAACTGGGAAGAAAAGAAGGACAAAGGGATTTGGTTCCAAAAGAGGTGCAGTCCCTCCGAATGAAGGACAGTTGGGATCCATGCACACAGGGCTGTCTTAATGAGAGGGCACACCTGGGCACTGCCCAGGGGCCACAGCTGCATGGGGGCCCCTGCACTTTCCCCAAAGCAGTTGGTCCTTGAGCCCACGCTGCCCCGAAATTGGGGGCCCCATGATGGCACTGAGAGTGATAGATACACACGGGAGGCAGTCTGCCTACTACCTACTTAATGTCTGTTTACCTGCACTGTCATCATTGTAGGGGTTCCAGAGCATTACTTTGCCCAGGGGCCCATAATCAGTGTTGCCAACCTACCAGATTGAAATTTACTGGCACGACACCTGAAATTTACTGGCACAGTCACGTTTTTACTGGCATTTCACAAAAGTTACTAAATTACATTTTTAGGTGCAAATTTCAGTATTTAGGCTAAAAACAAGTACGTTAGGCAAATAGCAATGTCATTTAAGGTAGATATTAAGGTAAAAAAACATATTTTTGTTATTTTTGATATAATAAGGACAAATTATTTAGTCACATCACCCCCTGCCTCCATCCCCCTCTGTCACCAACACCTCCTGCCTTCACCCCCCTCTGCGGTTCCACAATTTCCCCCTGCCTCCAATCTTCCCCAGGCCCCCTGCCTCCAATCATCCCCTGCCTCCATCCCCCTCTGCTGTGCCACAATCTCCCCCTGCCTCCAATCTCCCCCAGGCCCCCTGCCTCCAATCATCCCCTGCCTCTATTATCCCCTGCCTCCATCCCCCTCTGCGGTGCCTCCAATCACCCCCTGCCACTAACACCCCCTGCCTCCAATCTCCCCCAGGCCCCCTGCCTCCAATCAACCCCTGCCTCCAATCAACCCCTGCCTCCATCGTCCCCTGCCTCCATCCCCCTCTGAGGTGCCACCAACAATCCCTGTCTATATCCCCACCCTCTGTGGTTCCATCAACACCCCCTGCCACTAACACCCCCTGCCTCCAATCTCCCCCTGCCTCCATTGCCCCCTGCCTCCATCCCCCTCTGCGGTGCCACTGCAGCCACCATCACCCCCTGCCTCCAATCTCCATGCGCAGTTCCAAGCCAAACCAATCTCGGCTATTTTTACTGGCACATTCCCGCAACCACTGACATTTACGAACGGGGGACAAAGTGCCAGTTTTTTACGAACTGACCGTAAAAATACGGACAGTTGGTATTGGCAACACTGCCCATGATGCTATTAAGATGGCCCTGCATACACATACCTCTGGTTGGGATCTGCACTACTCTATGCCATTTCAGAAGTCTCAGCGCCGAGGAGATGTGCAGATACGGCTTTATAATGTGTTGTAGGGATATAAGAGCTCAATGAGAAGGGTCTGGTATGCATTACAGAAGATATCCCCAGAGTTTCCATTAGGATCACATCTGATTAATGTACACTGTACATGTGATAATAGTTATGTACAAGCTGTCTCTTTCAATTTTCTCCTCTGCTATGATATGATTTACATTCCTGTGTAGCACATCCAGCCTTATGCATTGAGTGCTCTATAACAGTATTCATTAACTTCTTCTGTGGCAGAATTGCACAAGACATGTTGGCGTTCCTTACAAGAACGCCAAAAAAAGGAAAGCTGTATAAATGTTTCCTTCCCGACAATTGAAGAACAAGATGCGTAGAGCAACGTTTGGACTGATACACAAGGGTATTATGTAAAAATGATAACTGCACACATAAATGAAAAAAAAAAAAAATGTTTTGCTGGTATTGTTGCTACAGACCTCCTTCATCTCATCATTCACCAAAAAACATAGATCCTAAAGTGAACCTGTCATTAATAATAACGGCACTTAACCAATTTTGTTCTTCTACCTGTATACGGCTTATAGACCAGAGCAATTATCACATTAACACAATGTAGCACCCTGGAGTTTAGTCAGGGAGCTCCTCACAAATTTACTTGCCAAGAGTAGTTATCTTGGTCGATTGATAGGGACCTATTGATTTCTCCCTAAGTTTGGCCTTGTTGCACTTTTCTCCCGGAGAGCCTCGGGAACACACAAAAAAGGCCCGAAGACAGCTTAGCTGCCCTCGGCAAACATTGGAAAGGCTCGGGAACGGTGTATTTCCAAGTCTTTCCGATCATTTCCGAACTGCTCCAAACAGCTCCCGCACCCCCCCACCTCAGGCCAAACGGGGTACTGTGCACAGCTTTGGCTTGAATCCTGCTCGTTTTGGGAGACAACACTCGCAAACCGAGTTAGGATTTAAAAAAATACAGTGCTCGTATTGAGAAACGCTCGTTAACGGCGTTACTGGCAATCCGAGGTTCCACTGTATTAATAAACAAAACTTGTAGCCTGCAAGTTATAGTAGGTATCAATGAGCCAGGTAACTTGCTGTGGGTGTAACACATTAAACAGATCAAAACATCAAGTCTGAATAAATAGCATGATCTGCAACAATAAAATAACAAAGAAAACAAGAGGAAAGAAGGATGTCCACAATAGGAAGGTGGGAGAGAAAGGTGGGGTGAATGGGAGGGGAATAGGTTGATCACGTGTCCCGGATTGCCCGGGACAGTCCAGCATTTTGCAGGTCTGTCCCGGGCACCTTCATTCCAGGACAATACAGTGTCCAGGAATGAAACTGACACAGCCACCCACGGGCCAACATATGCCCGCAAAAGGGCTGCCACATCACCGCTTTACTCACTGACAGTATTTGTCCTGGCCGGGAATGTCTGGAGGAGCACAATCCCGCCCACTGCTGGTGATTGGAGAAATCTTAAATCCCGCTTCTTGTGTCCAATCACTGTGCTGTGATTCGTTACAGCACAAGCTTATTTTTGGGAAGGGAGGGTGTCCCTGAATGGTAGTTTGGAAATGTGGTCACCCTAGAGGGCAGTGAGGGTCAGGGATTCCCAAGACCAATTTTTCATTGGAGTTTTACTTTAAAATGTGAATACACATATTACCATCCCTAAATCATCTTCTGGGTAGCCCAGGATCCCATAAACCCGACCACGCATGATATCAGAGGCTCTGACTTGGCTCCAATATTGGAGCTCTCTATTGGGTGCTGAACAGTTCCACCGGATAGAGTCATGTTCAGGGTTCTGCTTGCTGCGTGCCGCTAGGAATAAGACATTTTGGGCACATGTAATGTAGTTTGGGGAAAGTTATTGGTATCTGGCCCCTTTAAAGTGCAAGCATTTGTTTTAAAAGTAAACCTTTGGGACAAGTTTGCTTTCAAATTAGAATAGATTTGCTGGATGAGCAGGGTTTGATGTAACAACCTTGGGAGTCTAATGCTTATAGGTTTTAGTGCTGAGAAGTGTAAATCCCTCAACAATTAACATATCATCGTTTTATAGTAACTATAGCGATGTGTCTGTAATTATTGTAAAGTCACCGTCAATATTATGATGCCATGGCAGCTATTGTGATGCCAAGAATATTACTGTAGCGTTACCCCCGAAGGAGCCGCTGGTCGATTTCAGGGTCGGCGTATTAAGTTACCAATTATACTTGTCTAGGGTGAATACTTGTGGAAAGTGAATAAAGCGAGTGTCCAGACATCATAGTGCGTTTTCAACGTTTTATTCCAAGGCCCAACATGGCCAACATCAACATGGCACACTATAAAGAAAGGTTGATGAGCGGAAGAAAACTGCAGTATCAGGCCTTGGATATTATAGAGAGCAGCTTGCTCTCAGTACAGTCACACTCAATGGTCGCCACTCCCGTCAGAGTGGGTAAAGTGCCCCGGACAAGCGTTTAACTTGGGCCTGGCAGCCAAAAGGTCACTGGGAGGAATTAGGGCCTCTGCCACAGGCCTTAGGAATTTCCATAATTTTCAAAGGGGTAGAACTAATGGATCCTCCCAGTAAGTCACTCTCTAGGGTCATCAGAGGACAGTTGAAGTGTACCTGTCATGTAGTGATGACCGGATCCCCGGTGGTTCGCCTAGGCCTCACGGACAACCTCTGCCTTTGGGTCTCCCGAGCCAATCCCCCACCGTACAGCTCCCAGCTTAGGATCTGGGACCCAGCAAGCCGCTGGGGCCCCTTTCGATGTCAGGGTGAAGCTCCGCTTGGTGCGTAGCTTCGGCCAGGCAGGCCTCGATGGCGGGGCCCATGGATGCACGCACCCTGAAGGTGGATGCTGCACCTGGAACGCGGGCCCCGCATAGAATGTCGCACCCTTCTCTCAGGTGTCTGTCACAGATATACCCTCCCGCCAGCATGTCCAGAGGGAAAATCCTCCTCTTAATTGGCTGCTGGGAGAAAGTGGGTCTGTCAGAACCCCTTCTAGCGCCAACTGTCACCCAGCTACCTGTCAGGTAAAAACACCTCTCCTAGCATGCAGACTGACCTAGAAAGCAGTTGTAAACTGACAACAGTCTGAACTTAACCAATTTGTGAGTAGGAGCAACTTAACTCTCCCACTCCCCACTAACTTTAGCGTAACGCCCGCCAAATGGGGGGGGGGGGCGCTACATTACCTTAAAAGGGAAGTGTGTTTTCTTTTCTTTGTTTTCCCATCATACCTACCTAGGTGGATGCTTCATCTGTCCCCAAGTGCCTCTGCACTGACAACACCGCCGATGGTTTGGAGAGAGGTGTTGAGAGAGAGAGAAAGAGAGAGAGAGAGAGAGAGAGAGAGAGTGATATAGAGAGGTGGTGAGAGAAGGGGGTGATAGAGAGAGAGAGGGAGGGAGTTAGAGAGAAAGAGAGAGAGAGTGGATGAGAGAAATAGATGGGATGAGAGAGAGGGTGAAAGAGGAAGGGGCAGTGCCATCTTAAGAGCATTATAGGCCCCCGGGCAATACAGTGCACTGGGGCCCTGTCTACACAACCACGCACAAGAATTTACTGCCAAAAATCATGAAATTTACTGGCAGAACCACAATTTTTTATTGGCACTGCAAAAAAGTACCTAAAATTACAGTTTTACAAATTTCTTCATTGGCATGAAGGTTAGGTTACTGTAACCCAGCCTGATCAGAGTTTCCTCTTGCATCAGAGTCTGCAGGATTCCCCCTTACAGTGAAAGGGAACTCTTATGTAAAGGGGAACACTGCAGATCATGATGTAAGGGGGAACTCTGATGTGGAGGGGGGCTCTGGTGACCAGAGACCACCTTATATCAGAATCCACTGCTTTCTCTTTACATCAGAGTTCCCACTTACATCACGGTCCTCAGACTGAGTTCCCCCTAGCACTGTAAGGGGGAATCCTGCAGACTCTGATGTAAAGGGGAACCACCTTCCGTAGAGTAAATACACTAAGGTAAGGGGGGGCACTAATATTTTTGTATTCACACCCCCCTTTCTTTAGCAACCACCCGCCCTTAGACTGGCCTGGTGGTGCTATCACTGACCTCCTCTGAGGTGCACCATGCAAGGCTCAGTCAGATGGCTCCAGCTTGGCTGCTCTGGTTTTATCCTATAGTCTCTTCATGTCTGACTTCTCCTGTGACCCCCATCCCAGCGGCGCTCCCACTCTTAACTCCTCTCCAGACTCTTCCTCAGAGACTGTAGACACGATACAGTTCTACAGTTCTGACCCGCCATTCTCCACCATTTTTTACTGGGGTCGCTGGGCAGCCTATGGGGGCCCCCCAGGCAAGGGGGGCCCCCGGGCAACTGCCCAGTGTGCCCAATGGAAAAGACAGCCCTGGGAAGGGGTGATAGAGAGGGGACGTGAGAAAGAGTGAGGGGATGAGAGAAAGAGATAGGGGGTGAGAGAAAGAGAGAGGGGGTGAGAGAAAGAGAGAGGGGGTGAGAGAGAGAGGGGAGAGAGAGGGGGTGAGAGAAATAGATGGGATGAGAGAGAGGGGGTGAGAGAGGGTGAAAGAGGGAGGGGTGATAGATAGGGGGTGTGAGAAAGAGTGAGGGGATGAGAGAAAGAGAGAGGGGGTGAGAGTAAGAGAGAGGGGAGAGAGAGAGGGGGTGAGAGAAAGAGAGAGGGGTGAGAGAAAGAGAGAGGGGGTGAGAGAAAGAGAGAGGGGATGGGAGAAAGAGAGAGGGGGTGAGAGAGAAAGAGAGAGGGGTTGAGAGAGAAAGAGAGAGGGGTTGAGAGAGAAAGAGAGAGGGGATGAGAGAAAGAGAGAAGGGAGAGTGAGAGAGGGGGTGAGAGAAAGAGAGAGGGGGTGAGAGAAAGAGAGAGGGGGTGAGAGAAAGAGAGAGGGGGTGAGAGAGAAAGAGAGAGGTGATGAGAGAAAGAGAGAGGGGAGAAAGAGAGGGGGTGTGAGAAAGAGAGAGGGGTGAGAGAGAAAGAGAGAGGGGATAGAAGAAAGAAAGAGGGTGTGAGAGAAAGAGAGAGGGGCTGAGAGAAAGAGAGAGGGTGTAGGGTAAGATAAAATATGCCCACCTTGGTAAAAGGACCCCTTCGGTACCGGGAGAATGAGTTTAACCTTGCAGTAACAAGACACACGGTATTAGGTTAAAGTCACTCTGGTTTAATATGGCACGAACAGTTTCTTTTATAAAAACATACAGAGATTCAAAGGAAATGCACAAATACATGTCTTAACATCATTGGTTAATACACTGTTACTGGGCGGACGCCCCCCTTTTGGGTGATGCTGTTAAAATATCATTGGTTAAAAGTTACCGTTATTTATTGCTTAAGTTAGAACTCGTCTCATGATTAAGGCTTGTATATATATGTCAACCGCCACAAACTGGTTATAGAAACCACAAAACTTAGGTCACAAGACATTCAAACTGACTACTACTATATATGGTCATCACAAGAATTGCTCATGTCATTCTGATATACAGACAGCATATATGCAATCTATGGACAACTTATGTTAACCCTTACAATCCCCTCTTAGAATCCAAATAATTCTAAATTATGTGGTTCTCCTTCTCCATCCTTCTTTTATCATGATACATGTTCAGATAGATTCTATTCGCAGCTGCTGGGTCGGGTGTTCGGGACATTTTAACAACTATGCACATTATAAGCCTATAGCAAGCATATAAGAGTAAAACCAAAAAAAAAATGGAAAGGGTTAAACTCATCAATAACTGTCCCACTGGGGAGGTCACGGTTAAGAAAGTTCATTAGAGTGGTGTTTAGGGCAGGTTCTGAAGTGTGAAAATAAGGGCTCTCAATTGAAGTCATTGAAAAATTAATTTTAGCTTGTTGGCAAACTTCAGCTCCCTTTGTGGAGTTCCCCAACCCAAAACACCAGTCTGGGAAATAACTTCTTTATAGATATATATATCTCAACATTATCAGTACCCTATTGTGGGGTCACTTCCATATCTTCTCTACTTAGTATGACACCAAAGGGTCCACAGTACTACTTCACATTTATGTGGAGCAAAGATCTTCTTAAGGTGTATGTGGATACATATCTTTACTCATTCATATCACCCATCTTGGCATCATACGAATCTACTAATCTGACAATCTGATAACACTATCTCTTCCCTGGGGTGATCTTCCTCAGTTCTAATTGTCACTGTAATAATAATTGTATTTTAACAATAATAGAACATTTGTGATATTTAAAAGTACAGCCATATCCAACATTTTTCATATCCAGACTTCTGGGCATAGGCATATTAAAACTTCAATAATAACATTTTATCTGTAAAACCCTCTGAGTTCTCATTTCTCTTGTGTCTATTATGTGTATTATTCATATTGTCCTGTTGTGGAGTGTTGGAATTTCCACAAATGCTCTTTAATATGTCCCAAATCTTCAGGGTGATAGATACAGTTAGTTATCAGCCAAACTGGCAGGAATACGATCAGGACAGTCCAAAATAGGAGGCACAAGGCTTTCCCAGAAGTCTGTGGTGAAATAAGCAACGTCATCTTGTCGGAGGTCAGGGCTGTCTGCCCCCGTTAGTACCTCACTTGTACTTGCTTCTAGTTGGAGGCCAGGGCTGTCCGCCCCCGTTAGTACCTCTCTTTGTCTGGCCCTAGGCACCAGTTTTACTCGGGTGGCATGGATCCATGTTGGGCTCTCTTCCGTCAGTATTGCGGTCCGGGTAACGGCTACCACTATCATCTCTGGACCATAAGCGCAGTCTTTGGCTCTTTTATCTTTGGTCAATCGTTTTACAACTACAACATCTCCTGGTATAAAAGGGTGGGTGTTTTCCTGTGGAAGAGAAGGAAACTTACAGACAACTTTTTGTTCTATCTCATCTAGTTTTGTTATAAGTGACCTGACATAATGATCCTGAATCTGCTCTAAATCTCCTTCTTGTAGAGTGAGGGGTTTCTTGGCCCAAGGTGTGGGGAATGGCCTTCCCATTAAAATCTCGAATGGCGAGAATTTTAAAGATTTGTGGGGTGTCATTCTTATTTCTGCTAGAATAATTGGTAGCACCTCCTTTCATTTATGAAAGGTACCTCCTGTGGCCTTTCTCAGTTTTAGTGGGATATATCTCTGGCCATCGTGAGAACATATCCACAATTACCAGGGCATATTCCTGCCTACCCTTATCACAGGGAATGTGTGTAAAATCAATTTGGAGGTGTGTTAATGGAGTTGTTGGATATTTGAGGTGTTGGTGGACTGCCCGATTAGGGTTGTTAGGATTTGCACGGAGGCATGTAATACACCTCTGTACAAACCCAGCTACTAACTTATCAAACTTAGTAATGTAAAAATCATTTTTTTTAGCAGTAGTAGCGTTGTGGCTTTACTGTTGTGGCCTACCCCATGGTGCTGGGCTATAAAAAGTGGTGCACTAGCCTGTGGGATACATGGTTTCCCCTCTTTGCAAATTAGTCCACTCTTTGGACTCTTTTGCAACACTGGATAACACCAGTCATTTAGATCTGTGTCACTTGCCGAGTACTGGAGTTCCACTATCATTTGTGTGTCATCTAACAAGGGTGGTGTTAGTACGGCCATTTGTAAGGTAGCTAATTGTTGGAGTGCGGCTTCTTTCGCTGTTCTATCTGCCAAGGCATTGCCCCTGGAAATCTGATCACTGCCCCCCGTGTGTGCCCTACAATGCTAGTAGATCATTGATCAACTGGGAGTGAGAAATTATTTTCCCATCCGCTCCTATGAACCCTCGTCTGGCCCAGATCACTCCGTGGTCATGGACCACGGAGAAGGCATACTTTGAATCTGTGTAAATGGTGACAGACTGTCCCTGACAACTGGCATGCTCTGGTCAAGGCTATCAGCTCGGCAGCCTGAGCCGACTGATAGGGGATGGGTTCTGCTTCATGTATGCAGTCAGGTAAATTTACAACGACATATCCTGCGTTGTATGTGGTGTCATTTGATCTTGTGCATGACCCATCCACAAACACAACATGTGAATCTGGTATGGGCAGGGTTGCCATGTCTAGTCTAGGGGAAGTCTCTGTTGTTACAGAAGTTAAACAGTCATGGTCTTGTGGAATGTCATCTGCCTCACCTTTCAATCCCAATAATGCATTTAAGATAGGGGCAGGGCCTGCATTTGGGGAACAGTATCTGATTGACAAGGATGTGTTTCCTAAGAGGATGACTTTGTATCCACTTAGACGTTGGGCTGACATATGCTGGGTGTGTACCCCTCTTAGAAGATGGATGACATGATGGGTAGTGTAAAGTGTGGTGGGGTGGCCCAGGGTGAAAACTACTGACATTTCCACCACCATTGCACATGCCGCTAGGGCTCTCAAACAAGCGGGCATACCTTGTACAGAAATTGGCATTACCTTTGAAAAAAACTACGGGTCTAAACTTTCCTCCGTGTTCTTGTGTCAGTACCCCCGCCATGGTTTTACAGTTGTCCCTTGTATATAGCTGAAATGGCTTTACATATTTAAGGGAGGCCCAAAGCAGAACTACACATCATTGCTAACTTCAACTTTTCAAAAGCGTTTAACATTTCTTGTGACCATATTATATCTTTTGGTTTGTCTGACAGTGTACATTGCCTCAAAATGTTGTCATAGTAAGAACAGTCCGGTATCCACTGTCTGCAGTAATTTTATCACACCCAGAAAAGATAGCATTTCCCTCTGAGTATTTGGGTTGACCAGGCCCATGACAGATTGGATACGGCTAGGACTGATTTTCCTACTCCCTTGACTGAGGACAAAACCAAGATATTCCATTTACACCATTGTAACTTTTTGGGTGAAACTTTGTGCCCACATTCATGTAACCAACCTAACAACGATAAACAATCTTCCCTGCAGGCCTCCCTTGATAGACTACAAACGAGGAGATATCCACATATTGTAGCAGGACAGAACCTTGGGGGGGGTGCCAGGGTTTTAATGTGGCTTGGAGGACTATGCTGTACACAACAGGTGAATCAGCATATCTCTGGTTCATACGGCACCAGGTGAGTTGTTGACCCTCCAAAGGAAAATGCAAACAGAGGCCTAGTGTCCTCGTGTACAGGTATACTGAAAAAAAAACGTTCTTCAAATCAATTACAGAAAAATAGGTGGCCTGTGCAGGGATGGAGGAAAGGAGAGATGTGACATCTTGCACTATCGGGGCAAGTGGGATGATTAAACTATTGATAGCCCTTGGGTCTTGAACAAATCTGACACTACCGTCTGGTTTGGAAACAGGGTTGATAGGGGTACTATATGCAGAGCAGATAGGGGTTAAGATTCCCTCCTCTAAAAAAGTCCTGTATCATGGGTCTGATTCCATCTAGTTTCTCTTTTGACAAAGGATATTGTTTATGAAACACTGGTTGAGCACCTGGTTTCAGGGTAGCCCGATAGGGGGTACAATCAATGAGACCTGTGTCAAAATCGTTCTGTGACCATATGCCGTTATCAACAGTGAGTAGTTCATCAGAAACCGCTAAACTGACAAAAATGGGACGGGTTATAGGTATCACCTTAGATTCCATACTGAGTCCGTCCGGACCCGAGTGGATCCTCCGGGCCTCGTCACCGTGGGTGTTGAGTCCAGTCTATGTCAAATCTAGGTTGGGTATTTGTCTTGGGCAGGCCAGGGTTCTGGTCTTGGGAATTGGCCCTTCTGTCAGGTAGGGGGCAATTTCTGGCCCAATGGCCGGAACGGCCGCAATTGTAACAAGGTTGGTCCTATGTGTTTCTATTCATGTGATCCCTGTCCATCCCGCTATATTATCCACCCAGGGATTAATAAGAAAATAATCCGTGCCTCCTACTCGGGCAACGTATTCTTTGCAGGTTTCTTGGACGTTGGGACATGGGTAGGAGGTAGGTTTACTATGTCTGGTCCCCATTGATCCAAGCACCGGAGTTGGTCAGTATAATATACTGATCCCAATTTTCTTCCGACAGTTGTATCAATGCAAAAATCTTCGTGCCACACACACTGGAAACAGGATCCCGGTTTGATCGGATCCCACACAGTACAGATTGTGTTGGGCAATTTAACTATGGCTTGGATAATACAATTCTTATAAGTAAAGTCTGTGTTTTGCAAAATGAAAGTAACTTTGGCATTTTGCGCTGACACAGGAAGCAAGTCATTGGTTTACACAAGACGACAGTAAGCTATCTATATGCTATACCAATTAAGGAAGTGTCGACTTCACAATGAAAGTTTTTTTTTTTTTTGTATTTTTTTTTTTTTTTTTTTTTTATGCTGTCCACTTTCGGGTTATTAAACTATTAAATTAATAAGTGACTTCTGTGTACTTCTCATATCTCTGGAGAGGTTATTGTATTTTAGTGTCTAAGTGCTCAATCTATGTTATGTGTCAATCGGTATGCAATTTCACTGTATGTTGCTAGATTGCATGCTGATCTGTGTGTGTGTGGGGACAGTGGAAAGAGTGATTAACACTGGGATTCAAGCTTACAGGATAGCTGGAGGAACCCTAGAAGTGTGTAGTAATTGCTAGACTGTTTCCCAACCCTTAGCGTGCAGCAGATTGTATGTAAGATCTGTATCTGCCTGTGTGTGGTCAGCTAGTTGGATTGGAGTGGAGTCTCCCTCTAGAAGTGGTTAAAGGTAATGCGGGCTGTGAAGCATCACAGCCAGTCTTACGTGCTTAGTAGAAATTCCTTCTTATTCTTTTAGTTCCTCATACAGCCTCGTCACGAGACGCTCGCTCGTTGTGGTTAGTAATTCACCACTGGCAAGTGTGATCGTGACAGATTGTGAAAAGTACAACCTTATTGTCTATCTGGAAAATCTACCCTGCGACCTAAATACTCTGTACTTTCTTTGGGAGAGATTATTAAAACTAACTTTGGCAGATTTTTTTTAAATTCCACTCAGTTATATTAAATACTAAACAAATTTTACATCAAGGACACGTCATACAATATTACACAGACGCCTGGCTCAGTATCACTTGCTTTCATCAACCGTGGGTCATATAGCTTTCGCCTAGCCACGGAGATGGGGCGTCTTATACTTTGCCACAAAACGTCTCAAAGCAGTCCTTGGCTTAGCTCACCTTCTAAGCACCTGTACCGCACAAACAGATAATTTCTTATTACTTTAAAATTCTTAATACTTTAAACATATACTTCTAAGCAGCAATAATTTTAAGCAGCAAATAATATAAGCAGCAGTAATGGGTAATTGTACCAAGGTGATTTCTATGCCTCCCCGAGACACTTGATTCTTAGTTATCCCTGATAACCTATATTATCTGGACATCCCCGATGTCTATATTATGGCGCCAACCACTCTTACCCGTATCTAAAGCACAATTAATTTACAGTCCCTGACTGCCTGGATTCATAAGGAATTCAGGAATTGATCGAGCCCCGCTGACCGAATGAACGGTTTACAGGGAGACCACCTAAATCCCCGGACGAGCCTCCAAATTGTAGGGTAAGATAAAATATGCCCACCTTGGTAAAAGGACCCCTTCGGTACCGGGAGAATGAGTTTAACCTTGCAGTAACAAGACACACGGTATTAGGTTAAAGTCACTCTGGTTTAATATGGCACGAACAGTTTCTTTTATAAAAACATACAGAGATTCAAAGGAAATGCACAAATACATGTCTTAACATCATTGGTTAATACACTGTTACTGGGCGGACGCCCCCCTTTTGGGTGATGCTGTTAAAATATCATTGGTTAAAAGTTACCGTTATTTATTGCTTAAGTTAGAACTCGTCTCATGATTAAGGCTTGTATATATATGTCAACCGCCACAAACTGGTTATAGAAACCACAAAACTTAGGTCACAAGACATTCAAACTGACTACTACTATATATGGTCATCACAAGAATTGCTCATGTCATTCTGATATACAGACAGCATATATGCAATCTATGGACAACTTATGTTAACCCTTACAGAGGGTGTGAGAGAAAAAGAGCGAATGCAAGAGAGGACGAGAGAAAGAGAGAGGGGATGGGAAAAAGAGAGAGGGGATGGGAGAAAGAAAGAGGGTGTGAGAGAAAAAGAGAGGGGGTGAGAGAAAGAGAGAGGGGATGGGAGAAAGAGAGAGGGGGTGGGAGAAAGAAAGAGGGGGTGAGAGAAAGAGAGAGGGGTGAGAGAAAGAGAGAGGGTGTGAGAGAAAAAGAGCGAATGAAAGAGGGGACGAGCGAAAGAGAGAGGGGATGGGAAAAAGAGAGAGGGTGAGAGAAAGAGAGAGGGTGTGAGAGAAAAAGAGCGAATGAAAGAGGGGACGAGAGAAAGAGAGAGGGGATGGGAAAAAGAGAGAGGGGACAGGAGAAAGAAAGAGGGTGTGAGAGAAAGAGAGAGGGGGTGAGATAAAGAGAGAGGGGATGGGAGAAAGAGAGAGGGGGTGGGAGAAAGAAAGAGGGCGTGAGAGAAAGAGAGAGGGGCTGAGAGAAAGAGAGAGGTGTGAGAGAAAGAGAGAGGGGTGAGAGAGAGAGAGAGAGAGGGAAGAGAGAGGGTGTGAGAGAAAAAGAGGGAATGAAAGAGGGGATGAGAGAAAGAGAGAGGGGATGGGAGAAAGAGAGAGGGGATGGGAGAAAGAGAGAGGGGATGGGAGAAAGAGAGAGGGGGTGAAAGAAAGAGAGAGGGGGTGAGAGAAAGAGAGAGGGGGTGAGAGAAAGAGAGAGGGGGTGAGAGAAAGAGAGAGGGGATAGGAGAAAGAGAGAGGGGGTGGGAGAAAGAAAGAGGGCGTGAGAGAAAGAGAGAGGGGCTGAGAGAAAGAGAGAGGGGTGAGAGAAAGAGAGAGGGGTGAGAGAAAGAGAGAGGGTGTGAGAGAAAGAGGGAATGAAAGAGGGGATGAGAGAAAGAGAGAGGGGATGGGAGAAAGAAAGAGGGTGTGAGAGTAAGAGAGAGGGTGTGAGAGAAAGAGAGAGGGGGTGAGAGAAAGAGAGGGCATAAAGGAGGGGATGAGAGAAAGAGAAAGGGGAGAAAGGGAGATGAGAAAGAGATGGGAGGGGGGGTGAGAGAGGGAGAGTAAGAGAGCGGGGTTGCTTTCCAGTGCTGCAGATAAATACCTGTATAATGGATTACTTGGGGTGTGTAGTGCGTAACAAGGCACAGTGGGTCCCTCTTCCCTCATGCCCGTGAGCCTTGCACACTTCTGTACACGGGATGATACACTGCATGGAGTTAGTGCAAGGGGTGATCAGGGTATGCCTAGGCACCCCCTGCGAACGCCTATGCCTTGCACCAGTTTCGCAAAGTACAAGCTACAGTTGCTATCTGTCCGATCATTCAGCTGAATACGCATGATCTTACATTTGTGCCTGTGTCAAACTGTAATTGCTGCCTGTGTCCCCATTTAAAAGATCTCCCACTGGCAATTTGACAGAGAACAGGAAGTGAAAGGAAATTCCCACCAATGAAACATAGGCAGTAATAAGAAAAAATACTTTGTGCCTCCGTCAGGCAATAATTTCTGTTTCTGTCCCCATGAAGGAGAATGCTTTGCTCTTTATGTCCAGGTGATAGATGTCAAACTCAACAGAAAAAATTCACAGCAGGGACTGATGCCGCGTACACACGGTCACTTTTTGTGATGTAAAAAAAGGTTGTTTTATCTCACGAAACAAAACAACGTTTTTCAAACTTCATTTTAAAAAACGATTTTGCATACACACCATCGTTTTCTGAAAATGCTCTTGCAAAGCGCGGTTACGTGCACCACGTTCGACGGCACTCTGTTCCATTGAAGCTCCCGTCTCATAACTTGCTTCTGAGCATGCGAGGGTTTACAAACGTTGTTTTAAACGTTGTTTTGCGCACACACGATAATTTTTTGTGAAACAAAAGACGACATTCTGAAAAACGACATAAAAAATTCAAGCATGTTCGAATTTTTTTTTTTGCTCGTTTTTTTTAGGACATAAAACGACGTTTGCCCACACACGATCATTTTAAATGACTTTTTTTAAAACGTCTTTTATTTCATCACAAAAAACGACCGTGTAAAAGTTTTTGCTCATTGATCCCTTTCTGACACCTGGTCCCTTGATGACGCAGCCCTGTGTAGTGTACATAAGATTGCCCAGCACTTTCACAGTGTACCTGGGATTGACCCAAAGCATCCTGAACAGACATTTGTACCCAGGAGGCTTTGGGAAGGGGGTATGTCATTCTCGCCTAGGTGCAGGGCCACCATCAGGGGGGTACAGGCATTACACCTGTAAGGGGCCTGATGGTCCCCAGGGGCCCGGTTGGCCCCCCTCCCATTTTTTTTTGCATTACACCTGTAAGGGGCCTGATGGTCCCCAGGGCCCATTACAGGCCCCCTCCCATTTTAAATGTTTTGTTAATTTATTTTTTTGCATTGGTCGACCCCCCGCGCGGTTCTCTGCTCCAGGGGGGGGGGGGGGTCTGTTTTGGTTTTCAGCAATGGGTAAATCCTGCAAATTCCAATGGAAACCCAGGAAGCTATTTTGCCTTTCAATGGTCTGGCTTATTCCTTCATTTGTCCTATGCCATCTACTAGTGTTACAAATATGGCCAAACATGCTTGGATTTGCCCCGTTGCTTTGAAAAGGATTTCTTAGTTGTTTACTAGACATCGGTTACATAGGGATGAATGTCCATGCCATCTGAATGCCACTGAGCCTCTAAAGCACGAACGGAAAACTCATCATTCAGTCGCAAACAAAATAATTAAAACTTGGAACGGGTACAATCCTTGGTGTTGGCCCCTTCAAATAGCAAATTAAAGGCATTCAAGTTAAATTTTGCATTGCCCTGGCTAGAATTTCCCACCAAAGGTCCATTGTTTCTCACTGGCAGAAGTACAATAAAGACAGGTGTTGTAACTGTTTCCAGGCCCCTGACAATGGATGGGGACCAGGCTGGAACAAGCGAAACAAAAATGGCAAATGCTCCAATTTATTTATAACTTGTTTTTTAAAGTAAGGTGCATGCCCAAGAGGTAGATTTTTGTTATATCTTGTTAAATAGAAATGAATGTGATGCACACTGATGCAATTATCGATGTATAGTCAGGTTTACTATAATGAGTAGAATATACATGTAGCACTACCCCCGGAGGAGCTGCTGGTTTGTTTTGGGTGGCACATTTTCATCGTGGCTCTTCCGAATTCCTAAGGGTGAATGGTGCATATAGCACAGGGGTGGCAAACACAAGGCCCGCGGGCCGAATCCGGCCCGCCAGGCCTTGCCATGTGGCCCGCGCGGCGGTGGCAACAGAGTGTTACCGATCCGTGACACCACGCGATCCGCTCCGCAGCCTCGGCCATAGGAAAGTCCCCGGCTTCGGCCTAGCTCCGGAGCGGTGGCCATCTTGGTACACCCGGCGGCGGCTGTCTCGTCAGGAAGTGAGGTTTCGCCGCCGCCATCTTGCTCCACCCCAGTCGGCTTGCCTGCACGGCGTGACACTGCACCGCCTCAGCTCACTGATTAAAGACCCAGGACCACAACCGCAGACATGAGGAGAACTGCAAGATCTGCACCTGCAGGTAGGAGAGACCATCACCCGGGGAGCATGGCTGTCTGTACTGAGCAGAGGAGGGGGACACCTGTGACACCAGAGAGGAGAGGAGGGGGACCAGTGTCACTGGGTGGGGCTCCTCATGTCACTGGGGTCCCCCTTCTCTCCTCTCTGGTGTCACTGGGGTCCCCCTTCTCTCCTCTCTGGTGTCACTGGGGTCCCCCTTCTCTCCTCTCTGGTGTCCCTGGGGTCCCCCTCCTCTCCTCTCTGGTGTCCCTGGGGTCCCCCAAACTCTCTGGGGTCCCTCTCCTCTCTGGTGTCACTGGGGTCCCCCTCCTCACCTCTCTGGTGTCACTGGGGTCCCCCTCCTCACCTCTCTGGTGTCACTGGGGTCACCCTCCTCTCCTCTCTGGTGTCACTGGGGTCACCCTCCTCTCCTCTCTGGTGTCCCTGGGGTCCCCCTCCTCTCCTCTCTGGTGTCCCTGGGGTCCCCAACCTCTCTGAGGTCCCTTTACTCTCTGGTGTCACTGGGGTCCCCCTCCTCTCCTCTCTGGTGTCACTGGGGTCACCCTCCTCTCTGGTGTCACTGAGGTCCCCCTTCTTTCCTCTCTGGTGTCCCTGGGGTCCCAACCTCTCTGGGGTCCCCCTCCTCTCCTCTCTGGTGTCCCTGGGGTCCCCAACCTCTCTGGGGTCCCCCTCCTCACCTCTCTGGTGTCACTGGGGTCACCCTCCTCTCCTCTCTGGTGTCACTGGGGTCCCCCTTCTCTCCTCTCTGGTGTCCCTGGGGTCCCCAACCTCTCTGGGGTCCCCCTCCTCTCCTCTCTGGTGTCCCTGGGCTCCCCAACCTCTCTGGGGTCCCCCTCCTCTCTGGTGTCACTGGGGTCCCCCTCCTCACCTCTCTGGTGTCACTGGGGTCACCCTCCTCTCCTCTATGGTGTCACTGGGGTCCCCCTCCTCTCCTCTCTGGTGTCACTGGGGTCCCCCTCCTCACCTCTCTGGTGTCACTGGGGTCACCCTCCTCTCCTCTCTTGTGTCCCTGGGGTCCCAACCTCTCTGGGGTCCCCCTCCTCTCCTCTCTGGTGTCCCTGGGGTCCCCAACCTCTCTGGGGTCCCCCTCCTCACCTCTCTGGTGTCACTGGGGTCACCCTCCTCTCCTCTCTGGTGTCACTGGGGTCCCCCTTCTCTCCTCTCTGGTGTCCCTGGGGTCCCCAACCTCTCTGGGGTCCCCCTCCTCTCCTCTCTGGTGTCCCTGGGCTCCCCAACCTCTCTGGGGTCCCCCTCCTCTCTGGTGTCACTGGGGTCCCCCTCCTCACCTCTCTGGTGTCACTGGGGTCCCCCTCCTCTCCTCTATGGTGTCACTGGGGTCCCCCTCCTCACCTCTCTGGTGTCACTGGGGTCACCCTCCTCTCCTCTCGTGTCACTGGGGTCCCCCTCCTCTCCTCTCTGGTGTCACTGGGGTCCCCCTCCTCTCCTCTCTGGTGTCCCTGGGGTCCCCCTCCTCTCCTCTCTGGGGTCCCTCTCCTCTCTGGTGTCACTGGGGTCCTCCTCTTCTATCTGGTGTCACTGGGGTCCCCCTCCTCTCCTCTCTGGTGTCACTGGGGTCACCCTCCTCTCCTCTCTTGTGTCACTGGGGTCCCCCTCCTCTCCTCTCTGGTGTCACTGGGGTCCCCCTCCTCTCCTCTCTGGTGTCCCTGGGGTCCCCCTCCTCTCCTCTCTGGGGTCCCTCTCCTCTCTGGTGTCACTGGGGTCCTCCTCTTCTATCTGGTGTCACTGGGGTCCCCCTCCTCTCCTCTCTGGTGTCACTGGGGTCCCCCTCCTCTCCTCTCTGGTGTCACTGGGGTCCCCCTCCTCTCTGGTGTCACTGGGGTCCCCCTCCTCTCTGGTGTCACTGGGGTCACTGAGGAGAGGAGGGGGACCCCAGTGACACCAGAGAGGAGAGGATGGTGACACCAGAGAGGAGAGGGGACACCAGTGACACCAGAGAGGAGGGGGGACACCAGTGACACCAGAGAGGAGGGGGGACACCAGTGACACCAGAGAGGAGGGGGGGACACTCCTGAACCCTGCGCTCCCTACGCAGCGCACTCCTAAACACTGAGCTCCCTACGCAGCGCAAGAAAACTGGAGTGCAGATATGACCGGCCCTTTGAGGGCAACCAAACTGCTGATGCGGCCCCCGATGAATTTGAGTTTGCCACCCCTGATATAGCAGTAGTAAAGGAAAGTCCGCAACAAGTGTCTTTTGCTGTGCTCTTTATTACCCAGCCGGTGCATTGCCATGAATTGAGATTTGCCATAGAATGAGATGGTCCGCCTCCATCCCATTCTATTGGCTCACTCATGTCACGTGACATATTTAAACGTCAAGTATTGATGCAAACATCAGTCACAGCTAGGCTATCATAGGGAGAGGATCTCCTCTCCCTGTGATAACCCGATAGCGCTGTCAGCAGCGTGCCTCCCGCCAGCGCTAAGTACACCCCGCGCCCGCAGCTCTACTCCCCGCACCCCGCGCCCGCAGCTCTTCCCCGTCCTACGCGCCCGCAGCTCTACTCCCCCGTTAAGAATCAGGGAACGGGCTGCAGCTGCAGCTGCTCCAGGTTATGTGGGCTGGTGTTGTAAATACTGCGCATGCGCAGGTTTACGCTACTAACGTAGCCAACGCTAGGTCTACGCTAATAGCGTAGACTCTCCCCGTTCCCTGATTCTTAACGGGGGAGTAGAGCTGCGGGCGCGGAGGACGGGGAAGAGCTGCGGGCGCGGAGGACGGGGGAAGAGCTGCGGGGTGCGGGGAGTAGAGCTGCGGGCGCGGGGTGTACTTAGCGCTGGCGGGAGGCACGCTGCTGACAGCGCTATCGGGCTATCACAGGGAGAGGAGATCCTCTCCCTATGATAGCCTAGCTGTGACTGATGTTTGCGTCAATACTTGACGTTTAAATATGTCACGTGACATGAGTGAGCCAATAGAATGGGATGGAGGCGGACCATCTCATTCTATGGCAAATCTCAATTCATGGCAATGCACCGGGTAAAAACAATAAATTGTGGTGAGGAAAGTAAAGTTGAAGGAAGAAGTAAAATAGCAAGTTCAGGCGTAGCAATAGGGAAACAGTCCTGCTCCCAAGTGTAACACTTCTCTGCGCCACTCCTGCTTGAGTGGGCTTAGCGTACCCGGACAGGCCTCGCTCACTGACCTGGCAGCCAGAGTGTCGCTTGAACCTTTGAGGAAAAGTCTCTGCCACAGACCCTCCTGGGATGGACTTCAGGCAGACACCTCTGCCACAGGCCCTCTCTGATTGCAAATACGGAGGTAATCCTCCTCAGAAGAATTACGTCTGGATCTCCTTCTTAACGTCGCCCAGGTACCGACTGACAGGTGACCAATCCTTCAGTAAACGTAAATGTGAGCGTAAACTTTTTAATAAATACTGCAAGGCAATTTTTACAGACTTACGCTATGTGCACCCATGTTTTTTTCCTCCTGTTCCTTACATCTTGAATTGCCTGGATGATTTATTACCATTATTGGAAGTGTCCGTCAATACCATCTGGCTGGTTTCCTATTGAATGGTTTTCTATTGAATATTATCCATATGAATGCCTTAGGCCGCGTACACACGATCAGTCCATTCGATAAAAAACGGTCGTAAGGATCGTTTTCATCGGTTAACCGATGAAGCTGACTGATGGTCTGATGTGCCTACACACCATCGGTTAAAAAACCGATCGTGTTAGAACGCGGTGACGTAAAACATAACGACGTGCTGAAAAAAAACAAAGTTCAATGCTTCCAAGCATGCGTCGACTTGATTCTGAGCATGCGCGGCCTTTTAACCAATGCTTTTGCATACTAACGATCGGTTTTGACCCATCGGTCAGGCGTCCATCGGTCAAATTTTATAGCAAGTTCTCTTTTTTTTGACCGAAGGATAACTGACCGATGGGGCCCACACACGATCGGTTTGGACCGATGAAACGGTCCTTCAGTGCGTTTTCATCGGTATTGACCGATCGTGTGTACGCGGCCTTAGGAGTTTCACTGATCTGTTCAGCATTGGAGTCGTTTTGGAGTCTGGATACCAGTACCTTATAAGTTTGATCGACCTATTAAGTGTATACTTACTTGGGTCCGATCCCTCTGGTAAGAATCTCAACATTACTACTTGGTGGTGGATCTTCAATCTTTGATTATGATTACACAGTCACTCTCAGTTGGAATAGTTGGAATGTTTTACAGACTTTAATCAGTATAATTTGCACTGTGCATAGCTGACTATGTGTGCACTTGTGGTGTTTCCACTTCATTCGTCATAAGACTTATTCATATAGGGCCAGTGTCAGGGATCTGCCGCCGGCTCCCGGCGCGCCCCTGGTGTGCGCGCGCGTGCACGCGCTCGTGCGCGCGCGCGGCGGGAGCGCGCGCGCGCACGTTAGCGCGAGTTTGGCGCCAATATGCCTTTAAAAGGCAGACAGATGCAGCAGCCTCTTGCTGTCTGATCTGCCTATTTACCTGATAAACCTGTATCCTGAATTAACCAGTTCCTATACCGACCCGGCTACGTCTGACGATCCGCATCTCTCCGAACCCGACCTCGGCTTGCCTTGACTCCGCCTTCTGTTTACGATTACTGCTGCCAGACCTTCTGCCTGAATACCGACTACGCCTGCCTGCTGAATCCCCCGTCTGCTCACGTGTCTGACCCGGCCTGCCTGACCCAGCCTCCGTCTAGTCCACTTGCTTACTCCGCTCTGCACCAAGGTTGCTTGCCAAGACGCATCAGAGTCGCTAACCATCCGCACCAGCTCCGGAGCCGCTAGCTTCCGCATCAGAGTGCCTGCTCCCCTCTTGTTCCAGTGATCCCGGAGGGACCAGTGCCGTGCTGACCTGCACCATCATCCAGGCACCCTTACCCCGCTGCGCTCCCGAGTCCGCTGTTCCCAAAATCCAGCGGCTCCCGAGCCAGTGCTGTACGAGAGGCCGCCTCCTGCGACTAGGCTCTGACGACCAGGTACACCGTCCTACATAACAGCCAGATTCTCAGCGGCGCTACGACGGAGTATCTCAGATACCCCGTCGTATCGCCGTTTTTTTTGGCTCGTATCTATGCGAGTGAATCTTAGCATCACTTTGGCATAGATACGCCTGAACATCCGACAAGTGTAATACCATTACACTTGCGGATCGTAGTTGTAATGACAACTCCGGCCACTAGGTGGCCTTTACGTTGTTTTCTCATTTGCCTATGCAAATGAGGCTACTAAGCCGATTCCCGATCGCTTTTACGCCGCCCCGTCGTCGCGTACGTCGTTTTCGTTCGCGTAAGGTTACCTGCTTCTATGAGAAGTAACCTTACGAAGTACCATCGGATGCCGTCAGGTGCCGTCGGATGCCACGTTAAGTATGGCGTCGGGTCAGCGTCGGCTTTTTCTGTCGCTTACGTCGTTTTACTAACTCGTTCGCGAATAGGGCATTGCGTTTTGACGTCGGTTTCAACTACGCTTTCCGACGTGAGCTGGAGCATGCGCACTGGGCTTTTTCCCCGGCCGGCGCATGCGCAGTTCGTTAGATGCGGGGGCGTGCTTAATTTAAATACAAGCTGCCCCCTTTGAATTACGCGACCTTACGCCTTGCGATTTACACTACGCATCCGCAAACTACGGAGCAAGTGCATGAGGAATACGGCACTTGCTCTGTTACGTTGCGGCGGCATAGTGTAAATGGCTTACGCTACACCGCCGGATTTCTTAGAGAATCTGGCCCATAGTCTTTTCAATTTCATTTTTCTTTTTAGCGCTACATCTTTTCTAAGTTTGGTTTGTGTTGCAAAATTGATCTATTTTGTGGTGTTGGCTGCTAATAATTTACTACATTTGGTTAGCGCGGTGAACATATGTACACTTTGTATATATATTTGTATTTTGATCAATCCTTCAGTGTCCGGCTACCTTGATCCCCGGTGGATTGTCAAGACCCTATTGGATCGCCAGCCTCTCATTGGCTCTCTTTAAATGGACTCCCCACCGAACAGCTATACCGCTTGGGATATTTAAAACCGGAAACCCAGTCGATCACTGGGCCCTCGCCGTTGCTCAAATGTTCCGCACCAACATGGTGCCAGAACCAGTAACACCGATGCATAGGTTGGGGGGAACAAAATGGGAAATTAGATTAGGAAGAAGGCAGAGAAGTGGGAAGCATTCTCACCAGGGGAAATGGTCGCCACAACAGTATGAACTTCCCTGCTGCCAGAGAAAAGTCACAACCAGGGGTGGACTGACAACTCATGGGGCCCCCGGGCAATAGGAGATTATGGGGCCCCCGGGGAATATGGGATACTGGGGCCCCCGGGCAATAGGAGATTATGGGGCCCCCCGGGCAATAGATTATGGGGCCACACAGTATACACACACATAAAGTATACATACACAGTACAACACACAGAGATACACAATATACACACACACAGTATACATACACACAGAATACACACACTGAAAAGGTACTGGAGAGGCAGGGCAGCTATAATCTTGGGATTTTTTTTAAAAACACATATTTTTACATATTGACCCTGGTTTTACTAAAGCTGGCAACCCTGATGGGGCCTCCTAGTGGCATGGGGACCTCGGGGCAGTGCCCGAGTGCCCAAATGGTCGGTCCACCCCTGGTCGCAATCCACCATCTTCTATACTGATAATAATTGTTGATTTTGTAGTGTGCAACAGGCAATGGCAGATTTGTGGCTGGGTTCCAGTTATGAGCTAAATTGGGCAGGAGTATGTAGGATTTTGATGGGTCCTTGTTAGCCAAATTACTTATATTCTCTGTTTTGATGGATTCAAGTGGCTGAAAGTATTGGTGTCATGTAAACTTTGTAGGTTAACAGTCCAGCAATTGGGAGCTCTCAGTACAACCAATGGGACTTTTATTACTTCGTAGAGGGGTGCGGGGGAGCGCTGGAGGAGGAGCCAGCTCCAAGGGGCCTCCAAGCCTGGACATCCTTGACGCCTTGTTGCGTATCTGTTTTTTCTTTTTTCTTATTTTTCTCTCCAGTAACTATTTCTAAGAACAGCCCCCCATTTTGCATTTTCTAACCGTACTGTACCTGTGTATTTTAATTATCTTACTATACTCTGTATTAATCTGCCATGTATTCCTCTGAAAAAACCTAATAAATACGTTAAACATAAAAAAAAAAAAAAAAAATAACCATTATGTGTAATAAACAGAAAAGATAACAAAGAAGAGTAAGAAAGTAAAAGAGAAAAAGAAGAAAAAAAAGAGAAGTAGAAGAGAACAAGGAAAGAGAACAGCATTTTTTTATTTCAAGATTCTAACCACATGATAAAAGGTGACTGCTGTAAGCATTCCTGGAAATGTTATTGCTTGTTCAATCCCCAGAACAGTTTCATATGCATCTACATCAGTAGTGGCCAACAGGCCACCCATGCTGTTGGCTCTCTGTGTGCGTTCTGCTGTGTCCTAGGCTGGGTCCACCACCACCTGTGGCTTTGCAAATAGGCAGCAGCAGGGAGTTGAAATACTCTCTGCTTTTCAGCACCCAGAACTGAAATAAAGACAGTACTGTCAGGTTGAGTGATCTCCGCTTGACGGTACAAGACAATTATATTCTTAACCTCCAAGTTCCGCATTGTGATTTTTATTTGTGTCAGACAATCTTTAATGTTCATCCAGCAAATTTACAAACCCATGGTATTTGCTTATCCTCCAGACCCCTATTTCCTACTTATCTGACAGTGTTTTAGCCAAAAGGCCTTAGCCACAAAGAAAGCCCTGGCTTTCTGATAGAGAGAGAGTGGCGTGGGAGCATGTGATCAGGTATGTTATCACTGATCACCAATATTCAACCCAGTATCTATAAATACGCCGACGTAAAGGCTATCTGAATCCGGCCCAACATGTTTTCTATGTAAACTACGATGGGGCATACACATAGCTATGAATAAGCACTGTATGATAGTGTGAAACGCGTCAACTTTTTCATCTGATTTTTTGCTGTGACATGTTTGTTTTGTGACCAGTTTTATTAAAAAGGAACAACATCGTTTTTGAAGTGCAGCTGTCCTAGTTTTTCTCTACAAATCTTGCATATCATTGCAGCGCCGGCACCCAAGTGTTTGGATTCAGCTATCTAGTTCTCTGGGACTTTAGAGCGGTTAAACTCTTTTTCTCACCATACTAACGAATATATATTTAATTCTATCAACTATTTACAATCAATTTCTTGAAAGTAGGTATGTAAATTGGGGCCAGCTGGTGGGACCCCTGATGCTATTAAGACTCCCCTGGAGGAGGGGTCTTGGATCACTGCCACTGACCACTACTGCTTTAATAGTACTGCCACTGACACCAGTGTGTGTGTGTGTGGGAGGGTCATTATTGTGGTCACTAACACCAATGCTGGGGATTATGGTATGTAAATTAAAAAATAAATGCATATAATGTTGGGGTTTGGCACGTGCAATAACAAAAGATGCATATAAGGACTCTTATCATTATAAGTATTAACCACATGCATTTATCAGAATACAGCATTTTCCTTTTGTGTTTATTAACCACTTCAGGCCCGGAAGGATTTACCCCCTTCCTGACCAGAGCATTTTTGCGATTCTGTACTGCGTCGCTTTAGCTGACAATTGTGCGGTCGTGCAACGTTGTACCCAAACAAAATTGACGTTCTTTTTTTTTCACAAATAGAGCTTGTTTTCGGTGGTATTTGATCACCTCTGCGTTTTTTATTTTTTGTGCTTTAAACCAAAAAAGAGCAACAATTTTGAAAAAAAAAAGCAATATTTTTTACTTTTTGTCATAATAAATATCCCCAAAAAATATATAAAAAAAATATTCTTCCACAGTTTAGGCCGATATGTATTCTTCTACATATTTTTGGTAAAAAAAAAAATCCAATCCGTGTATATTGATTGGTTTACGCAAAAGTTATTGCGTCTACAAAATAGGGGATAGATTTATGGCCTTTTTATTATTTTTTTTTTTTACTAGTAATGGCAGCGATCAGCGATTTTTTTTTTGGGACTGCTACATTATGGCGGACACATCAGACACTTTTTACACTATTTTGGAAAATTGTCATTTATACAGCAATCAGAGCTACAAATAGCCACTGATTACTGTATAAATGACACTGGCAGGGAAAGGGATTAACACTAGGGGGCAATCAAGGGATTAAACGTGTTCCCTCACTGTGTTTTAACTGTAGGGGGGATGGGCTCACTACAACATGGCAGACATCACTGCTCCTGATGACAGGGAGCAGTAGCTCCCTGTCATGTTGCTAGGCAGAACAGGGAAATGCCTTGTTTACATAGGCATCTCCTCGTTCTGCCTCTCTGTGTCACGATTGCAGGCCGCCGGCGAACATCAAGTTCGTGGGACCCACGGGCACAATCCAATGGTGTCCACTAGGCGGCAAATTCAAAGGGATGTTCAGGTACGCCCATTTTCCTGCCCGTGCCATTCTGCCCACGTAAATCGGAATGCGGCAGTTTGCAAGTAGTTAAAAGAACACCAATAAGATTAATAGTGATAAGGGGTTAGTATTAGCAGGCCATGGAAAGTTTTAATACAATGCATGTTCAATGGTTTCCGAAAAAAGAGGTGATGACAAATATTTTCCATTTTATCTCTGTCCAGTCAATTATAAATCCCGTGGGTTGCCCTTCTTATGGGACAGGTTGATGGTGGGCCAATCAAATCTTTTTTAATCAGATGCTCAGTAGGGCTTCTCAGAGATCCCAAGACAGAGGAGGTCAGTATCATAAATTCTCTTTTACTTTCTTTGTCTAGTATCCGTTAGCCATCCGGGAGCTTATAAATCCTGGAATCTGTGAGTATCTCTCACTGACTGAACACCAAATCACTCCCCTTATCTCGGTGTTCAGTTAAAAGCTCCTTTTTTCCGCTAAAATTGCTGATATAAATCTGGAAGAAAAAGACCTAGAGAGGTGATAGAATGCTGGGGTGGGGTGGAGGAGCAAACTCATCTAGAAGTAGCTGAGCAGATTTCATTCCAGTGATGGGATGACTTCTATCTTTAAGAAATAATAAAGAAAAGGCAACTAATAATATCACACATTGTAGGGAAAATGAAAAGCAGAAAATGCCTTAAACTGATGGATTCGTTATTTCCCTTCCGGTGTTGAAATTCCCAATAAACACGGAGTGCGTGACATGGTTCTTAATGCCCATAGCAGCCCTTCATTTAACCATTAAACACTTAACAATTCCAATTAACAATTACCAAAAACCTTTGCATATGAATAACATAATGGCTGTTGGTTAAGAGAAGGGGTCTTTGGTGTTCTCCAGCTAAAAATGCTTGACTGAAATCTGCCCATGTCCCTGGCCATAGCCCACCGGCATGAGAATATCTAAAGAATTCACTATTTCCAACTACCCAATGGACTGAGCCACTGTTAAAACAACTGACACCAACAGGGAGCACCATCAGGGCCGGTGCTACCCCTAGGCAAACTAGGCAGCCGCCTAGGGCGCATTGCTGCCTAGTGCTCCCAGCCACTGGTATTCCTACTCTCTTCTCTCTGCAGCAAGCAACTAAGTCTCAGCATCAGCAGGCAGCCTCTACTCTGTTCACACATAGTGTCAGAAACACAGTGGTGGTGGAGGACTGTGTCCCGACTCCCGAATGAATGGAAGAAAGCAAACATTCATTGATAGGCACTGGTGGGCTGCATTGATGGGCGCTGGTAGGCTGCATTGATGGGCACTGGTAAGCTGCATTGATGGGCGCTGGTGGGCTGCATTGATGGGCGCTGGTAGACTACATTTGATGGGCTCCTCATTAAAAAGGTGGAATATATATGGGCAGGGCAAAGGGGTGGAGTGGCAAAATTAGGTTTCGCCTAGGGTGTCAACAAATCCTTACACCAGCCCTGAGCACCATACAACAAACCCCCCCAGCTTTGTGGCCATCTGACTTTTTCACACCTCCAAAGACTCTAAACTAGTGGTTCTCAACCTTTCTAGTGCCGTGACCTCTTGATAAAATTTCAAGGTTGACCCCAACATAAAATTTCAGCACCCAAGGCAAGACACAAGGTGTGGGGACCCCAACAGTAAAATTATTTCCAGTGGCAGCGTGGGTGGTCAGCACTTGGGATGAGTGGCCAAGGCAAGAGCTCTAGATTAAATCTGCTGATCTGAGAATTTGCTTTTAATCCCAATTACAGGTAGTGTTAACTGTGTCTCCTTTGTGGTGGCTCGGACATTTAGCACTCCCTTCCTTCAGCTGACCTCTAGTCTCTGTCCCCCAGCCATCCCGTGAACTGAATGGGCGGCTCCAGGAACAGCCCAGCTGGGCAGCCGTGAAAAGGCTGGAATAGCAGCATGGGCTATAGGAACAGCCCAGGATTTGGAGACCCCTGGCAAATCATCATTCGACCCTCGAGGGGGTCCCGGCCCCATGGTTGAGAACCAATGGTCTAAACCCACCAACCTGCCATGAAAATAAAAACATACTGTACAGTAGATGTAAACCTAATTCTGTAGTTAAACATTAAATGAGGGAGGTAGGTGGGTAATACAACTTTCCTCCCTCATCAAACATTTCCAGAATGAACTCCCAGCAGCCACTGTTGATCCTATCCTTCCCTACTACCTGAAGGTTGACCTCCAATTAATTAAGGCCTACTGTTTCTGTGGTAATAGATAACTTTTTCCTGGGAAACTTTTTCTTACTCCAGTACTGTAGTCTCTCCGTTAATTTTCCTTCAGGTGTGTCTTTTTCCCCGAGGTCTTCATTAAGCAGATAGAAATGAGAAGAAGCTGGCAACTAAACCCTGCCAAGAAAATAATACCTCTTAAGTTTGCCTGGATAACAGTAAAGCTAGCTGCTGTTGAAAAATTGGCAAAAAAAAGGCTTCCATAGTATTGCTTGTTATGAAACCTGTTATTTTGCCTATTCAGGGCAAAATAGAGTCGGTTCACACTGGGGCGACACGACTTCCAGCACGACTTTCAGAAGCAACTTCAACACGACTTGAGCATGAACCACAGGGCGATCTGGGGCGATTTACAACACGACTTGAAGTCCTTTTCAGGTCAAGAGACATTCCAGTGGCCAATAAAATAACAATCAGCTCTGGGAGAGGGAAGGGGAGGGAGGGGTTTGCCTGAGAAATGTATGTTATCTTGCTGGAAAGTAGCTTCAATTAAAACAGTGATCAGACTTGGAAGCGACTTCCATTGAAATCAATGGGTACAAATCGCCTAGAAGTCTGATTGAAGTAGTACAGGAACCTCTTCTGAAGTCAGAGCGACATGAGTAGTGTGTATTAACACCGCTCCCATTCACTTACATTGCTTTTCTGGACAGCGCGACTTGGGACGACTTGAGACGACTTCAAGTCGGATCCCAAGTCGCCCCAGTGTGAACCGACTCTTCCTCTTCTACTAATACTTAATGTGACAGACACAACTGGGACAGGGGCTTTTGGAGGGGATTGCAGGGTAGCATTTTGCCTACTGACTATGGGCCCTGGCATTTGAGGGAGCTACGAGCATTCAGGAAGATGTCCTGTTATATAATGCAAGATGACATGTTATAACCACATTTAACAGTCAAGGAAGCCAACATTAAACTCAGTAAGAAGATGTGGAAAGAAAGCTGGTTAATAAGATCTGTTGCCGGACTGTCTGGAGTGGGCACTCCCTGACTAATCAAAGCTTGTCTAAAGGCCTAGCTGCTAATTAGCTTACTGGTTAATTAATTCACTGTTTATTTAGGTTGCTATTAGCTGCTAGCTGTTCATTAGATGTACTATTAGATGTACTGATGATATTACTGTTTAAAGTTTGCATTGTTTATGATAATGTAATCGAGTTTCCATCTGATTTTGTGTGGTATACGTAAATTCTATAAAGTTAGTTCCAGTTTGCACCTAGGCTAGTGTCGTCTAGTTCTTGGGTGCAGTCTTCAGCTATAATACCTGGTTTCAGAGTAGAGGAAGCTGTATCTTGACAAAGGCACCCAAGGTGGGGTGCCAGGCAGTCTGTTACACTTACCCTGAGCCTATGTGACATTTTCTTCTTCTTCCTACTATGCAGTTTACATTGCCTGATGGCTAATAGCCAAATAATCCCTTAACCACATAGAAAGTCTGACACAAACTTACCCGGGCTTTGTACTCAAGGTGACAGGGTAGCGCAAGAAAGTAAGTAAACACTATAGAAAGCAGTGGAGGAAAGCTATAAAGAGAACCTGTTAGGCTGCCTAAAATTGAGAAAATAAGAGGTTAATATAAACCCCTTTCTCATTGACATATTTTGTAGTGTTCATCAGCTGGCTATCTCACATTCAATCTTATGAAATTCTGCACATTTAAAGTGGTTGTCAGCCCTGAAATGAAAACTGAGCAAAGCATATCCTTCAATAGTGTGTACTTCTGACCCAAAACACCTAGAGAGATACCTGTTTGCTCTCTCATTCCTCTGCTATCTGCATGAGTCACTTCTGACAGTCTATGCCTACACCAAGTAATCCCAAGAGATACCCCCTCTCACTCCGGCACACAGCAGGTGATTGACAGCCTCAGCTGCGCATGCTTCTCTATGAGATTGTGTAAAGGGTGGTGTGTTCATTCCCTCCACTCACATATCAAATTACACTTATCTCTGTGTTGTGCAGTGTGTGACATCAGATCCTCACACTCTGCCTTCTGAAGCTAAGAACAGCTGTGTAAATTCTGTACTTTTTACAGCTGTGGAGGAGAGAAGGATGCAGATTTGCAGGTACAATTTATGCAGAGGGATTTGTTTAAAGTGGACCTTCAGTCGTTTTTTTCACCTGCCCTTGTTGTTTTAACTTTGGATAGTAAAACATGTTTTTTTCTGCCAGGAAATACCTTATACAGCCCAATTCCTGTTTCTTGTCTGGTCATTAGCCTAGGCTTATGACATCATGGACAGCTCTCTCTCTGTTACTCTCGTGAGAGTTTGCTAGGAAGAGGGGGGGGGATAAGTCATAAGAGAGCCAATGAGAGCTTCAGGGCTGCAGAGCTGGAGGTGTGCCTCTGTGTATCTGTGTAAATCCAGGAAGTGAACAGGCAGCAGCTTCAGCTGCCCACAGTTAAAATGGCTGCAGCCGTACTTAGTGGAGGGAGATTTCTGCAGCATATTTGGCAAGTACAGAATCACAGTATATATAAAATAATATGTAAAGTGGTCAGAGGGATGCTTCAGAATGGCAAAGATGTTTTAATTACAAATTATGTGAGCAGACTGCAGTTCCTTTTTTGAATCTTTGTGTATCACTTGAGGCCAGTCATTTCACTGGGTATCAGGGCCGCCATATATTTTTTTGTTTGTCTTTATTAAAGGGCCCAGAGGTCCACAGGGCCCTGCCTGGATGGCAACCCCCCCCCCCCCCCCTGTTTTTTATAAAAAAAAATGTTTTAATTTTTTTTATATATTTTTTTATTTATTTTTTATTTTTGTTAAAGGGCCCAGAGGTCCCCAGGGCCTCGGATGGCTACCCCTCTTTTTTTTATATATATATTGTTTTTATTTATATTGTTTATTAAAGGGCCCAGAGGTCCCCAGGGCTACCCACTCTTTTTTTCGTTTAGAACTTTTTTTCAATATATATATTTATTTTTATTTTTTATTTTTGTAAGGGGCACAGAGTTTTATTTAATTTTTTTGTTCGTCAGCACCCAAAGTCCCCCGACCTCAATGCCCGGCAGCAGCACCCCCCAACTTCTCAATTCGTGCCCCCCCCCATTCTCAATTTGAGGCCGCAGCCCCCCCCCCCCCAGTTCCAGTTCTCAGCTCCAGGGGGCCCATGCCTGAAGCTGTGTAAGGGGCCCCATAATTCCTGATGGCTGCCCTGCTGGGTATATGTTAGGCTTTACAACCACTTTAAACAGTAAACTGCCACCCAATGCCAGGAGGTAGCTGCAAAAAGCAGTGATATTTCAAAGTCCAGAAAAGGAAAGCTAAAGAAATATGATAGCAGTATAGTATTCCCAGGGCTGTCTTAATGCCTGGGCACACTTGGGCACTGCCCAGGGGCCCCAGGTGCACGGGGGCCCCATGATAGTCTTGCATTACATCAAATTTGCCAACTGTCCTATATCTGCTAGGATAGTCATGCATTTTACTAAGTTTTCACAGGATGATGACCTTAAGCTGAGTGGCATCCCAGAACTTGTACTTTGCCCTCCTGATGCCCTTCTACCTCCCCCTGTGCCCTTTATGTTGATTTAGTCTTTGAATTATGGCATTTTTTTTATTGTTTAAAATCAATTTTATTGAAAGTAATAATATATGTATATGTTTAAATCTATCAACTATTTATAACGTATTTATCGGCGTATAACGTGCACTTTTTTCCCCTGAAAATCTGGGGAAAATCGTGGGTGTGCGATATACGCCGATCCCCGCTTCCCGCACGTGTTTGAACTGAGCCGCCGACATATACCGAGCGCAGTACACTTGGGTACACTCGGCCAGGCTCGGCTCCCCTTGCGGTCACGCCTCCTAGCCTCTATGCGAAAGGAGCGAGCGTGCCCGAGCGTGCCCGAGTGTACTGCGCTCGGTATATGTTTCGGCGGCGGCAACGTTCAAACACAGCGCGGGAAGCGGGGGATCGTCTAAAAACAGCTCGGGAGAAGCGGGGAGGACACCGCGAAGGCCGCAGACGGACGCCGGACCGGACAAGGCCGCCGATGGACGCCGGGCAAGACACTGACAAGGAGCATCTAAACTGCAAGTATTTTCTTTTTTTTCAGGATTTTCCCTTCTAGGTTGGCGGTGCACGCTATACGCCGGAGCGTGGTATACGAAGATAAATACCGTAGTTTAATTTTTGAGTAGGTACGTAAATTTGGGGCGGGCTGGCAGGGGCCTCAGACCATTACTTTGCCCAGGGGCCCATGATGCTATTAAGATGGCCCCGAGTATTCCCCCTATATAATTCACTTGTATGAGTAATGAACGAGTGTAGAATAGTGGGCGCCAGCCTAGAAGAGGGACATTGTAGATTCAAAAGGAGAGAAAAAGTTCAAAAGGAGACAACCACATTAATAAAGATGATAAGATTCTCAATTCTAATGAAAGCTTTGTAAATTAGGCTTGTTGGGTTTGGAAGAGAGACGCCTTGCAGGTGATCTAATTAAAATGTATAAATATATCCAAGGACAATATAAAGATTTGGGAGATTAGCTTTTTGTCTCCATGACCGAGCAAAGGACAAAGGGCCGTCATCTTTCATGTAGAGGGAAAGATATTTGTCATCAACAGAAGAAAAGGTTCTTTAACCACTAGCTGACGGCCGTACGACTTTGTACGGCCGCAGCGCGGCTCTACTTCCCTAACTGGCCGTGTTTTTATGACCGCCCCTTTCCTCGTTCCCCGTGCACGTTCCCAAGCGCGCAGCGGGGAACTGCTGTGCTGGCCGTGTCCCTTGGACACAGCCAAACACAGATCGCGGTAAATAGCCAATCACAGCAGCTATTTACAGCGCGATCGGTGCGGCCAATGAGAGATGATCTCATATGTAAACATATGAGATCATCTCTCACTGCCGACTCTCCGCTCCTCACACAGACACCGCGTGTGAGGAGGCAGAGCGTATGGAGCAAAGAGCGATTTGGAAAAAAAAAGTGACAAATCAGTGCCCCCAGTACCACAGTGTCCCCCAGGACCACCTGTGCCCCCCAGTACCACAGTGCCCCCAGTACCAAAGTGCCCCCCAGTATCACAGTGCCCCCCAGTACCACAGTGTGCCCACCAGTACCACAGTGTGCCCACCAGTACCACCTGTGCCAACCAGTACCACTGTGCCCACCTGTGCCCACCAGTACCACTGTGCCCACCAGAACCACCGTGCCCACCGTGCGCCCTCCAGGACCACCGTGCCCACCTGTGCCCATCAGTACCACCGTGCCCATCAGTACCATCGTGCCCACCTGTGCCCACCTGTGCCACCAGTACCACCTGTGCCCAGTGACCATCTGCCACCTCAGTGCACATCTGCAATCAGTGCCCACCTGTGCCACCTCATCAGTGCTCACCTGTGCCACCTCATCAGTGCCCACCTGTGCCAACTTATCAGTGCCCACCTGTGCCGCAGTCAATCAGTGCACATCAGTACCCATCTCATCAGTAACCATCTCAGTGCCATCTGTGCCGCCTCATTAGTGCCATCTGTGCCGCCTCATCAGTGTCCACCAGTACACAGGCCTCATCGGTGCACATCAGTACCCATCTCATCAGTACCCGCCTCAGTGCCATCTGTGCCGCATCAGTGCCATCTGTGCCGCCTCATCAGTGCTATCTGTGGGCATTTGTACTTTCCTGGCTTGTTAGGGTCTCAAGAAATGAGAGAGGCCTTCAGTACATCAGGTGTGATCAGATGTGATCATTTTTTATGATTTGCACTATAGCTTGTAGACTCTAAAACTTTCACACAGACCAAAAAATTTCCAAAAACTTTGGGTTATTTTTTATCAAAGACATGTAGCAGTATACATTGTGGCCAAAATTTATGAAGAAACATTAATTTGCAAAATTTTATCACAGAAACGAAGAAAAAATCATTTTTTTCTCAAATTTTTCGGTCTTTTTTTATTAATAGCACAAAAAATAAAAAACGCAGAGGTGATCAAATACCACCAAAAGAAAGCTCTATATGTGGGAAAAAAAGGACAAAAAAATCATTTGGGTACAGTGTTGCATGACTGAGTAATTGTCATTCAAAGTGTGAGAGCGCTGAAAGCTGAAAATTGGTCTGGTCAGGAGGGGTGTTTAAGTGCCCAGTATGGAAGTGGTTAACGTAAGAAATGTCATACCACAGGGCCTAATCATGGCAAAATAATCACCAAAAGATGAAAAAGTCTTGGGGGTCATTTTAGAAATATTTTCACAGAAAAGTCATGCAACTTCAACCCTGGATTCACATTTTTTTCTAATTCCCGTATTTATCGGTGTATAACACGCACAGGCATATAACACGCACCCTAACTTTAAGGCCCCTTTCACACTGGGGCGGTTTTCGAGCGTTATTACAGCGTTATTACAGCGTTTTTAGAGCGTTATTCGAGCAAAGCCTCATCTGCAATCCCAATGTGCTGGTAAAGCACCGCTAAGGCCCATTTCACACTGGGGAGGGAGCCGCGGTGGCGGTATAGTGCCGCTTAAAATAGCGGCTCTATACTGCCGGAATCGGCCGCTAGCGGTGCGGTATTAACCCCCACTAGGGGCCGATAAAGGGTTAATACCGCCCGCAATGTGCCTCTGCAGAGGCGCATTGCAGGCGGTATTGCCACGGTTTCCCATTGTTTTAAATGGGAAGGAGCGGTGAAGGAGCGGTATAAACGCCGCTCGTCTCACCACTCCAAAGATACTACTGACAGGAGATTTTTTTTCTCTCCCGCCAGCACATCGCCTCAGTGTGAAAGCCCTCGGAAGGAGTTTTTCAGGCGGTATAGCAGCGATTTTTTTAGCGCTGTTCCGCCTGAAAAACTCCTCAGTGTGAAAGGGGTCTAAGACCCTAAAGTTTTAGGGCGTTTTTGCAGTGCCTCAGTGTGAAAGGGTAAGGGGTTTTTACAACACTTTCAATTCATTTTAATGGAGAGGGGCGTTTTGGAGCGTTATTTTCAGCGCTCAAAAGCTGCTCCAAAGATGCTGCTTGCAGGACTCAGTGAGAAAGGGTCAATTAAGATGAATGGAGAGCGTTTTATGAGCGTTTTAAGAGTGCTAATTTTCATGCTTAAACGCTGCAAAGATGATTCAGTGTGAAAGGGGTCTAAGAGGGAAGTTTCAGGAAAAAAATGTTCCACAGCCCCCTGCGTATAACACGCAGGCACAGTTTACCCTCTATTATCAGGGTAAAAAAGTGAGTGTTATATGCCAATAAATACAGTAAGTCTGTTTTTTTTTAAGTATACATTTTGGATAAATGTGGTGTGAATTTTTTTTTTTTGAATAGACACCTTGAAGCGGGATTTAAACCCCAAATCAAACATGTAATATATTGCAGCTTACCAATCATGAGATGTTGTGGCTGCATCGGTTTTCTTTGGCTTTTTCTACTGTTTTCACCTAGTGATCTGTCCAGTAACACACCTGGTGGAATGAGCACAGGAGGTGCAGCAGGCATTGTCAGGCTAAGGGGCAGGGTAGTGCTAAATTTATTAGCAAATTTAGAAAACATTAGAAAATCCTAAAAAAAGGACACAAATTTTGTTTGGGTACAGCATTGCATGACTGCGCAATTACCAGTTAAAGCGACGCAGTGCCAAATTGCAAAAAGTACTCTGGTCAGCAAGGGGGTAAAACCTTCCGAGCTGAAGTGGTTAAGTACTTAGCCTTTGCAGCATGGAAGCAGTCCAACCACATGGAGGAATTTTCAAGTTTCCCAGAGTAAACTTCCACCTTTGACCTTTACCTATAGGTAAGCGTATACAAAGGCTTACCTATAGGTATTGTAAATATCTCCTAAATGTGTACCGTTTAGGAGATATTTACTGTACATGCAGCCAGTGGCACCACTGGCGAATGCACTCTGAAGGAATGGCCACCAGTGCCGTTCCTTCAGAGCCCTGTGCCATGACTGTCGGCTCCCACACACATGTGCGAGAGCGACGTCATCGCGGCTCCGGCCAGTCATAGAGCCAGAGTCCGAACCCTAAAGCAAGATGTGTGAAGATGGAAGCTGTCTCCAGCGATGACATGCATCGCTGGAAGGCTTAATTTTCAGGTAAGTTTCACATATTGTGCTAGTATGCGATGCATACTAGCACAGTATGCCTTTGTTTTGCAGACAAGAAAAAAAATATTCAGCGGTTTACAACCGCTTTACTGTTTCCTTATTTATTTACATAATCCTTATTTATTTACATAATTTATATAAGCCGATTTTTTTAGCACGTTTTTTTGTGCTGAAAAAGCCCCCCTCGGCTTATACTCGAGTCTCTCCGATCTGCATACCTGATCAGCCCGTGTCATGCAGTCAGACGGTGGTCATCCAGTGTAACAAAGCCCCACCTCCTCCTTGTCCTCGTCCGTGTAAGGCGGAACACTGACTCACTGCTGGGAAACTGAGTGTTCCGCCTATCACGAACAAGGACAAGGAGGAGGCGCGGCTTTTTTTACACTGAATGGCCGCTGTGTGACTGCATGACATGGAGATCAGGTATGCAGATCGGTACAGTGAGGCTGGCAATGGGCAGAGTGAGGCTGGCAATGGGCACAGTGAGTCATGCAATGGGCACAGTGAGGCATGCAATGGGCACAGGGAGACTGCAATGGGTGCAGTGAGACTGCAATGGGCACAGTGAGGCATGCAATGGGCACAGTGAGGCATGCAATGGGCACCATGAGGCATGCAATGGGCACAGTGAGGCTACAAATGGACACAGTGAAGCTGCAAATGGGCACAGTGAGGCTGGCAATGGGCACCGTGAGGCATGCAATGGGCACAGTGAGACTGCAATGGGCGCAGTGCAGTGAGACTGCAATGGGCACAGTGAAGCTGGTAATGGGCACAGTGAGGCTTGCAATGGGCACAGTGAGGCTACAAATGGGCACAGTGAAGCTGCAAATGGGCACAGTGAGGCTGTAAATGGGCACATTGAAGCTGCAAATGGGCATTTACCCTCTTTTCCACTTACAGTAGCTGCTGCATTTCCTACCCTAGGCTTATACTCGGGTTAATACATTTTCCCATTTTTTTGTGGTAAAATTAGGTGCCTTGGCTTATATTCGGGTCAGCTTATACTTGAGTATATACGATAGCTACTTATAAATCCAACTGAGCCACTACCACAAAGTACAGCCTGCTTAGGCCTGGCAAAGCAATAGGAGGGCATGGAGACACAGCAATGGAAATGCCGTCTGTAATAGACAATGTTCCGATACAGCTGGGAGACTACATTATGTGGCTAATGATGCAGTGAGGCTTACTAACAGCTAAAAAATCAACAAAACAGTATTGTTAAAAGTTTAACAGAAGTTATAAAAAAATATTAAAGGTTAAAAATGTGAAAGCCCCTGTGCCCCCGAGTTGGGCTTGAAATATAACATTTGGATGGACCAACTCATTAAATATGCAGATTGTTGGCTTGTTAAAAATGCATACTCTGCAATTATATAAAAAATGTCAGCAGGTAGGATGCTCTCTTGTAATAATGACAAAACAAATATAATGGAGATACTATAGGTTAGTAACCCCCTTTAGCAGAATCGGAACAATGACAGTTATATGGAATTTATATAACCTAATTAAAATTCTATCATAAGGCTATCAGATCCGGGGTTATCCCTGACTTACAATGCTTAGTCTAAAGAATGTCTTTCCAATTACATATGCACTATGACATTTTCATAATAGGAAAGCCTTCTCCTATCGCGCAATGTTTTCTTGTGTATAAAGTTATGCTATTCATAGAGACACGATATTAACAAAGGTTCAGGCTTAAAGGGAAACTTAAGTCTTTAAATTGGCTTTCAGATATTGATGTAAATTTTAACAGCTTGAAGAAAAGGACCCATTTTTTTAGTTTTAGAGGGGTATTAGCTGGTATTTTACCTCTACCATGTAGAAAGCTTAAAGCCCAACTCCGGGCACCAAAAATAAAACACTTGCAATGAACCTCCCTGCACTGCAGGGGTTATATACTTGTTCCAGTGCCAGACAGGGATGGACTGGCCATTGGGACTACAGGGAGTTTCCCGGTGGGCCGATGGCTCAGTGGGCCGGCTTCAGTGACAGCGGACCGTCGCCCCCTCCGCTACTCGGTCTCTTGCTTCACACAGCGCTCATCTCCTCTACTTGCCCACAGCGCTCACCTGGGAAGTACAAAGAAGCAGGGGAGGACCAGAGGAGCAGGGGGACGACAGAGGAGCATGGGGGAGGGGACAGACAGCTGACTTAACAGCTATGGCCTGGGAGTTTCTCACTTCTGCCTAATCTTGTCCCATAAGGGGGGGCACCAAACTGATTTTTTCCCCCGGGTGAAATAATGTCTAGCTTCCTCACTGGTACTGCCTATAAGAGTACCAGTACCAGCCTTTCTACTCTTATAAAGTAGAACGGCTAGTGGCTAGTGAAGGGGAGAGGGGGTGCGGGTGGGGGGGGGGGGGTCAGCGGGAGTCATCCGGCCGCCGTGGGAGAGACCTGTCAAAGTGGGCCAGTCTGGATAAAGTCCAGGGCACAAATTTTTGTCCCAGTCCAGCCCTGGTGCCAGAATATGGAGAAATACCTTCTTCTGCACTGCAGCATGCTCCTTTCAGCGGTTTGACTATTCCTCCGCAGCCTCCTTTCTAAGCCGATCACAGTTGCAGTCGCATGCTTGCCCCCCCCCAGGGCCATCTTTACTATTGATTGGATATGGGTAAACATTTTCTTGTCCCCACTCCCATGCATTTTCGCTCTCTACCCCAATATCCCAAACAACAAGCAAACACACACATAGGGGCAAATAAACTGCGCACTTTAGCAACTAGTGAGCAGTAAGAATGTGCAGTAACCTCTAGCAACCAATCAGTGAGCAGTAAGGATGTGCAACGAATCAGTGAGCCTCGACCAATCTGTGAGTTTGCATTCGTTCTTTATGTTTACATTAATAATTTTTTTTTTTAGATAAGTCCATAAGGGTTAAGTTACTAATTGCAAATAGACTGTGCAGTTGCACTTTGTAAGTGCAGTTGCCATGTGGAAAGCTTAAAGCCCAACTCCGGGCACCAAAGCAGCTGCAAAGAGGATACTGTAGATCGGCAACCCGTCAATCGCGATCTACCCATCAACCGTTGGCTGGTGGCAGGTAGATCTTGACCACATCTCTGGTCCTGCTTTGCTGACCCAGGCTGTTTTGGGGGTCACAGGACACTATCGCAGGGAGGCACAGGACACTACTGTGGGGGCACTGGACACTGCTTCTGGGGGGCATAGGACACTACTGCGGGGAGGCACAGGACACTATTGCAGGGAGGCACAGGACACTAGTGTGGGGACACTGGACACTGCTTCTGGGGGCACAGGACTCTAATGTGACAACCTTTGTGACAACTTCATGACATTGTTTATTGGGGGCTTGATAGTTTTTTTTTTTTAAATGGGTGCGGCAGCCCGTTGATCTTTGATCACTTCCATGTTGTCCAGCACCAAGGTACACCAAAGGATAAAAAATAAAAATAAAAGCAAATGTAGCGCCCCCTTACTTTCTGTAGGGGCGTTACACTAAAGTTAGTGGGGAATGGGAGAGATACGCAGCTCTCATTCACAATTTGTCAAATTTCCCACCCCTGGGCGGCAGCTGGCGCTAGAGGGGTTCTGGCAGACTCGTTTTCATCAGCAGCCAATCAGAGGGGTTGGTTTCCTCACTAGGACATGCTGGGGGAGGCTATATCTGGGGCAGCCACCTTGGCCTCGGGGCCGTTCTTCTCTTTCTTTTTCTGCGGGGTCCAAGTTCCAGGTGCGGCATCCACCTTCAGGGTGCGCGCACTCATGGACCCCACAGCCGTGGCCTACCTGGCCGAAGTTGCGCACCATGAGGAGCTTCACCCTGACATAGAGAGGGATCCCAGTAGCTGCTGGGTCCCATACCTTTCCTAAAAGGATCCCAAGCTGGGAGCTGTACGGTGGGGCATCGGTTTGAGGAGAACCCGGAGGCAGGTGATCCAATAGGGCTTGAACGAACCACCGGGGATCCGGTGACCGGAAGATTGGCAGGTACACCTCATCTGTCAACCGGTGACCCTGACTAAATTCACTGGGAGGACTCGCTCATTCTAAATCACATTCATTCAAGTACTAGGCCTGTGGCAGAGGCCCGAGCCGGGCCTGTGGCAGAGGCCTGGTCCTCCCAGCATTTGCAAGTGGCGTTTTGGCTGCCAGGCCTGTGGCAGGGTTCTGTCCGGGGGCACTTTACCCACTCTGACTGGAGTGGCGACGAACTGAGCTCATCATTGCTGAGAGCAGGATTGCTCTCTCCTCTTCATATCCAAGGCCTGATACTCAAGCTCTCTCTCTGCTCATCAACCTTTTCCTGTCCTGTACCATGTTGGTGTTGGCCGTGTTGGGCCTTGGAATGAAGCATTGAAGAAAACCCAACTAAAGACTGGACATTCACTCTCTATCTCAACTCACAAGTATCACCCTAGACACCTGCAGTGTAACTCAATACGCCGATCCCACTTATAACCAGCAGCTCCCCTGGGGGTAGCGCTACACAAATATATTTTAATTTTTTTAAATGGCAGTTGTTTATTATACAAGAGCTGTCAGCTGCAAAAATTGTGGCTGTGTGATGGCCTACTTTGTCCATATCTGTACGTGGGCTCATCGTGGCCACCTGCCACAGGTACAGTAAACTAGACCATTTTTCCGGAGCCTGTTCTAGATGTGGAGGAAGAAATAGAGCTGATGTGTCAGTCTGCATTCTCCTACTGTTTGTTGAAGTCATTCATGAAGGGAATAAATGATTATCACATAACAGGATTTATGTTTCCTGCACCCTCTGGAAATATGTTAACCCCATTTCTGCTCCTGCATGATTAATATGCAAAAAGCCTCTGATTTTTTTTTTTCTTCCTTTGCTTGCCATCTCCCTTGGCGAGGAAAGCAAAAGACAGATAATTGACTTCAGCCCGTTGAGAATCTGACAGAGCCCGGTGGCCCAGATGTGGTTAGGATGAGCGGCGGAACATCAGGGGGAAACCTCAACAGTTTACAGATCCCACCCAAGAAGGCCTACCGTGAAGATCCCCGACTAATGGTTATCTATGGGAAGGGATCAGTCATTGAAAAATCTGTGATTCATCAACCAATTTATAGTTTACCATGGGTTTATCTTATATGTTTTATACTTGCAGCTTAGTCGATAGAAACCCGAACTGAATGACAGTTTGTTTCCTTAAAGCGGAGGAACGGCTTAAAAAATAAATAAAATAAAAGTCAGCAGCTACAAACACTGTAGCTGCTGACTTTTAATAAGGACACTTACCTGTCCAGGGTGCCCACGATGTCAGCCACCGAAGCCGACCAAGCGCTCGCGTCTCGGCTGCCCCGCTGTCATCCTCGGTGAGCGAATCAGAAAGTGAAGCGCTGCGGCTTCACTGTCCAATTCCCTACTGCGCATGCGCGAGCTGCGCGGCGCTGTGTAAATGGGCGGATGTCTCCTGGGACACACACAAGGTCCCAGAAGACACCGCTTCCCATTTTTCAGGAGGCAGCGCGACGAGGAGAATAAAAAAGACCCACCGCGGACAATTTTTGTAATTTTTTGTAGCCTTTTTGGATATTTTTTTTTTTAGGGTGGACCTCCACTTTAAAGCACAGTGCATCATAAACTGCCATTTTTCATTTTTTTATCCTATGTTGCATCTTGGTGAATTTTATATTTGGTCTAATGAATTAGCATTGTTACCTCTGTCCTATGAGTTGAAAACTCACTGATGGAATAGCAATGCAGAGAGGAGTGAAAAAGAACTGGAGGTCCATTAAAGCAATCAGGTGGCTGTACAGCTGCCTGACCACTTCCGTCTGACAGCTAAAAGTTAGCTTGTCAGATTTACACACATTCCTGACTGCCGACATAAACCATACGCTGCTGGCAGTGAAAGGATTACTCTGATTATCAGTACACTGTGAGCTTCTCACAGTGTGCATTAAAAGCTGTGGAAAACCATTTCACTCCCTGGTTGCAAGAATCCAGCATCATCTTTCAGCTATTATCTCATAACATCCTTACTCCCCAGCCTTACCAGCCCCTCTCAGTCATAAGATTGGTCCCAGATGGTCTGGGCACCTAGGCTTGTTTAACCACTTGCTTACTGGGCACATATACCCCCTTCCTGCCCAGGCGAAATTTCAGCTTTCAGCACTGTGTCGCTTTAAATTAAAATTGCGCGGTCGTGCGACGTGCCTTACAAACAAAATTGACGTCCTTTTTTTCCCCCACAAATAGAGCTTTCTTTTGGTGGTATTTGATCGCCTCTGCGTTTGTTTTTTTTGCGCTATAAACAAAAAAGAGCGACAATTTTGAAAAAAAACACAGAATATTTTTTACTTTTTGCTATAATAAAAATCAATTTTTTTTTAAAAAAATATATATTTTTTTCTCAGTTTAAGCCGATATGTATTCTACATATTTTTGGTAAAAAAAACAATCGCAATAAGCGTATAGTAATTGGTTTGCGCAAAGGTTATAGTGGCTAGGAAATAAGGGATAGAATTCTGACAATTTTTTTTTTTTACTAGTAATACGGCGATCTGCGAATTTTGTCAGGACTGCGATATTGTGACGGACACATCGGACACTTTTGACACATTTTTGGGACCATTCACATTTATACAGCGATCAGTGCTATAAAAACGCACCAATTACTGTATAAATGTGACTGGCAGTGAAGGGGTTAACACTAGGGGGTGAGGAAGGGGTTAAATGTGAGTCCTGAGTGTGTTCTAACTGTGTGGGGGGAGGGGGGTGACTGGGGGAGGTGACCGATGCTGTCTCCCTATGTACAAGAGAAACAGCATCTGTCTCCTCTCACTGACAGGACGTGGAGCTCTGTGTTTACACTCAGAGCTTCACGTCCCTGCTCTAAAACTGCCGATCAGCGGGTACCTGGCGGACATCGCGACCGCCAGGCACGCGCATCGGCATCTCGGGGACGCGCCGGGTGAAAACAATGCTGTCAATTGACGGCAGCTTGGATATTCAGATCCCCTAAGCTGCCGTCAATTGACCATATGCGGGGCCGCAAGTGGTTAAGTGGCTAGTTGTTAATTAGTTCATGTTAATTAGATTACTGTCAGCTGTTAGTTGCTAGATATGGATTAGCATACTGGTGATGTTGGCTGTTCCTTAGCTGTGCTAATTGTCTAGATCAGGGGTGTGAAACTGAAATTTCATTGTGGGCCGCATCAGCATTTTGATTGCCCTCAAAAGGGCCGTTTGTATCTGTAATATTAGATGTCCAGCGCATCCCCTTCCCTTAACATTTGATGTCAAGAGCCACCTCACCATCAGAAGTTGAGTCCCCCCCTCCCCCTTACATTAAGGTGACCAGATTTTTTAAATGAAATCTGGGGACATATTTTTTCTTTACTAGTAATGGCAGCAATCAGCGAATCTCTGCCGCCCGCCTTACAGCCTCTCAGTCTTACTCTTCGTGCCCCCGGCTACTACTGGATGGGGAGCGGAGGAAGATCACTCCACCATGGAAGGTAAGGAGATAGGCAGGTGGCTGGCCAGGATTTGAGCCAAAGCAGAAGAACATGCGAGTGAAGCTGAATATTCCCTTCCGCTCCGACCAGCACATGGTCATCAGAAAGGGGCACAGATAATGGGGAAAAATACAACCCCTCTCTGCTAGTAGGCACAGCGGAGCGGGGGGGGGGGGGGGGGGGTGTAATTCAAATTTTTGTATTTTAATTCTGCACTGACTGTCTTTGAAATTGCCCCTGCCCCCTATTAAATCCAATCTGGGGACAAAACCAGGGACAGACTTGGTCCGGGGGCAGTGTCCTCAATCAGGGGACTGTCCCCTGAAACTGGGGATGTCTGATCACCCTACCTTACATAACAGTGCATCCCCCTTTCCTTATGCTGCTGGATGCATTGTTTGAAAGCAGAAAGTAAGGGTCTGGAGGAGGACCAGAGGAGGGATGGAGCTCTCCTGCAGCTGCAGGAGAGGTGCGAGGGCCATATGAAATTCAGTCTGCTGGCCTTGTGTTTGACACCTGTGGTCTAGATTAATGTGTTTAAGCTATTACCTGATCTTGCATGGTATATATTATATACAATAAAGTCAGTTCGATTTCCAGTTTTGCACCCAAGCTAGTGTCGCCTAGTTCTTGGGAGCTCAGCTACGTACAATACCCGATTCCTGGGTCCAGACTGGAGGTAGCTGTATACTGACAAAAGCACTCAAGCTGGGTGCTGGACAGTCTGTAACACTATGTAATGACAACAGAATGGAGAAAATAGGCGGGAAGGGTCGTAACATTTAAAGCAGATTAAACTTTAGTTTTCGTTATTGTAGCTACTACTAGTCCCCAGTATATTGTAGCTGGCCAGGTCTGAAAGATAAAGAGAAATAACTTGAAGCTGAGGTTTAGGTATGGATATTTTTGCATAGTCACTCTTGTCTAGCTTGAACCAATATAACAATGTATATTCCATACCTAGCAGATCCCCATTGAAGCTGGATATTAATGAATTACCATCACAGCTGCAATGATCGGCACCAAATTTCACAGGGATCAGTCAGGTATGGTACATACTGTATGTACTTACATTGATTCAAACTAGACCACAGTAACTATGCAAAAATAAATATATCTAAACTTCAGCTGTAACTAGCATAATGCAATGTGGCAACGCTGTATCCTGGCCTAGATCAACAAGGCCCAGGCCTAGGGCAGCACTTTACAAGGGGACATTACGGAAAGAGTCCCTGCTGGCTTGCGCTACACTGTTAGTGTAGCGCCATTTTTATGGGGCAGACTGGGCAGAGAGGCAAATGTGTCTAGCTCCCCCATAAAGTGGCCGCGCTGCTTCCAGTATTCGGACGGCCGGCATTCTGCAACTGGGGGGGGGGGGCAGTGCTTCTAATTTTGACTGCCCTATCATCCTGGACCACAAACCCTCCTTAATGTGCTATATGTTTTGTGCTGCACCATTGGCATGGTTATATCTTCTTAGTGCTCTCCATAAAATTATCAGAAATTTGTGCTTAAAGTAAAACTATTGGCAACACTTTTTGGATAGAGTAAGAGAGTCAGTTTATTTTTTACCATCCCTGTCCCATTGCAGAGATTTCCCTTCACTTTCTGCCCCATAGCCAAACAATAAGTGAGAGGAAATCTATCCAAATAAGGGAGTCCACACTCCAAATTTTCAGGGCGAGTCTTAAACAGAAAGGGGTTTGGCCTTAACAGGAAGGGGTGGGGCGTATTTAAATTAGGGGGTGCACGAGTTAAAGGGGTGTTCCAGCCACATTTAGTGTTTATTAAAAGTCAGCAGCTACAAAAAGTGTAGCTGCTGGCTTTTAATAAACACACACTTACCTGCTCCACGATCCAGCGACGCGCCGGTCGGGGGGTCCGCTTCTCTCCCCCCCTCCCCGGCCGGCGTCTTCATTTCAACTGCGCATGCACGAGTGGAACTGCGCATGCACGAGCGGCGCGACCCGCCGCTGATTGGACAGGCGATCGCATGGGATCTGTCAGTGTCCCATGCGATCGCCTACAGGGAGGGGCTGCTGAAGGCTAACCAGCCCCTCGGCGGAAGCAGGAAGTGGGACAGGAAGTCCCACTCCTTCTGAAGCCCCCCTTCTGAAGCCCCCAAATGTGGCATGTAAGGGGGTGAGGAGTGAGTTAAGCGGAAGTTCCGAATTTGGGTGGAACTCCGCTTTAAGTCAGGCCTAGGGCAGCACAAAACCTATATACACTGCTGCAATTGGGGTTTTCCCTGCTCTGCTCCTGCTGTCAGTCGGTATGATGTTTTACAGGTAGGGTTGCCACATCATCCCGTTAATCCAGGACACACATAATAATTACACAGGTTCTGTGGCCGATTATGATGGCATTAAACTCACTTGGTGCCTTATCTGCATTCAATCAGCCCCAGAACCTGTGTACTTAATGTGTCCTGGATTAAAGGGATGATGTGGCAACCCTAATTACAGGGGATGAGCACAGAGACATAATATGGGAGTGTGTCACTGATTTACTGTTTTACTGTGTTAAAGATGAAATGTCATGGACCAAAAAAAAAAAAACGTTTTAACCACTTCCCACCCATACAACGTCATAGGACATTCTGGATTTTGGGTGGAGATATCTGAATGATCTCAACCATGTTATCTGAATACACGCGAGTGTGCAATTTAAAATAAAAGCAACCATTGGTTTTAGTACATGCTGCACTATGGTACTTTTTATGCTTCTATGAGGTGAAATACTTGTCGGGAGTGGATGTGTGATTAATTGCTGCCGATTGGAAGGCCTGCATGGTGGTCCTTAGGATATTGGCATGTGAAATGTTTACAGCGCCTTTTGATTGAGAGTTCCAGCTGAAGTCTTTTCAACGATAAGGATGAGCCGGACATCCCACCTCTCCCCGGTTCGGTCAGTTCGGTTCGGTTCGCAGCAGAACATGGGAACAGGCTAAAAATTTGTTCGAACGTGCGAACACCGTTAAAGTCTATGGGACACGAACATGAAAAATCAAAAGTGCTAATTTTAAAAACTTATATGCAAGTTATTGCCATAAAAAGTGTTTGGGGACCCGGGTCCCGCCCCAGGGGACATGTATCAATGCAAATATACGCTTATTAGGATTGATTTTTTTTTAAATAGAGACAGAAAGGGGGCTGCAAAAGTGCTACAGGCATAGCTCCCAACTGTCCCTGATTTTGAGGGACTGTCCCTGATTTGGAGCAATGTCCCTCTGTCCCTCATTCTCATTTGTCCCTCAGTCTGGTCTGATCCATATAGTTGTAAGTAAAATGCACTTTTTATCTATCAAAAAGAGTTTCCCAGTGCTAAACCTTTCATCCGATTTCTAAATTGCTGCATTTGTAAATTCCAAAAGCCAATATAAAGGAATAGTAGTGGTAAAAAAAAGCACCACATTTTTTTGTACAATTCTCCTTTAAGGGGGAGTGGCAAGGGGTGTGTCTTATGCCTGCATACTTTTGCTGATAGGTGTCCCTCATTCCCATCTCAAAAAGTTGGGAGGTATGTACAGGCCTAAATTTAACAAGATTTTTTTTTTTTTTTTTAAATGTATTGTATGTGTTTTATAGCAGAAAGTTAAAAATATATATTTTTTCAAATTTGTTGGCTTTTTTTTTGTTTGTAGCGCAAAAGATAAAACTTGCAGAGGTGATCAAATACCCCCAAAAGAAAGCTCTATTTGTGGGGAACAAAAGGACATAAATGTTGTTTAGGTACAGCATCGCACGACCGCGCAATTATCAGTTAAAATCACGCAAAAAATGGTCTGGTCATGAAGAGGAGTAATGATACAGACGATCGGGCATTCCTACAACAAAACTGTGGATTTTTTTCACTCAAACTTGTCTTGCATACACACGGTCACACAAAAGTTACCTGAAATTCCGAACGTCAAGAACGCAGTGACGTACAAGACGTACGACGAGCCGAGAAAAATTAAGTTCAATAGTCTGCTTGATTCCGAGCATGCATGTAATTTTGTGCGTCGGAATTGTGTACACACGATCGGAATTTCCGACAACAAAACTTGTTGTCGGAAAATTTGAGAACCAGCTTTCAAATTTTTCTTGTCGGAGATTCCGACAGCAAATGTCCGATGGAGCCTACACATGGTCGGAATTTCTGACAACAAGCTTCTATAGAACATTTGTTATCAGAAATTCTGTTCGTGTGTGTGGCATAAGTCTTCCGAAGGTCAAGTGGTTAAAATAAAAAATAAAAAAATGATTTTTTTTAAATGGCAATTGCTCTTAATACACTAAACTCGAGGGTTTCTATTCACTTTAACTTTATTAATTGGCTGAATGTAGCAATTTTCATTTTTCATTTCAGAACGCTATACTGCTTCCTAATTAGACCAAACTCCTTCTATAAAGGGATCCGGATAGACTTTGAGGAATATTTGAGCTGCTGTAGGGTGTGTAGAAGCATGTCCGTCACCCCCCCCCCCACCTTCCTCCTTTCCCCCCCACCTTCCTCCTTCCCCAATCAAGGCATCAGTCAAGAGACTTGTCAGCAAATTAAGTGGAAAAAAAGGCCGGATTTGGGAAAGATGCAAATCCCAAAGCATTCTTCACTGACCTCATTAATCAAAAAAACCTAAGATTCTTCCATGGAAGACCGGCTTCCCATGAGAAGGGATGTGAATGATACGAATATGTGTGAGTTGATGAAATCTTGAGTGTCCCCCCCTCCCTTCCTCTTCATTTGGAGTGTGGATTTAGCAATGAGATTCCTTTCCTTCCAATACACATGCCAAGCTGAACGCCTAGACGGAAAAACCTTCATTGGCAGCAGGAGACCCTCACAAGACCCTCCACGTTCAGTGCAGAGGGCTTATGGGGCAGGCCGGGGCTGCCGTACCATCCTCATGTCTTTGCCGTTGACCTGAATAGCCTGCAAGACGTCTACGAGGAGGCTGTTTTTGGCACTGAGCTGATTTTACGCTCCCTGTCCTGGGTGGCAAAATCAACATTCATACGAGGAGATGTAATGAAACCGTTTTTTTCTGACCCACTTCTGCAAGGTTTTCCTAAGAGGTTCACACTATTTTGATTCACGGTAACAACAATAAGGGCAGGCAGAATAGCCTCGCTTGTTCTTGGCCTACTTACATTGCGAACAATGAGAATAATTACACACAATGCTTATTATAATCTCGGAGATGATGTGATTAAAAATAAAAGAATGCAATAGATCTGTACTTTTTTGTCCCCTTTTTACATTGTTTTGGCTCCGTGGGGCTGATTTATGCCAACTGGAGCAAAGCTAATGGAGTCATAGCCCAGGGTGACCAATCAAAAAGTGTCTTGCATTTTCTAAATGCTGGTGAGAGGATAGAAGATGAGACTTAACTGGATCAAACGGGGGAGGGCAGTTAGGAGACCTGAAAAGGAACCTGTTAGCGGAGTCAGTGACGGATTAATTGTTCCTTGGGCCCTGGGCTATTTTCAGTGTATGGTCAACCCCATGAGTTTAATGGGATCATGCATAAGAGTCATTGTATCGTGCATACTATTGAAATTATGCTTCCAGGGACAGAGAGCCTGGATACCTATTGTGTATGACCATTCAATTATCTTAGGAAAACCTTCATTGAGAAAAATAGGGCTGTCATTCCTGACCTGCTGCAGAAATAAATCCAAGCACCTTCAAAGCTTAAAGGAGTTGTAAAGGAAAATGTTTTTTCACCTTAATGAAATCTATGCATTAAGGTGAAAAAACATCTGATGTTGACGCCCCCCCGAGCCCCGTTATACTTACCTGACCCCTCGAAAGTCCCGCGCAGTCCCGATATTCTCTTCGCCGCTCAGCCTGGCCGCTGATTGGCTAGCGCGGATGGATTGAGAGCAGCGCCAGCCAATCTGCGCTAGCCAATCAGCGGCGCACCGTAGGGCGGGGCTGAGTGATACAGCGAGCGGCTATGGCCGCTCGCTGTATCACAGGAGTGCACCCTCAATTAGTGACCACCATGCGAGCTCTTGCATGACTGTGGTGACTGATTGCAAGGAGGACCGAGACAGCCACTGAGGGACCCCAGAAGACATGGATCAGGGGCCCTTTGTGGAAAACGAGGCACAGTGGAGGTAAGTATGTTTGTTATTTAAAAAAAAAAAATTCTTTACAAACCCTTTAATGTACAGTTTTGGCCAAAAGTTTTGACAATGACACAAATATTAATTTTCAAAAAGTCTTCTGCCTCAGTGTTTACGATGGCAGTTTGCATATACTCCAGAATGTTATTAAGAGTGATCAGATGAATTTGCAATTAATTTCAAAGCCCCTCTTTGCCATGAAAATGAACTTAATCCCATAAAAATCATTTCCACTGCATTTGTGAAGAAGGCTTCAGGGCGCTACAAGAAAATCCAGCAAGTGACAGGACCGTCTCCTACAGTTGATTCAGCTGCGGGATCGGGGCACCACCAGTGCAGAGCTTGCTCAGGAATGGCAGCAGGCAGGCTTGAGTGCATCTACACGCACAGTGAGAAGAAGACTTTTGGAGGATGGTCTGGTGTCAAGAAAGGCAACAAAGAAGCGACTTCTCTTCAGGAAAAATGTCAGGTAAAGACTGATATTCTGCAAAAGGTACAGGAATTGGACTGCTGAGGACTGGGGTGAAGTCAATTTCTCGGATGAATCCTCTTTCTGATTGTTTGGAGCATCTGGAAAAAACCTTGTTTGGAGAAGAAAAAGTGAGCGCTACCATCAGTCATGCCAACAGTAAAGCATCCTGAGACCAATCATGTGTGTGGGGTTGCTTCTCAACCAAGGGAGTTGGGGGCTCACTCACACATTTGCCTAAGAACACAGCCATGAATAAAGAATGGGACAAAACCATCCTCCGAGAGAAGCTACTCCCAATCATCAAAGAACAGTTTGGTGAGGAACAATGCCTTTTCCAGCATAATGGAGCTCCTTCCCATAAGGCAAAAGTGGTAAATAAGTGGTTTGGGGGAACAAAACATTGACATTTTGGGTCCATGACCAGGAAACTCCCCAGACATTAATCCCTTGAGAATTTGTGGTCACTGTCCCTTTCTATAACACTCCAAATCCCTACTTTGCACTTAAAAGCATACAAAACTCCAATTTTGGCTGTTTTGAATACTGAATTTTTTTTAAAAATCTGGCACCTTTAAGGCTCTAGTAAACTTGAAGTGATGTCATGTATGGGTTATTAGATCTGTGACTCGATCAAAGCCAATTTAGGCTTTGTTTGGGTCTCTGGCCAGCTGGTGGATGTGCCGTCGCTCAGACCTCCCAGTGGGAAGGAAGAGCCAGGTGGGGGGGACGTCCCCTCCAGCTGCTTGTGATAACAATGGAGTTTCGGCTTAGCCACATCGGTTGTTATCAGTGGCGGCCCGTGCATTGAGGGCACACGGGCGCTGCCCCCCCATCCCTTTCGCGGCCCCCTATCCGTGCGCCCGGCTCCTTTCAGGACACCGGGCGCATGAATTTCTATGGTAGTAGTGGGCAGAGGTGTTTTTTTAAGCACCTGATTAGAGCCAGAGGCTCTAATAGGCTTTAAAAATTAGGGTGGGCTCGGGGTGCAGAGAGTGCATGAAGATCCCACCCAATTGTGTGATGATAGCGAATGAATTTTCGCTACTTTCACACTAAAGTTCCTCCCTGCCAACCAGAAGGCAGGTCGTAAAACCAGTTTCCCGATTGGCCAAAGTGCCAGGTGATCCTATTGGATGCCTAGCGCTTAGGAAGAGGAAACATGCAGCTAGAGGAGCAGAGGAGACACACGCTGAAGGAATGGATACCTCTGTCGCCGCTGCTGCCTGGTGCCCGCACTCTGGAGGAGACACAGGACTCAGAGGGGAGGAAACCACAGCCGGTAAGTGACGGAATTCCTGTGGGGGGGGGGGGGTTCTCATAGCGCCGTGAGCCCTGCTCTCCACTGGTATATAAGGAACTTACATCTGCTGTAACAAGGATACTGGATAAAGAGTACTTCAAGGATTCCAGAATTTGGATTATGTGCTTCATGCCCTAAGAAAGGCATCGGTTTTGACAACCAACGGTTGAAGGAATGAATCGATGTACTGGCCCAACCTAGAAGTCACTGAATCTACCCCATTCATGATTGGTATACCTGGAGGGTTGACACTATCTTTGTAAATTTTTGTCAGAAAATAAATAATAGGGGTCTTACAGAACACATTATCTAAATATGCTGCTTCCTTGTTGTTAAGGATACCTTTGTCCCTCCCCCCATTTGGGTGTGTAATTCATCTTTGTATTTCAAAATGGGGTCTTTGTTTAATAATTTATATGTATTCCGGTCATTCAATTGACTCAAACATTTAGAGGGAACAATAGAAGAGGGAAAATAGAAGAGCCCTGCTCTGGGGGGGGGGGGGGGGGGAGCTGTCAGTGCCACGAGCCCCCGACTGCCCCTGCTGACCAGCTGAGCTGTATACCCTGATCTGTGTCATGCTGAGCAATATACCCTAATCTGTGTCATGCTGAGCAATATACCCCGATTTGTGTCATGCTGAGCTATTGATCTGTGTCATGCTGAGCTATATACCCTGATCTGTGTCATGCTGAACTATATATCCTGATCTGTGTCATGCTGAGCTATATAACCCGATTTGTGTCATGCTGAGCTATATACCATGATCTGTGTCATGCTGAACTATATACCCTGATCTATGTCATGCTGAGCTATATACCCTGATCTGTGTAATGCTGAGCTACATACCCTGATCTGTGAGGCTAAGCTATATACCCTGATCTGTAAGGCTAAGCTATATACCCTGATCTATGAGGCTGAGCTATATACCCTGATCTGTGAGGCTGAGCTATATACCCTGATCTGTGAGGCTGAGCTATATACTCTGATCTATGAGGCTGAGCTATATACCCTGATCTGTGAGGCTGAGTTATTTACCCTGATCTGTGAGGCTAAGCTATATACCCTGATCTGTGAGGTTGAGCTGGATACTCTGTCCTGTGATGCTGGGGCTATATACTCCTGACATGTGGAATACAGGGGACGGAGTGGGTGTATTCTTTAAGGGGTGAGGCTTATGAGAAGTGGGGGGTCAAAATGGAAGGGTGGGGTCTGGCACCCTTCCATCTTAAAACTTCACCAACTGCCACTGGTTGTTATCACAAGAAAGCCAACCATCGGCTCTAAAACAAACTGTACTGGGGTGATGCCTGGTACAACCACTTGAACCAGAATGATGTACAGGTAAGTGATTTTGCGGCAAGTGGAAAACTTTTCCAGAGAAAAACATGGAGACTACCATTGCTGGCTTTTTATTTTGCAAATGCTAGTTGCTGGGGCTTCACCAATCCCAAAGCCAAATAAAATTGCCTACAGTTCAGGTTTCCTCCCAGATTGGCTTAATTTCTTATTGGTATTAGACTTTAAGCTCCTTTGGGGCAGATCCGCGTTCTGTCTGTAAACTGCTAGGCAATACTCTGGTGCTCTCTAAATAAATAAAATTAATCAAATGAAAAAAAAACGAGCTCACTTAGGTCTATGTTTAGACAGCTCCCTTCCCTCGCAGTATCCAAAAGCTTGGCTCATCAAATTCATTGTCTAATCTTCTCCGAACACTTATTGGTTTCAAAGCAGCGTAGCCGGTGATGGGGAGACATGGAAGAGGAGAATATTAATGCAGAACGAGGATCAGTAAGATTTTTTTTTGGCAGTCCACCAGTCCAAGCATATCATTGACATTTACCAGGCGGATGTGAACAATAATTAATTGTTTGCGTATAATAACTGGCATTAGAATCAGCATATAATTGTTTGCAACAGGCTTAGTATGTAATTATTTGCGCCAGTCTCATCATTTATTTTTTGCACTCACAAGGGGAATTGAGAAGAGCAAAAGACCAAGCATGATGACCAAGTGATTAGAAAGTCTGATTTGTAGTGCCAGGTCTCATGTTCAGATCCTTCAGGGACTTGGTCTACCTGGAGTTTGCATTGCTGACCTACTTCTGAGATTTTATGCTGCCTGGCAGTCATGCTGATTAACTTCCCTGACCCTGAACAAGTAAAGTCAAAGTTTCTACAGAAAACCTGATCTGCATATTTGGCCGTGGTTGGCGCACACTCACTTTCGTTGAGTTTACATGTTCTCATAAGTGTGCGCAGGGGGTTTGCTGGTTATGCCTGGGCAAACCCTAATCACCCTGTGCAGTGCAGATTTCCCCAAAGTCCACTGCCCTACTGACACTGTCTACTTTTCTACTGAGTGACACCATCCACTGTCCTACTGACACGCCCACTGCTCTACTGACACCAACCACTGCCCTACTGACGCTGTCTACTTTTCTACTGAGTGACACCATCCACTGTCCTACTGACACATCCACTGCTCTACTGACACCATCCACTGCCCTACTGACACTGTCTACTGTTCTACTGAGTGACACCATTCACTGTCCTACTAACACATCCACTACTCTACTGACACCATCCACTGCCCTACTGACACTGTCTACTGTTCTACTGAGTGACACCATTCACTGTCCTACTGACACGTCCACTGCTCTACTGACACCATCCACTGCCCTACTGACACTGTCTACTGTTCTACTGAGTGACACCATTCACTGTCCTACTAACACATCCACTACTCTACTGACACCATCCACTGCCCTACTGACACTGTCTACTGTTCTACTGAGTGACACCATTCACTGTCCTACTGACACGTCCACTGCTCTACTGAGTGACACCATTCACTGTCCTACTAACACATCCACTACTCTACTGACACCATCCACTGCCCTACTGACACTGTCTACTGTTCTACTGAGTGACACCATTCACTGTCCTACTGACACGTCCACTGCTCTACTGACACCATCCACTGCCCTACTGACACTGTCTACTGTTCTACTGAGTGACACCATTCACTGTCCTACTAACACATCCACTACTCTACTGACACCATCCACTGCCCTACTGACACTGTCTACTGTTCTACTGAGTGACACCATTCACTGTCCTACTGACACGTCCACTGCTCTACTGACACCATCCACTGCCCTACTGACACTGTTTACTGTTCTACTGAGTGACAACATCAACTGTCCTACTGACACGTCCACTGCTCTGCTGACACTGTCTACTGTTCTACTGAGTCACACCATCCACTTCACTACTGACACTGTATACTGTTCTACTGAGTGACACCATCCACGTCCCTACCGACACTGTATACTGTTCTACTGAGTGACACCATTTGGCCGTGGTTAGCAGACACTCTCGTTGAGTTTACATGTTCTCATAAGTGTGCGCAGGGGGTTTGCTGGTTATGCCTGGGCAAATCCTAATCACCCTGTGCAGTGCAGATTTCCCCAAAGTCCACTGCCCTACTGACACTGTATACTGTTCTACTTAGTGACACCATCCACTGTCCTACTGACACGTTCACTACTCTACTGACACCAACCACTGCCCTACTGACACAGTCTACTGTTCTACTGAGTGATCGTCCGAGGCCAGGCGCAGTGTTATGACGTCACGTCCAGCCTCTGCAATAAAAAAAAAGGCGCGCATCAGCTGGCAAACTGTTCAGGCTTCCCAGACTAGAGATGAGATGTGGGGTCTTATTGACTCTATATCTCACTGTAAAGAGATCTTGTCATGCCATATTCCTATTACAAGGGATGTTTACATTCCTTGTAATAGGGATAAAAGTGATCAAATTTATTTTTAAAGCGTCAAACTAAAAATTTTACGAAAAATGACCAATAAAAAAAATTGTTTTTTAAAGTGTTCCTGTCCCTGTGTGCTCACACGCAGAAGCGAACACATACGTAAGTCCCGCCCACATATGAAAACGGTGTTCAAACCACACATGTGAGGTGTCGCCGTGAACGTTAGAGCGAGAGTAATAATTCTAGCTCTAGACTTCCTCTGTAACTCAAAACATGTAACCAGCGTCGCCTATGGTGATTTTTAAGTACTGAAGTTTGGCGCCATTCCAGGAGCGTGTGCAATTTTGAAGTGTGACAGGTTAGGTATCAATTTAGTTAAAACATTTGGCTAATTTTACTGTTTTTTTTTTAAAGCACGTTTGAAAAATTGCTGCGCAAATACAGTGAGAGATAAAAAGTTGCAATGATCACCATTGTATTCTCTAGGGTCTCTGCTAAAAAAAAAACATATACAATGTTTGGGGGTTAGATGTAATTTTCTAGCAACATTTTTTTACATGTAGGAGAGAAATGTCAGAATTGGCCTGGTTGGCAAGTGGTTAATTTATGAAGGCTCAGACTAGTTAAACAATTAACACAGTACAATGTTTTGTACCTTTTTTGTGAAACACAAAATAATGTAGCATTCCATAAAAATAAAAAAAAACATTAATTTAAAAAAAAGGAAACATTGTCTGAAAACCATATTGCCCCTCTAAAGCAGTAATTAGCATCTGAGAGTGTTAATAATCTCATCTATTACCCAGGAGTCAGGACGATCTCTATACACAAACATTGAAATTCTCCTATGTTGGGGCCACAGAGTAAATATTGCGCTTCATCTAGGACAGAGACATCCCTCCCCCTTCTCCTCTGTTGTCACGTTGAGGGATAACACCGTGTCATAATTAGACAAATTATCCAATATTAAAGCCTTAGAATGTGCAATGCGTCTGGCCCAAGGGACCGTACATTACAAGGTGATTAGGGCAGGCACAAAAAAATAAAAACATATGAGAACACGCGTCGCGTCTCTGCTCCCTCGGGTGCGATGCGAACGTCATGAAGCATCTATTTGTTAGAGACTAAAATATGGTGTTAATTCATTGCGGCCAGGGGGGTGTGAACACTTAGTACCCGTGATTTTAAACAAACCAAAAGCGACCATAAATCCGCATTAAAAATAAAAAGCAGAATGCAAGCCGCTAATGTCCCTTCCAAATAATATTATTATTATTGTTTTCTTTTTATTGGTATTGTGATTTGTTCCATTAATCTTCTTTATTAAAATTTAAAAATTTGTCGTTTCAATGTGTCTCTAAAGTGCTCTTTTTTTTTTCTAGAAATGTAAAAAAAATATGTCTATGGCCATTAGACTTGTTGTTATTTTGTACATTCTTGTTTGTGCAAAATCATAATGTGCATATTTATTAGAATAGACATAAAGAGAGGGAGAAATTCCATTTATTCAAACTCATAAACTCCCTCTTCCCCACCGAACACCCTGGTTTTAATGGTGATGTCACAACTTGAAAGAGATAATACCTTATAAGAAGTGGGTGTGGTATGACCAAATAAGGCTGATTTTTGCCCAGACAAAGGGCGGGGCCTAAAGTACATGGTTGCAAGATGCCATTGCTGGCCTTCTAAAAATCATCGATGCTTGGCTGTGTTTGGCTTCACTGGCCCGGATTCACAAAGAAGTTACGTCGGCGTATCTCCAGATACGCAGGCGTAATTTTAAATGTGCGCCGCCGCATCTTTGCGCCGATTCACAAAGCTAGTTCCCCCCGAAAAACATGGCTTCAGTCGTCCAGCGTAACTTGCCTAAGCCGGCGTATCGTGGGTGCATAGTTACGCTGGACGCATTCGGCGTTCCCATGTTAAATATGCAAATGAGCAAGATACTCCGTTTCATGAACGTAAATGCGCACGGCCGCTTCATATACATGCTTTGTGTAAGGCTTATGTCCGGCGTAAAGTTACCCCTGCTATATGAGGCGCAGCTAATGCAAACGTATGGGCCAGGGAACAACAACGTAAAATTTTACGTCATTTACACCATTTACGTAGTACGTGAATAGGGCTGGGCGTAGGTTACGTTCACTCTTCATAGGCATTGCGCGCCTACGTCACTTTCTATCCGATGTGCTTCTGAACATGCGCACTGGGATACGTCCACGGGTGGCGCATGCTTCGTTCGTTCGGCACATAATTTGTATGGGGTCACGGTTAATTTTAATAAAACACGCCCACTGCCTAGCTAGTTTGAATTACGCGGACTTACGCCGGCACATTTATGCTACGCCGCCGTAACTTAGGGAGCAAGTGCTTTGTGAATACAGAATTTGCCTCAATAAGTTGCGCGGGCGTAGCGTAAAGAAGATACGCTACGCCGCTCTAAAGATACGCCAGGGTACGTGAATCCGGGCCTATGTTTCTTGCCACAGACCTGGAATACCTGGAATACAAATGCAATAAAGTGGAACTCAACTCTATCTGAGCACCACAAATTAAAAAAGCTATTTATTACAAATTAAACAAATTTTTACAAATTAAAAGCTATTTAAATGATTTTTAATATTTAAAGCAAACTCACCCATCAACCCATGTCTCCATGCTTTATTTTGATGAGAAATCACTTTAACCACTTGCTTATTGGGCACATATACCCCCTTCCTGCCCAGACGAATTTTCAGTTTTTAGCACTGTCACACTTTGAATGACAATTGCGCGGTCGTGCGACGTGGCTCCCAAACAAAATTGATATCCTTTTTTCCCCACAAATAGAGCTTTCTTTTGGTGGCATTTGATCACCTCTGCGGTTTTTATTTTTTGCGCTATAAACAAAAATAAAGCGACAATTGTGGAAAAAAAACATTATTTTTTTTTTACTTTTTGCTATAATAAATATCCAATAAAAAAAGAAATAAATACAATTTTCTCAGTTTAGGCCGATACGTATTCTTCTACATATTTTTGGTAAAAAAAAACAAAAAAACAATATGTGTATAGTGATTGGTTTGCGCAAAAGTTATAGCGCCTACAAAATAGGGGATAGAATTACGACATTTTTTTTTATTATTATTATTTATTTTTTACTAGTAATGGCGGCAATCTGCAATTTTTGTCACGACTGTGATATTACGGCGGACACATCGGACACTTTCGACCCATTTTTGGGACCATTCACATTTATATAGTGACCAGTAATATAAATATGCACTGATTACTGTTGTAAACGTTGGGGTTTTAACTCAATGGTAAATGCGTTTTTTTAGCGAGTCCACAGCAGTCAGACATTATGTTTGAGGGCATGGCAGCCCATTTTTATTGAAGAAAACAAAAGAAGAGTTCACATACAGGATTTCCCACGCAGGGGTTCTTCTCCATTAATGTTCATAGAACTCAAAAATACCAAGCCTCCTGGCTCCTAGGCTTACTTAGCCTTGCTGTACCTGCTCACCTGGCCCACTCCTGGCCTCAACAGGTTCTCCAGCCCACTGTCTCCCAGACTTCCGGACTTCCTTCAGCCTCTCTTGGACTCGCTAGTCACCTCAGTTCCACCAGCCTCCCAGTCCCTCAGGCACGAAGTCCCCCCACACCAGGGATGTAGTCTCCAGGGCAGACAGACAGACAGATCCCCACATACAGGTCTGTCCTGCAGCAACAGCCAGCTGCACACCTTCCACCTCCCTCTCTGTTCTGACCAGTCCCTGATTATATTGTCAGTGTTCAGCTGGGAACCCAACCTGCTGGCTGTCTGTAAGATCTGGACACAGGGTTGGAGACCCCATCCCGCCCAAGTCTCTGCAGGATCTCCAACTACACAGCCCCATTCAGAACTATCAAAACCTGGAGAAAACTGACAGAGCACTTTTCTCCATTTAAACGCTACGCTCTGTAGTTCTGCGGTCCGCAGACACGCAAACCCTGTGTCCATTTTACCTCCCATTTCATAGGGACCGGGACTCTGACTATTACATATCCCCCCCCCTTTGTTTCGATCCCGAAGGGGGCGGAACACCAGCACACGTCATTAGGGTTGGGACACCTCTGTGCCGGCTGTCAGCCGCGTAGGCCCAACCCTTTTTTCGGGTGCGCTTCCAGGTCAGTCCTACCCTGACTCTCCATGGGATCCCACTTTTTTCTATCCTACGCTTTCTCCCTCTTCTGGGGTTCCTGGGCTTATTTTCTTTTCTCAGGGGAACACTGCCTTTCCTGAAACCCTCACATTCTTCATATAGAGAACCTGTTTCTTTAGCACTTTCTCCCACAGTGTCTCCGGGTACTTTAATTTGTACCTTTGTGCGATTGACAGGTAAAATCTCTGCTACTGCCACGTCCATTTCGCTCCCTTCCTTCCTGTAAAGTCTAGTGGGTGAAGCAGTGTCCGTGCCCTCTACTGACCACCGCTCAGCCGCACTCTGGACTGCATCAGCAGAAATTTTCCTAGTCACCGCATCAGGCGGAGAGACTTCTGATGTTGTCAAACGTTCTCCTGAGCAACTTCCATCCAAACCGGTAACTGGAAGTACCCTCTCAGAGAACTTTGAGACCATCTGCCACACTGCCAATAAACATGGTACCAACCAGTTCCTCTTGTAATCACCATAAAGAATAGCCTGTACTACTTGGCTCCACCTACTGGTACTACGCAGTACCACGTTGTCCGACCACAATGGAGGCCCCCAAGTGTACAGCAAATTGCCTTTCTGGACTTTAAGCATTTTTAACAATACATTAGTCACCTTAATGCGACCCACGTCTACATACAAGACCTTTCTAGGGACTTTTCCCTTATCAATGACTTGGAGGGGCTCATCCACTGAAGCTGGAAAGGTAGAGACATTTTCAGCGACCCCCACCTCACTGGCGGTATCAGTCTTCACAGCCTGGTGCTCAACTGGAGCGCCGTCAGACATACATCTCACATTTATCTCTTCCGTCACAGCATCAGTGAGCCGCTGCAGGTCATAAGTCACATTGGCATTTTTTCGCTCACTATTTTCCAGCGGTTGGGCTGCGGATAACACATCTGCCATGCATGCGCCCTTAACCGGTCCTTCTGACTGGAGGAAACCAATCTCTGCAGGGGCCAACACGCCCTTGGCCACTGGCCACCCTGCACTCCCTCCATTGGGCATAGCAGGTGTTATGTCCACATCTGTGTTACCCAACCTAGCCTTATCCAGCATGGCTAGCAATTGTTTAGCCCAGCTGTCCCAGTCAGTGGTACTTCCCTGACAGGCCTTCTGCAGCACTGCATCACCTGTTCCAAGAGGCACCAAAGGAACTTGGGTCTCATTACCCGATACAGTACATTTGTCATCGCTAGACGCATCACATTGTACAAGCACAGTTTCACTTATGTCACATTGGGACGATGCTTCGTCACAAACCACAGGATGCAATACCCCATTTTGACCAGATTGTTCTGGTGGCGCTACCATCACATCCTGCTTTACACTACTAGCTTTTACAGTATGAATACATTTTTCACCAAACTGATCACATACCAGGCGGGTGGTCGGCACCCACACACTCTCATTGTGTGGAGCAGTTCCTCCTTGTACCCCCAGAGTAGGGCCAGAGCGGTCCTGAACAACCTCAAGTTCCAACACAGGGAGATCCCGGGAGGTTTCTATTGACAACCCTGCAGCTCTGCCTCTGGTAGTCAAGGAAGACATCCTACTCCCATCCTTTTTAGTAAACATATCACCAACAACATTCTCAAATATGACATTTCCAGAAATACATTTCTCAACCTTTAGAGGATCATCATGACACTTAAACATAGCTGTAGCTATTGTGGGTGGCCCCTTACCCACTAGAGAAGCTCTACAGCTGACCTGGGAAACCCTCCGCTCCAACACTGTGGGCTCCTGGGAGGTTTCTCTGGGCAACCCCACAGCACCTATATCTGTCACTAGGGAACATGGTATACTTATTTCTTTGGTCACCCCTAGTATAGCTCTTCCAGCACTCTGCTGGATTCCACCAGGTACATACAGAGTCCCCATGTCCTTTTCAGTCTTTAGTCCTGCTGACAGTTGGGCTTTACCCTGTGCCTCCCCCCTACTCTGGGTAGCACACCGTAGCAAGTCCAACTGTACTGCGAATCTCCCCGCTGAACACACTTCTACTTCATTGGGTTCTGTCCCATAAACTGCAACAGTCTTACCACTTCCTGTAGCCGTTGTCATAGCCTTCATTTGAGTGCGTTGTCTCTCATCTGTGGTGTCTCCATAGGCTGAATTTTTCATGTGGTCATGGAGAAACACTGCAGCCTTTCCAGACCCACCAACACCCCCTGCATGTAACACAGTATCCCTGTTGCTAGGGGTAACAGCAGACCAGCACTCCAAAGATGGTTGGCTACACCTCATGGTGGTTACAGACTGTTGTGTCCTTTCTGGACTGACCACTTCACATAAGCGGCCATAATACACATTTTTACTTTCTTCATCGGTACCCCCTGCAGGCCACACAAACTTCTTACCACTGTTGCCAGGGGTGACAACCGATATGTTTGCAGAAAACGCACGGCTGGTACGCTGATGCACACTTATACTCTCCTGAGCCATTGCTTGATTGTTGCTTTGTTGTCGCAGTGATGCCTCTCCCGTTGCTATGGGTGACGACCTTGCTTTGCTGGAGCGTTGCTGGTGGCCCATGATGCGACTGATCTCTCCTCTAAGAAGAATTTCCTCTTTAAACTTGCGATAGTTATCCTGGTCACCGTCCATCAAATGGTAAACCGACCGGTACTCTACCAGCAATAAGGTTTGCAGCAATTTTGGCCACCGGTCTCTAGGCCATCTCCTCCTTACAGCGACTTTTTCAAACTCTTCCAGGAAGTCTCCAACCTCCTCTGTAGGCAGCATGGGTTGCATGTAATCAGATGCCACTATCTCAGTCCTTTGTACCGCATCCGATTCTTTAGTCTGGTTCCACTTGAACCACTCATTCACAGTCTCATACACCACTGGCCCCTTTTGACTGGCCCTCCTAGGTGGAGACATCTTCTCAGGCCACGCTGAGCTCACTTCCCCTTTAACTTGCTTTAACATGAACTTCTTATGTATTGACTGTCGCATCCTTGCAGTCGCATGCACAGCAGCTTGTTATACAGTTCACAGCAGTAAAAAGGGAAAAAAAAAATCTTCTCACAGATGCACCACCTGTATGCAACACAGTCCAAAAAAAACTTCTGCGCAATGCAGTTTGCCTGGCTGCTACACACAGCTAGCAGTAACTCCTGCTGCGACTCACCACAGAGCAAGGACCCCGATTTCACCGTCTAGATGCCCGCTGAATCCACCACTGTAAACGTTGGGGTTTTAACTCAATGGTAAATGCGTTTTTTTAGCGAGTCCACAGCAGTCAGACATTATGTTTGAGGGCATGGCAGCCCATTTTTATTGAAGAAAACAAAAGAAGAGTTCACATACAGGATTTCCCACGCAGGGGTTCTTCTCCATTAATGTTCATAGAACTCAAAAATACCAAGCCTCCTGGCTCCTAGGCTTACTTAGCCTTGCTGTACCTGCTCACCTGGCCCACTCCTGGCCTCAACAGGTTCTCCAGCCCACTGTCTCCCAGACTTCCGGACTTCCTTCAGCCTCTCTTGGACTCGCTAGTCACCTCAGTTCCACCAGCCTCCCAGTCCCTCAGGCACGAAGTCCCCCCACACCAGGGATGTAGTCTCCAGGGCAGACAGACAGACAGATCCCCACATACAGGTCTGTCCTGCAGCAACAGCCAGCTGCACACCTTCCACCTCCCTCTCTGTTCTGACCAGTCCCTGATTATATTGTCAGTGTTCAGCTGGGAACCCAACCTGCTGGCTGTCTGTAAGATCTGGACACAGGGTTGGAGACCCCATCCCGCCCAAGTCTCTGCAGGATCTCCAACTACACAGCCCCATTCAGAACTATCAAAACCTGGAGAAAACTGACAGAGCACTTTTCTCCATTTAAACGCTACGCTCTGTAGTTCTGCGGTCCGCAGACACGCAAACCCTGTGTCCATTTTACCTCCCATTTCATAGGGACCGGGACTCTGACTATTACACTGTATAAATGTGACTGGCAGGGAAGGGGTTAACACTAGGGGGCGAGGAAGGGGTTAATGTGTACCCTAATTAGTGATTCTTACTGTAGGGAGAGGAGGGTGACTGGGGGAGGTGACCGATGGTTATCCCCATTGGTCTCCTCTCCCTGACAGGACATGGATCTGTGTGTTTACACACACAGATCCATGTCCCTGTCTCTGTGACTGCCGATCACAGGTGCCTGGCGGACATCGCGGCCGCCAGGCACGCGCATCGGCACCTGAGTGACGCGGCGAGCGAGCGCCGCCGGCGACGCTCGCGCACACCCCAGTGGCCGGAGGCCGTATATAGACAGCCTTCCGGCAATTAAGCTCCACATTGTGGCTGCATATAGTCCTCTAGCATTTCTAGCTGTGGTCATCTGGAGTAAGAGAAGATGATTAATTTGGCATTTACTTCCTGGAATCCTTCTGCCCGTACCTTAGGCACACAGGCAGGAGGGTGTGCTTAGCTGGGACAGCACCCTCCTCAAGGTGAAAGACATGGCTTCTGTACAGTAATGGGCTTGTGCTGTCTCTTCACATATATCACATCAAACATGCCTAGGCCAGGAGCCAGGAAGCAACTGAAGAATTGTGGAAAAAAAAGTTTAAAACAAGTAAATATGCCTTTCTATCTATTTACTATGCTAGCACCATAAGGATTAAAAATATTTAATATTGATTGAAAGAGTTTAGTTTCACTTTAACCACTTCAGCCCCGGACCATATTGCTGGTCAATGACCGGGCCACATTTTGCAATTCGGCACTGTGTCGCTTTAACTGACAATTGCGCAGTCGTGCGACATGGCTCCCAAACAAAATTGGCATCCTTTTTTTCCCACAAATAGAGCTTTGTTTTGGTGGCATTTGATCACCTCTGCGGTTTTTATTTTTTGCACTATTAAACAAAAATAGAGCAACATTTTTGAAAAAAAAATAATATTTTTAACTTTTTGCTGTAATAAATATCCCCAAAAATATATATAAAAAAAATGTTTTTCCTCAATTTAGGCCGATACGTATTCTTCTACATATTTTTCGTTAAAAAATCGCAATAAGCGTTTATTGATCGGTTTGCACAAAAGTTATAGGCCCAGATTCACAGAGCGATTACGCCTGCGCTAGACAGACCATTGATTTGCTAGTCAAATATGCTAATGAGGGACTTACGGGGATCCACAAAAGAACGTTGGGGCAGCGCAGGCGACGCAGTGTGCGCAACAGCAAAATGTCCTGTCTAAAATTAGACCATATAAAAGCTGGTCTAAAAAGAGAAAAAAGGTCTACTTGTTAGATAAAGCAACACTGTTAGTGAGGAGCTCAGCAGTCACACGTGTTGCACAACAATCTGTATGCCAACATGCCAGGGGCATCGTCGCACATAGCTATACTACTGACTTTAGATGAACAAAGAAGGATGAGGGCACGGAGGATGGCACGGGAGAGGATATACCGCACCCGCATAGACCTGTTTGGCATGAGTGATTCTGAGGTGTTTCGCATCTTCAGATTCACCCCTCATGTCATCCTGGAATTAACCACAACCCTGCAGGAGGACATCACCAGCCCAACACACCGCTCACATGCAGTGCAGCCACTGGTCAAGGTCATGGCAACACTCCATGTCCTTGCCAGTGGCTCTTTTCAGCGTACAAGTGGAGTGGTGGCTGGGATGTCACAATCCTCCATGAGCAGATGTGTGCACCAGGTTGTCCCTGCAATCCTCAGACGCATGGCCAACCAAATCATCAAACCCACCACTGAGGAGCTGCGACTGAAGGCAATGACAGATTTCTACAGAATTGCCAGATTCCCACGCACTGTGGGGGCCATTGATTGCACACATGTGGCACTCCAGCCCCCCCAGGAGACAGAGCACATGTACCACAATCGGAAGCATTGACATTCCATCAATGTACAGGTGATAGTCGATGCCCAAGGCCTCATATGGCACGTCCGTGCCAAACACCCAGGGTCCAGCCAAGACAGCTACATATACAATCAATGCCACATCCAAATGGAATTCGAACAGAACGTGTATGGGGACACCTGGCTGGTTGGTGAGTGACATGGGAGTCAGGCATGACTATCCCCTCCCATGATGCACACATCACAAGGGCCACATGCATGACTAACATCCTCCTGTCTTTTCCCTTACAGGTAACTCTGCATATCCACTGGGACCCCATCTCATGACTCCTATCCGGAACCCCCAAACCCCAGGAGAGGAAAGATACAATCAAGCACATGCCCAAACACGAGCAGTGGTGGAGCGCACCTTTGGCCTACTAAAGTCACGTTTCCGATGCCTGGATAAGTCTGGGGGTACCCTCTTGTATTCCCCAAACTTCGTGTGCCAGATCATCGGTGCATGTTGCATGCTGCACAACTTCGCAGTAAGAAAGGGCCTGCAGATTGACCTACGTGATGACCTGACCCCTGAACCAGACAATCCCCCCCTAACCGAGGCTACCCCGTCTTCTGAGGGAAGAGCAGCCAGGAGACAACTCACATTGGGCATCTTTGCACGTTAAACACACACATTAATCATGGCACAATGAGAATGCATGCATGCACAACACTGTGGTCCCTAGCACACACACACCACATCCACATCAAATTGGATTGGCACCAGTCCACCATGCAGGACTTGTGAGCAGCAACGCCACGCCTAGGCTCCAATTATGTCACTGTACATTCATACACCATTCACACGGACCTGGGGATCACTTCTCCCTGGTCCTGGGGAACCCTTCTCCACCAAAATTGAGGGTGACACCCCTTTTCCGGCAGGAATGTCACCCCCACATTCAAACAGCATTCACAACCCAAAAAAAATTACCTGCAAAAGCAAAAATTTTCCAGCAAAAAAAAAAAAAAAGGGGAAAAAAAAAATGAATGCCCTTTGTGTGAGCCACGCCTGGGGCGCCCCCGGCCACGGCCCCGGCTTCTCAGGGGAGACTCATGGGGGAGGGGTAAAACCGGGGAAGGAGGAGCAGCCCCTGATCTCTGCCCATCTGGCGGCCTGCCCTCCAAGGCCACGGCTATTCTGTCCAGGGCAGCACCAAGTGTTGCCGTGTTGGCCTGGATAGCCAGGGTAAGGGCCCTCACATCCTGCCCAACGCCTGCTGATGTCGTCTGCAGTTCGTTTAGGCAGGTTGTGAAAGCCCGGGAGTGGGAGTCCAGGTTCCCCAGCGTATCCTTGATGGAGGACAGGCTCTCCTCCATCCGCACCAATGTCTGGCTGACCTGTCCCAGATGGCGGGTCTGGAGGAACTGGTCCCTTCTCAGAGTGGCGAGCAGGAGATCGGCCAACCCCCTGGTGTTCTGGGATGAAATCCTGCCTCCAGCTGATGCTTGTGGCCGGGGAGAAGGGGAGGCCCTTGTGAGGGGAGCTATGTTGGGGGAGGAGGGGGGGGGGCTCCCCCTTAGGGAGGGCTGCCTGCTGCCAGCCAGAGGGGAAGAGTCCTCAAAAACCAAACGTCCAGTGCCTGACATGGACTCCTCCTCCTCCTCATGATTCTCCTCCTCCTCATGATTCTCCTCCTCCTCTTGAACCTCCTCCGCGGACTCCGGCCTTGTTGGGGGGGCCTCATTAGGCTGCTGTCCTGGGGTTGGTGCGGTCAGGCCAGATGGCCCTGCACCCTCCTGCACATCTGTGGATGACACAAAACATTCACAGGTTGGAGGATCCACACACTTGCCACATATTCCCTTTCACCCCCTCCCCCACACATGCTACACACCTGATTTAAAAAAAAAAACTTACCTGGCACCACGGGCTCCGGACTTGAGTCAAAGCCAGGCAGGCCCTCAACTTCATGCTGATGAAAGGTCAGGGCCACCGCACGCTCCTCCGCTGTCAGCCTAATACGGCATGGTGGGCCCCCTCGTGTGCCCCTGGCATGGGCATGCATTCTGGCCAGCTTCTGTTTGACCAGATGCCGGAGGTCATTGATTTTTTTGTCAATCCCAGACCGGGTCCGTGTCTCCCCCTGCCCCGCTGAATTGACCTGCTCAGTGATCCTATCCAAAATCTCCCTCCTCCTGGCCGGGGTGGTGTTGGCACTGTCTGGGCCGTGGAGGAAACGCCCATACTCGCTAATGGCCCGGGCAAGAATTTGTTTTTCCCCAACTGTAAAATTGAGCTTTCATTTTCTCTCTGTCATACTTCCAAAAAAACTCACTCCCAGTCAACAAAATTCACTCACAAAAACAAGCACAACCAATCAAGCAAGAACACACACAAAGAGAAAACTACTCAGCAAGAAACAGTCACAAAAAAACAAAACAAAAAAACAGCAGGAAAACAAACGAACAGAAATATATCAATCAAACAAACAGTCTCTCAAACACTTATCAAAAAACACTTTCAAAGATCTACTAACAAACACTTGATCACACAGAACACTAATCTGACAACTACAAAACACACCGCAACGAACAACAGGACAAAAGCACTTGGTTAAATGGGAAGGGACAAAGGGATGTACTTTTGCAATGCAAGTGCGTTTGTGTGTGTCTACTTATGCTGTTTGTGCAGTTCACAACGTTGCCCTAGTCCATTTCCAATTTCACTGATTGCGCCGCTCCCGAGTTGTGAGCATGCGCACAGCGGAGCTGACATGGTCTCCTTCAAGCGCGCATGCGCGAGCCGGCCGGCCCTTCATTTGCATGGAGTCACGGCTCATTTCAATGTAACACGCCCACGTCCTTCCCAATTTGTATTACTCCTCCTTACGCCTCGGAAAAAACGTTACGCATGCGCAATTTCCTGCGCAAAAGCTACGAGAATAGGGTGATTACGCGGCAAAATTGCGCAAGTCTAACGTAAAGGCGGTGCGCTACGCCGGTCCAATAATGCGCAGATGTACCTGAATCTGGACCATAGCGTCTACAAAATAGGGCATCGTTTTATGGCATTTTTATTAATATTTTTTTTTGCTAGTAATGGCGGCGATCCGCAATTTTTATCAGTACTGCAAACTAATGGCGGACACATAGGACACTTTTGACAAATTTTTGGGACCATTGGCATTTTTATAGCGATCAGTGCTATAAAAATGCATTGATTACTATAAAAATGCCACTGGCAGGGAAGGGGTTAACACTAGGGGGCGAGGAAGGGGTTAATTATGTTCCCTAGGTGTGTTCTAACTGAAGAGGGGGGGTGGGACTGACTAGGGGAAATGACAGATCGCTGTTCATACATTGTATGAACAGACATCAGGCATTTCTCCCCCTGACAGGACCGGGAGCTGTGTGTTTACACACACAGCTCCAGGTTCTCGCTCTGTAACGAGCGATCACGGGTGCACGGCGGTGATCACGCCCGCCGGGCACACGCGTCAGGACCGGGAGCGAGCGGGGCCCCTATTGGCCGATTCGCGAGATGACGTAACATTACGTGACCTCGTGCAGCCAAGCCGACCTGCCGCCGTAAAACTGCGGCGGCTGGTTGGCAATCGGTCAATGACTTTTGGATAAAGCGGAGATGAATTAGAACACTGGTCAGCTTTGTATTGTTGTTGGTGTCACCCTCTCTATCCTGCTTAGTGTTATCACAGAGAGTGAAAGTAAAGTAAAATCTAAAATTTTGAGTTAACAACAGAATAAGAATAGAGGGAAATCTTCCAATGGGGGTACTAGTTCTGGCAGGGGCCTTGCTAGGACTACAAAAGATCCGGGGCTACAGCCCATAGCAGCAAAGCAAAGAAAGTTATACGCTTGGGCGAGCATACACATGTATATAATATACATGTGTGTATATATATTTTATATATAAAATATAGTTACATATCTGAGTGCAGATCCCCCTTTATATCAGGGCCGTGGGTTTCCAACCCAGCCCTAGAGACTTGGGACTATGGGCCCTAGATTTGGGGCTATAGCCCCAGTAGCCACCCCCTAGCAATGCCACTGAGTTCTGGTGACAACCAGAGATTTCTTCACTTTGGAGGGACTTCCTCTCTCTCTTGCTGTTTTGGCTGTGGGGCAGGAAGTGGACACATGTAAGCCATAGCGACCAACTGTCCCTGATTTCAAGAGACTGTCCCTGATTTGGAGCAATGTCCCTCTGTCCCTCATTTACCCTCCCTTGTCCCTCATTTTGGTCTGATCTAAATAGATATATATAAAATGCACCTTTTATTTATCAAAAAGTGTTTTTCAGCACTAAACCTTTAATCTGATATCTAAATTGCTGCATTTGTAGTGGTAAAACAAATAAAAAAATACTAATAGCATGTATTTCAGTATACATAAAAAAAAAAGAGCCAAATATTTTAAAGACACATCTTCAATATCTGCCACTGTACCTGTAAACTGGGGGCAAGCTGCAGCTAGGTAATGCCATTCTTCACAGTCTATGTGAACCACTAACAGGTCAAATTCTGGGGAAGCCAAGTGCAAGTCTATGAGCAGAATGTCGCATTTTCTAACAGAGAATCTTGTATCCAAATCCCCCAAAACAGCAGTTCCTAATGATAAAGCTGCCATCATGCTGTGTCTCTCCTGAAAGCAACAGACTCTGGTGTTTGAACATTTCAGGGACTGTTCTGAATTGAGCTACCTCCTTTATGAAGAGCTATCAGAGCAGTGACATAATTATCCTTGATTACTCCAGTTTCTCGGATATACATAGGACCCCTTCCTGGCCTGACTTTTCCATTTACTCCCAAACCTTACTTACACCAAATTTAACAAACCTGCTCCCCATTCACACCTGAGACCTTGTAACAGTAATGAGTCACATGACACAGAGGAGGGAAAATGGCTAATTGGGCATGATTTGAACATTTTCACTTAGGGGTGTACTCACTTTTGTTGCAGCGGTTTAGACATTAATGGCTGTGTGTTGAGTTATTTTGAGGGGACAGCAAATTTGCACTGTTATACAAGCTGTACACTCACTATTTTACATTGTAGCAAAGTGTCATTTCTTCAGCGTTGTCACATGAAAAGATAAGATAAAATATTTACAAAAATGTGAGGGGTGTACTCACTTTTGTGAAATACTATACAGTATGGCCTGGATTCACGATGGATTTACGTTGGCATATCTCGAGATACGCCGTAGTAAGTACAAATGTGCGCCGTCGTATACTTTTGCGCCGATTCACAAAGCGAGATACGTTGAAAAACATGGCTTCAGCCGTCCAACGTAACTTGCCTACGCCGGCGTATCGTGGGCGCATAGTTACGCTGGACGCATTCGGCGTTCCCATTTTAAATATGCAAATGAGTAAGATACGCCGATTCACGAACGTAGATGCGCCCGGCCGCTTCATATACGCGATTTGCGTAAGGCTTACGTCCGGCGTAAAGTTACCCCTCATATAGCAGGCGCAGGTAATGCAAAGGTATGGGCCAGGGAACGTCGCCATCTAATTTTAGGTCGCGTTCGCCGTTTACGTAGTACTAAGTGAATAGGGCTGTGTGCGTATGTTATAATCACGTCGTAGGCATTGAGCCGTCCTATCTTAGGGAATATGTGCGACATGACTCTGATTGATCGGCCATTCATTTGCATGGGGTCACGCTTAATTTAAATAGATCACACCCACCTCCTTCCTACTTTGAATTAGGCGGGCTTACGCCGGCCAATTTACGCTATTCCCAGAATAAAGTGTATGCCAATGGGAAAACAATTATATTAATGAGAAAAAAAGGAGGGTGTCATCCAGTGTCAAAAGAAAACCTTCCGCCTCAAATCTTAACTGACCACCACTTGTGCTCGGTGCTAATAAAGCTCTCACCAGGTTCTATGCTGCAATTAGCAGCAAGCAGTGCTTTAATATCAGATTAAAAATTCCCAACCTCTCACACACGACCATCCAACGGCTAGATAGGTCCAGGTCCAAAGTTCCAAAGTTTATCAGAGCGAAGCGACACACGGTCCATACAAGGGTAAGATGGCCGCCAATTCTGATCCCCAGAAATGGCAGCGTGACATCAGCACGTAATCCAGCCCTAATGCTTTTCGTGCAAGGGCACGTCCTCAGGGGGAATTTGGAACCAACAGTAGCAAATATCAGCCAGACCATTTTACCTAAGGCTGGGTTCACACTACGATTTTCCCGTCCGTCAGCCACATACGATTTCAGTTTTGAAAACGTACGGGCCCGTACGGGAAAACGCATACATAGACAATGCATTGCAAATCGTATGCACTCAGATGCATCCGGGTGCGTACGATTTGCTGGCAAAATGTTTTTTAACAGTACGCAAAACCGTGTTCGACCACGGTTTTGAGGCCGTTTTTGAAACCGTATGGCAAACACATACGTTTTTTTTTTAACATTAAAGTCAATGGAAAACGCACATATGTGCGGTTCCATACGTATAAACCGTATGCGTTTTTCGTCTGCGCATGCGCATTTTCAAAACAAGAAAATCTTTTTTTATTAAATGACACTAATTCCAAAAACGTATGCGTTTTTTTAATCAAAACCGGATGGAACCGTACGCACTTTTTGAAACCGTATACGTTTTATAAACGCATACGTTTACATACGGTTCAATCCGTTTCAGCCACATTCGTTTTTTCATATAAATCGTATGCGGCTGACGGATGGGAAAATCGTAGTGTGAACCCAGCCTAACTCAGGTTTTCTTTAAATGCTTTATTTCCCCCACGTTGACCCTTCCCCTATGTTCTCAGCATCCTAGACAGCTGCATGTACAGCACTTACACTAGTTACACCACCATTTAACCATAAACAATTAGTTACACCATTATCCTAGTTACACTATCCAATATCAGATTTTCCAGAAGGGTTTGCAGAGCTGTATTGATGCTGTAGCCCTTTCCATCATGTTCAAAAGATAACAATGAGGCTCCTGAACAGTTTTATATATTGGAGGTGAAATTCCATTTAGACCTTTTTTTGAGCAATTTTGATTTAAACAGTACCTGTCAGCCACCACTATTGACCCAGTGAACGGTAGGGATGACAGCACTGGGAAATGCGAGTTTAAAACAAGACAGCAATTAAGCTTCTGACCAATTCTGTATATTGGGGATAAAAATAACTATATATTGGTGCTTTAGCCCTTTTAAAGCAATTTTGGTTTAACCACTTCCCTACTGCAGGCCGTCATATGACGTTGTTGACTTTCGGGGGGGGGGGGGGGGGATATCTGAATGATGCCTGCAACCAGGGCCACCATCAGGAATTTTGGGGCCCCTTACACAGCTTCAGGCATGGGCCCCCTGGAGCAGAGAACCGGGGGAGGGGGGGTGCTGCCGCATGAAATTGAGAAGCGGGGGGCCCTTTACAAAAAGAAGAAATAAAGAAAAATATATATAAAAAAGGGGGGTAGCCGTTCGGGGCCCTGGGGACCTCTGTGTCCTTTAATAAAAAGAAAAAAAGAGAGAATATATATTTATATATATATATATATATATATATATATATATATATATATATTTAATATATATATATATTTTTTAAAAGGGTGGTTGCCAACTGGGGCCCCGGGGACCTTATTTTTTTTTATAAAAGGAAATTACAAAAAAAGGGGGCTTTCTATTCGGGACCTCTGGGCCCTTTAATAAAAAGAAATCTCTGGGCCCTTTAAAAAAAAGAAAGAAATAAAAAAAAATATATATATATAAAAAAGAAATAAACATTTATATATATATAAAAAAAAAAAACAAGGGGGTTGCCTTTCAGGGCCCTGGGGACCTCTGGGCCCTTTAATAAAAAATAAAAATATAAAAAATATATATAAACAAAAATAAAAAATACAATTATAAAAAAAGGGGGTTTGACACATGGGGCCCTGGGGACCTCTGAGCCCTTTAATAAAAATGCATCTATATATTAAAAAAAAGAAATAAAATAATATAAAAAAGTAAAAAAAATTATAAAAAAGGAGGATTGTCATTGTCATAATAATAATATAATAATTATATATATATATATATATATATATATATATATATATATATATATATATATATATATATAATATAAAAATAAAAGAACTAAAAAAAAATATATATATATATATATTTTTTTATAAAAAAGGGGGGTTGTCAAAAAATTGGCCCTTTAATAAAAAATAAAAAAAAAATATATTAAAAAAATATATTTTTTTATAAAAAAATATATTTTTTTTTATAAAAAAAAAAGGGCTTGCCATCTGGGGCCCTGGTGGCCTCCGGGCCTCTGGGGACCTCCGGACCTCTAAAAAAAAAATAAAAAAAAAAAAATTGGCCCTTTAATAAAAAATAAAAGAAAAATATATTAAAAAAATTTTTATAAAAAAAATATATATTTTTTATAAAAAAAGGGCTCGCCATCTCGGCCCCTGGGGACCTTCGGACCTCTAAAAAAAATAAAAGAAAAAAAATTGGCCCTTTAATAAAAAATAAAAGAAAAATAGGGGGTTGCCATCTGGGGCCCTGGTGGCCTACGGGCCCCCAGACCCCTAAAAAAATGGCCCTTTAATAAAAAAATAAAATAAAAATATATTAAAAAATATATATATTTTTTTTTTATAGAAAATAAATAAAAAAAGGGGGGGGGGGGTTTCATCCAGTGCCCTGGGGGCCTCCGCACCCCTGTGGACCTCCGGACCTCTAAGAAAAATAAAAGAAAAAAAATTGGCCCTTTAATAAAAAATAAAAGAAAAATATATTAAAAAAATATATTTTTTTATAAAAATATATATTTTTTTATAAAAAAATATATTTTTTTTATAAAAAAAAGGGCTTGCCATCTGGGGCCCTGGTGGCCTCCGGGGACCTCCGGACCTCTAAAAAAAAATAAAAGAAAAAAATAAAAGAAAAATATATTAAAAAAATATATTTTTTTATAAAAAAAAAGGGCTTGCCATCTGGGGCCCTTGGTGGCCTCCGGGCCCCTGGGAACCTTCGGACCCCTAAAAAAAAAAAAAAAAAAAATTGGTAATGCCTGTACCCCCCTGATGGCGGCCCTGCCTGCAGCTACAAGCATCATTCCGATATCCTTATTTCCAGACGGTGATTCTGTGCACCATAAGAATGATCATAACGGCAGTTCCGCCGCATGATCGTTCTTATACACAAATTTTCCGCCATGCGGGCGCGCGTGCCCCTGCGCAAGCTCCACAATTGCGCCTACGGGACCCGCGGACTCAATGGCTGCTGGTGTCCTGCAATCGTGTGTCATGGTGCTGCAGAATGGGGAATGCCGGTGTAAACAAGCATCTCCCTGTTCTGCCTAGTCACAGGACACTGATCGTCTGCTCCCTCTCATTGGGAGCAGCGATCAGTGTCTTGTCACATTAAGCCACGCCCCCTAACGTTAGAAATCACTCCCTAGGACACACTTAACCACTTCCTAGCCCCCTAGTTGTTAACCCCTTCCCTGCCAGTCATATTTATACAGTAATCAGTGCATTTTTATAGCACTGATCGCTGTATAAATGTGAATAGCTCCAAAATAGCGCCAAAAGTGTCCGATGTGTGTCCACCATAATGTTGCAGTCACTATAATAATCGCAGATAAGCCACGGATATTTAGCGCTCCCTGAGTCCCTTCCACTTGTACAGTATTAAAACCACTTATGGTACATTTTAGGATGTATCACTTTCCCTTTGTTCTCCTTTATTTCCCTTTTATCTCTCTCTCTCAGCTTCGAAAAGGCTAGGAAAGTGGTGTGGGCTTCAGGAACAGCCCAGAATTTGGTGACGCTTGGCAAATTATCATTCGACCACCAAGGGGGTCCCGACCCCAGGTTGAGAACCACTGCCCTAACCAGTTTTATATATTAGAATTGAAAAGACTTATACTGGTGTTTTAGCACACTTTTTATGCAATTTTCATCTAAATAGTACTTGTCAGGGTAGACAAATGGGAGCTACTTCTTCATACCCAGAAGTATGACAGCTCTGGAGAATGCATGCTCAAAAACAAGTCATCAGTGCAGCTCCAGATCAGTTCCATATATTGAAGGGGTTAATAACGGCTTAAGATTGATCGAGTTCCACAACACACCATTCCTACCTGGGAATAACTCTATATTCGGGTTGACCGTTGGCTTGAAGCACATAATAAGACACATTTGTCTCATTTGAGGATAAAACAGTCATTCATCTTCTGTGTGTTCCTGCTGATTCCCAGGCATCTCTATATATCATTTGTGTTTGCACAGGGGCTGCCATTTAAAGGAGCCTCTCTTGTCAGTAGACTGAGCGAAGCGTGCTATAAGAGCGATCTGCGCTCGCTTGTTGTGCTTAGTAGTCAGTGGATGGAAAGCATGATAGGGAGGGGGGGGGGGTCTTTTTTTTATTTGAAAGGATAACAAGATATTCACAGTGTGTCAGCAGATGCTTTGCTTCCTATTTTCCTCCAGAAGAAGACAGTGGTGGTAGAGCTTCTGGGATTACATCTGGTGCCCAAGAAATGATAATTTTATCATTCATTTCTCTTTCCCTGAGAGAAGTGGTGGATTTCTTGCACACGTCTGTGTGTAATCCTTTGAGGGCTGAGCGTGCTGTAAATGTATTTAACTCTTTACACAGAACTTAATTACAAAAGATCCCCAGAGTGGCCTAACAAGCAAAATTACAAAGGGGACATTACATAGGAACCCGGCATGGGAAGTTAACCCTTGCACTACCTGAGCATGGCTTCAAAACTAGAAAGAAAATGAAAAATATAGGAGCAATAACAAGTGTGTCTGATGCCGCGTACACACGATCATTTTTCTGCGTGAAAAACTAAAAATTTTTTTTTTCGAACATGCTGCATTTTTTAATGTCGTTTTAAACTATGTCGTTTAAAAAATGATCGTGTGTGGGCTAAAACAACGTTAAAAACCCGCGCATGCTCAGAAGCGAGTTATGAGACAGGAGCGCTCGTTCTGGTAAAACTACTAGAGAACTAGAGAAGAGAGCAGAGGGATGACCAATCACTATTCTGCTGCTCCTTCAATGTCCATCATAGACTGGTGGCAGGTGGCTAGCTCTATTGCTTAAAGGGTTAATTCACCATTATAATAAACATTATAGTACATCACATAGGTGGGAACAGCCTATTGCATTAGGGTGCACTGGTGGGCACTGACAGGCAACACTGATGGGCACTGAAAGGCTGCACTGTTTGGTACTTATGGGTGGCACTCATAGGCAGCACTGCTGAGCACTGATTGGCACTGATAGGCGGTGCTGATGGGCACTGATATGTGGCACAGATAGATGGCACTGATAGGCATCACTGATGACACTGGCAGGCATCAGGGATGGGCACCGATTGGCAGCTGCCTGGGCACTGACTGGCAGCTGCCTGAACACTGATTGGCATTTCCCTGGTGGTCTAGGGTGACATAACTGGTGGTCCAGTGTGGTGGCCATCCCTGGTGGTCCTGAGCAGCCGATCAGCTTTCCTCTACTTGCGTTTGTCAGACGCAAGTGAGGAAAAGCTGATCAATGGCTCTTCCTGTTTACATCGTGATCAGCCGTGATTGAACAAGGCTGATCACATGGTAAAGAGTCTCCGTGAGGCTTTTTGCTGAGATTGGTGTAGTGGTGTGTCAGACTGACACGCTACACCGCTGGTCGCCGCTATGCGCGCCCCCACGCGCAAGTAACGGCTGTTATCCTGCTGGACATCATATGACGCCCAGTCAGTATAATTAAACCACTGCCCGGCCGTCATTCTGTTATAGGCCGGGTGGGAAATGGTTAAATAAAATTAGGAGCCCCATTGGGTGGCCTTGGTGAAATATCAGCAGGCCAAATCTGCGCTGCACGGGGTGATTAGGGTGTGCCCAGGCACAACCTGGAACACCCTCTGCGCATGCCTATGGTGCGTCATATTGGCCCAAGTAGTTTTAAATCATTGTGCTGTTAACAGAACATTTTCATCATTCACATTGCCTACCTAGGGGCATTTTCTGAATGTGGTTTCCCTCTGCACGTTAACATAAGAGTAATCTTTCTAGTGTTTTACGGCTAAAAAGTCTAACTAGTATGACAAATTGTGAGCATGACTAAGATTATAAAAAACCTAGGGCGCTCAGGGATGGAAAGTAGAAATACATTCTGCACCATGCTACATGCACCAAAACAAATACTGGGTATATCATGTGTAACATTGGGAGAGGCTTAAAGGGAATGATTAGACAGAATATGTGCCTATTCACTGACTGTTATGGGTGCCATTGATCGGATGTAATCGTTTATGAGAAACCTTCATTTCAGAGTCCTTAGCCACCCCTTTACATGAGAGTTCCTCATTTACATCAGGAGACCCCTGTTCACATCAGGAGTTCCCAGGATATATGCCAGCCATATTTAGCAGCAGGTCATGCTAGTAAAATATATCCCCATAATCTTCTTTGGTGAAGATTCTTCACTACAGTGCAGCATGATATCAGAGGGTAGGAGCTGGGAGGCAGAGCAGAGCTATATGGAGGTGGACTGGGTCTTGCCACCAGCATCCTAACAGGGTCGCCATCAGGAATTATGGGGCCCCTTACACAGCTTCAGGCATGGACCCCCTGGGGCAGACAACCGGGGAGGTGCTGCCACCTCAAATTGAGAAGTGGGGGGTTGCCGCAAATTGAGAAGCAGGGGGGTGCCGCCGCTAATTCAGAAAATTGAGAAGAGGGGGGCTGTGAATTGAGAAGAGGGGGGTGCTACCGCCGCAAACTGAGGTCGGGAGGTTTTGGGTGCTGGGTGCTGACGAACAAAGAAAAATAAAGGGGGGGTTACCCTGGGGAACTCTCTGGGCCAATTACAAAATAAAAAATAATAAAAAAATAGAAAAAATAAATAAATACAATTATAAAATAAAAAGTGGGTGTAGCCATCCGGGGGCCCTGGGGACCTCCGGGCACTTTAATAAAAAGAATAAAGAAAAAAATAAAGAAAAAAGAATGTATAAAAAAAAATGTGCTATAAAAAAAAAGGGGGGGGATGCCATCCGGGCCCCTTACAGATGTACTGCCTGTACCCCCCTGATGGCGGCCCTGCATCCTAACAATCAGTGATGGGAGGGACTGCTCCGGAGACTGCAGGGGAAAACTATGGAGACCAAAGACAGCCCCTGCGGAACTAAATGCCCTGTTTGTATGTGGGTGCGTAGAGTTAAAAAAGGAGGCTTCCATACTTTCTTAGTCCAGTTGTCCCTTTGAAGCCTAACCTCACTTTATGACAAATATGTTAAAACATGTATTTCCCAGACTTTTTCAAAACAAAAAAGCAGTTCTAGCTGTGATCCAGCGCTGTTCCACTTCTTGGGTTGAGTCATGCCCAACATCATTCCACCCTATTCCTGTAAGCACAGGGCATCAAGGACACAAACCCTGGGGTTGTGCCATTGGGCCAACGTGGATTAACAGGAGAATGCTTCAGAGCAGCACCACATCATTGTTACATAGTTATATAGTTAGTCAGGCTGAAAGAAAACACATCTAGTTCAACCTATGAAATATATATATATATATATATATATATATATATATATATATATATATATATATATATATATATATATAGAGTGCAGAAAATAAGTATTTGAACACCCTGCTATTTTGCAAGTTCTCCCACTTGGAAATCATGGAGGGGTCTGAAATTGTCATCGTAGGTGCATGTCCACTGTGAGAGACATAATCAAAAAAAAAATTCCAGAAATCACAATTTATGATTTTTTAACTATTTATTTGTATGATACAGCTGCAAAGAAGTATTTGAACACCTGTCTATCAGCTAGAATTCTGACCCTCAAAGACCTGTTAGTCTGCCTTTAAAATGTCCACCTCCACTCCATTTATTATCCTAAATTAGATGCACCTGTTTGAGGTCATTAGCTGCATAAAGACACCTGTCCACCCCATACAATCAGTAAGAATCCAACTACTAACATGGCCAAGACCAAAGAGCTGTCCAAAGACACTAGAGACAAAATTGTACACCTCCACAAGGCTGGAAAGGGCTATGGGGAAATTGCCAAGCAGCTTGGTGAAAAAAGGTCCACTGTTGGAGCAATCATTAGAAAATGGAAGAAGCTAAACATGACTGTCAATCTCCCTCGGACTGGGGCTCCATGCAAAATCTCACCTAGTGGGGTCTCAATGATCCTAAGAAAGGTGAGAAATCAGCCCAGGACTACACGGGAGGAGCTGGTCAATGACCTGAAAAGAGCTGGGACCACCGTTTCCAAGGTTACTGTTGGTAATACACTAAGACGTCATGGTTTGAAATCATGCATGGCACGGAAGGTTCCCCTGCTTAAACCAGCACATGTCAAGGCCCGTCTTAAGTTTGCCAATGACCATTTGGATGATCCAGAGGAGTCATGGGAGAAAGTCATGTGGTCAGATGAGACCAAAATAGAACTTTTTGGTCATAATTCCACTAACCGTGTTTGGAGGAAGAAGAATGATGAGTACCATCCCAAGAACACCATCCCTACTGTGAAGCATGGGGGTGGTAGCATCATGCTTTGGGGGTGTTTTTCTGCACATGGGACAGGGCGACTGCACTGTATTAAGGAGAGGATGACCGGGGCCATGTATTGCGAGATTTTGGGCAACAACCTCCTTCCCTCAGTTGGGTTGAGGCTGGGTCTTCCAACATGACAATGACCCCAAGCACACAGCCAGGATAACCAAGGAGTGGCTCTGTAAGAAGCATATCAAGGTTCTGGCGTGGCCTAGCCAGTCTCCAGACCTAAACCCAATAGAGAATCTTTGGAGGGAGCTCAAACTCCGTGTTTCGCAGCGACAGCCCAGAAACCTGACTGATCTAGAGAAGATCTGTGTGGAGGAGTGGGCCAAAATCCCTCCTCCAGTGTGTGCAAACCTGGCGAAAAACTACAAGAAACGTTTGACCTCTGTAATTGCAAACAAAGGCTACTGTACCAAATATTAACATTGATTTTCTCAGGTGTTCAAATGCTTATTTGCAGCTGTATCATACAAATAAATAGTTAAAAAAATCATACATTGTGATTTCTGGATTTTTTTTTTGATTATGTCTCTCACAGTGGACATGCACCTACGATAACAATTTCAGACCCCTCCATGATTTCCAAGTGGGAGAACTTGCAAAATAGCAGGGTGTTCAAATACATATTTTCTGCACTGTATATATATATATATATATATATATATATATATATATATATATATATGTATATATATATATTATACAGTTCCATATTGCATCCAGTTGAGCCAGAGGAAAAATCCTTCCTGAGCTCTAGAAACAGATATTACCTGGATCAACTTTACCGCTAAATGTTAGCCTTAGGAAAGAATCCAGTGTTTTTTTAAAGCAATCTACTGAGCTGACCAGAACCAGCTCTTTAGGGAGTCTATTCCACATTTTTTACAGCTCTTACTGTAAAGAAACCTTTCCGTATTTGGAGATTGAATCTCTTTTCCTCCAAGTTCACTATATGGACTTATATATTTATATAAGTATGCTGATAATTGTGTTACAACATACTGCCGAACTGCTGGAAGAAGAAGAAGAGGTGGAAGAGGGCCCATGAAAAACCATGTGACTGGACTGAAGAATAATGGTGGTGGGAGGGGGGCTGAATTTTTTTTTTTGGGGGGGGGGGTTGGGTAACTTTCATTGTATGATGCTGTTCTCTTTGCCATAAGGTTAAGTCCTTCTTTACAAAGGTGGTGAATCCTTCTCTCACTTTCATCTTAAAGCAGCCGGGACTGCCAAATGCAGAACAATTTACCATCATCCTCCAAAAATAGTTTTTGAGATGGGTTAAGCAAAGGGCTCTACCAATTTTGTCCCTGCATTTGAGTAGCAACTGATCACAAGGGGTTTTATTATACCGTAATGAATGCAATGCCAACCCACCAGGACATTCTACCTGTCACACACATGATTATGTCCCAGACATTACATGCCCTGGGAAGATTCTTCATCAAGTGTATGATAGGATATATTGTAACAAAGAAAGTTTAAAAGTATACACAACAGAAAATGTGATCAATCAGATCAATCAGTCCTGGTGGTAGACCTTGGTTGTAATAGATCTTATGATGCATTTCTCGTGCACACATTTTTACAATGTAACATACCACAGAGTTGAGGAAGAGCTGGAAACCAGAAGCTGTCCTCTAATGTACATTCTCATGTACCAGTTCGTTATAAAATACTTCTGGAGAATTTAGGAAGTGCTGACCTCTTAGCTCTCAGCAATACATACATTTATACTGCATACTGTATATACACTGTTATGTAGAACTAGAATCCAAGGAAATTATGCTGCACAACCAAATGGCAGGATGAAGGTTGGGGATGCCAGTGAACCTGATGAAGTCTACATGATAAAGAGCAGAGACATGGGTAAACCTGATGAAGATTGGGAACATCTGTGAATCTGAGAAAGGACAATGACACCTAGGAACCTGATGAAGGGCAGGAACAACTGTGAACCTGATAAAGGGTGGGGACACCTGTGAACTTAGTGAAGGCAGGGACACCTGTGAACCTGATGAAGGGCAGTGGCACCTGTAAACATGGGACCTTTGCATACCTGATAAAGTGTGGGGACAACTGTAAGCCCCATTAAAGGATGGGGTTGTCTGCAAACCTGATGAAGGACAGGGACGCCTATGAGACTGATGAAGGGCAGGTGGCACCTGTGAACTTGATGAAGAGCATTTACATCTGATGAAGGTCAGTGACTCCTCTAAGCCCAATGAAGGGTTGGGATGCCTGCAAATCTGATGAAGGACAAAGACACCTGTGAACCCAATGAAGGATGTGGACACCTGTGAACCCGATGATGAGCAAGGACATATGTGAACTTGAAGAAGAACAAGAACACCTGTGAACCTGATGAAGGTCAATGACACCTGTAAACCCAATGAAGGGTTGGGATGCCTGAAAATCTGATATAGAGACACTGTGAACCTGATGAAGGGCAGGGACTCCTGTATACCTGATGAAGAGCAAGGACATCTGTGAACTTGATGAAGAACAGGCACACCTGTGAACCTAATGAAGGGTGGGAACACCTGTAATCCTTATGAAGGGTGGAAACACCTGTAAATCTAATGAAGGACAAGGACATCTGTGAATTTGATGAAGAAAAGGAACACCTGTGAACCTTATGGAGGTCGGGGACATCTGTAAACCTTATGAAGGGTGGAAACACACGTAATGAAGGCTGGGGACACCTGTTAACCTGATGAAGGACAGGGACACCTGTGAACCTGATGAAGGACAGGGACACCTGATAACCTGATGAAGGGTGAGGACACCTGTAAACTTTATGAAGGGTGGAAAGGAAATGCCTGTAAATTAAATTAAGGGTGGGGACACCTGAGAACCTGACGAAGGTCAGGAACACCTGTGAACCTGATAAAGGGCGGGGACACCTGTAAACCTTATGAAATGTGGAAACACCTGTGAACCTGATGAAAGGCAGGGACACCTGGGAACCTGATGAAGGGCAGGGAAAACTGTAAACCTGATGAAGGGTGGGGACACCTGTGAACCTGATGAAGATCGGGCACACCTTATAACCTGATGAAGGGCAGGGACACCTGGGAACCTGATGGAGGGTGGGGACAACTGTAAACCTGATAAAGGGCGGAGTCACCTGTGGACCTGATGAAGGGTGGGGTCACCTGTGAACCTGATGAAGGGCAGGGACACCTGTGAACCTGATGAAGGACAGGGACACCTGTAAAACCTGATGAAGGGTGGGGGACACATGTAAATATGATGAAGGATGGAAACTCCTGTAAATCTAATTAAGGGTGAGGACACCTGAGAACCTGATGAAGGGTGGGGACACCTGTGAGGCCCCGTACACACGTCCGAGAACCTCGTCGGGCTAAACCCATCGTTCCGCCCGACGAGGTTCTCGGCCGGCCGTCGAGTTCGTCGACCAGGCTGTCGAAAAAGGCGTTGAGCCATTAGTCCCGATGGCCCGTCGAGCAAATAGAGAACCTGCTCTTTATTTTGGCTCGACGAGCTTCCCGACGGGAGGCTCGACGAAAGTGTACACACGATCGAGCTTCTCGGCAGAATATGGATCCCAGCGAGCTTCGCGCTGGATTCTGTCGAGAAACTCGGTCGTGTGTACGGGGCCTGAACCTGATGCAGGGACAATTGTGGACCTGATAAAGGGTGGAAACACCTTTATACCGGATAAAAGGTGGGGACAACTGTAAACATGATGAAGGGTGGGGTCACCTGTGAACCCTGATGAAGGACTGGGACACCTGTAAACTTGATTAAAGGCAGGGACACCCAGGGCCGTCTTAATAGCATTATGGGCCCCTGGGCAAAATAATGCTCTGGGGCCCCTACAATGACGACAGGGAAGGTAAACAGACATAAAGTAGGTAGGAGGCAGACTGCCTCCCCTGTGTATCTACCACTTTCAGTGCCATCAAGGACCAGCTGCTTTGGGGAAAGTGCAGGGCCCCCCCATGCAGCTGGGGCCCCTGGGCAGTCCCCAGGTGTGCCCTCTCATTAAGACAGCCCTGGGGACACCTGTAAACCTTATGAAGGGTGGAAACACCTGTGAATCTGATGGAGATCGGGAACACCTGAGAACCTGATGAAGGGCAGGGACACCTGTGAACCTGATGAAGGGTGGGGACAACTGTGAACCTGACAAGGGCAGGGACACCTGTAAACCTTGTGAAGGATGAAAACACCCGTGAATCTGATGAAGGGCAGGGACACCTGAGAACCTGAAAAAAGGGAAGGGACACCTGTAAACCTAATGAAGATCAGCAAAACCTGAGAACACGATGAAGGGCAGGGACACCTGAAAATCTTATGAAGGGTGGAAACACCTGTAAATCTAATTAAGGGCGAGGACACCTGAGAACCTGATGAAGGGCAGGGACACCTGTGAACCTGATGAAGAGTGGAAACACCTGTAAGCCAGATGAAGGGCGGGGACACCTGTGAACCAGATAAGGGTTGGGGTCACCTCTGATTCTGAGGCAGGGTGGGGACACCTGTGAACCTGATGAAGTCTGGGGTCACCTCAGATCCTGATTAAGGGCAGGGACACCTGTGAATCTGATGAGGGGTGGGGACACCTGTTAACCTGATAAAGGGTGGGATCCCCTGTAAACCTGATGAAGGGCGGGGACACCTGTGACCCTGGTGCAGGGTGTGGTCATCTGTGAACCCGATGAAGGGCGGGAACACCTGTGAACCTGATAAAGGGTGGGATCCCCTGTGAACCTGATGAAGGGCGGGGACACCTGTGACCCTGATGCAGGGTATGGTCATCTGTGAACACGATGAAGGGCGGGAACACCTGTGAACCTGATAAAGGGTGGGGTCACCTGTGAACCTGATAAAGGGTAGAGACACCTGTGAACCTGATGAAGGGCAGGGACACCTGTGAACCTGAAGAAGGCTAGGGTCACTTCTGAAACCGATGAAGGACGGGGACACCTGTAAAACCTGATGAAGGGCAGGGACACCTGTGAACCTGATGAAGCGTGGAGACACCTGTGAACCTGATGAAGGGCAGGGTCACCTGTGAACATGATGAAGGGTGGGGTCACCTGTGAACCTGATGACGGGTGGAGACACCTGTGAACCTGATGAAGGGCAGGGTCACCTGTGAACATGATAAAGGGTTGGGGTCACCTGTGAACCTGGTGAAGGGTGGGGACACCTGTGAACCTGATAAGGGGCGTGGGTCCTGGGATTCTGATGAAGGACAGTGACATCCATGAACCTGAAGAAGGGTGGGGACATCTGTATCTATATATTTATATATATATGTACAGTATATGTGTATGTGCCATTGATTGCAATTTGGAGATTTTTCTTGGGACAGCTGTGCAAAAAAGAAATAAAAAGATATATATATATATATATATATATATATATATATATATATATATATATATATATATATATATATATATATATATATATATATAATGATTAATCCTGATGGAGAAGTTTTCATGCACGGTGTTTTTTCCCATCGGTAGATGACATTCCGGTGCAGGCAGCCCTTTTCCTCCTCCTCCCCGTCACCTGCCCGGTCCGGCATCTAAAGAGTGCCGCACCCCTCCGCCAGATGCAGCCAGGTGGGAGCTGAGGCTGGGTACCGCTCCGCCATTGGGCCGCTGGGCCGTGACGTCACGGATGCTTAGCCCCGGCAGTCCGCGGGTGGGGGCCAGTCTGTGCGCGGAGCTCGGGGGGAGCGGGAGGGAACGTGGAGTTCTCCCGATCAGCAGTGTGGGATGTCTGGGCACTGGAAGTGTGAGGAGTGGGCACCGCTGTACTAGAAGGGCACCATGAACTCCCAGGGAGGGGCTGTCCTCATGGAGGACAAAGGTAAGTGCTTCTGGCTGGGGACACACCTGTAGGAGGACACACTGGCTGCTGGTCACCTTGACTGGGAGATCCAGGAGCTTTACAAATGTACATTGTAAAAGGAATCCTGGCTTTTCAAGGGGCACGCTGGGACTTGTAGTGCCATCACAACTGGAAAACCAAAGGTTTCCTGCACCTTGTTGTAGGCAGGGGCAGCACATGGGTGCAAAGGGGCACGCTGGCACTTGTAGTGCCATCACAACTGGAAAGCCAAAGGTTCCCTGCACCTTGTTGTAGGCAGGGGCAGCACATGGGTGCAAAGGGATACGCTGGAACTTGAAGTGCCATGACACCTGGGAGATCCAAAGGTTTCCCCTACCTGTATATGAGCACTTGCAGGAAGGTGGCCCTGCATAGCTAGAAGATCACCCAGACACACCTACCTTCATTCCTCATAGCCTGGGAGGGAAAGGGTTAAGCACTAGACTCATGTAAAATGTGTTTCATTCCAGCGCATTCTACTTCAGTGGCTGATTTGTGGTTTTATTTTGTCATAAAAAAAATATATGCATGCCATGCTTGACTCTAATGAAGGGGGAGCAAAGGGTTAACAAAGTTCTAGTATTCTTTTAATTGAATACGAATTCGCAACATGGCACCTTTCAAAATAGTGTCTCCATATAATTTATACAGGGAGATGACTGAAAGGGTTAACAAACAGTAATCTGTCGGGGTAATAAATTGAAATCATCCAGCGTGTCGTTACAAAATATAAATAAATAAATATATATTATTACAGTTAATGTGAATTTAATTTTGTTAATATCAATTTGGTCTCAACAGATCATCTTTTTTTTAAGTACATAAAAGAGAGAATATATATATATATCATATCATATCATATCATATTCTGATCTCCTATTATATCTAGTCCCTCTTTTATATACTTTAATGAGAATATATATTTATAATTTATAATTTTATATATTTATAGTTTTATAATTTAATTTTATAATTTTATATATATATTTATATTTTATATACTTTAATGAGAATATATATTTAACATTTTATATATTTATAATATTAGATATTATCATTTTATAATTTAATTTTATAATTTTATATTTATACTTTATATACTTTAATGAGAATATATATTTATAATTTATATATTTTTTTATATATATATATATATATATATATATATATATATATATATATATATATATATATATATATATATATATATATATATATATATATATATATATATATTTATTTATTCCATGGTACTCTGCATGTACCCCTTTATTTATGGACAAGGTTAGCATAGCATTTATATATTAAGATGTGATCTATAATGGTGGTCCATTATTGATCCCTGTATTTATAGAAGCATTTAAACTACAAGGGTTAAAAAAGTTTATATGGTGTGATATTTAACACATATTAATATTTACTTACTCCACAAAACCATCATCATAGGTCCATGGTCCGATGATACTGTACATGTCATTAGAGGTCCATGGTCTGATGATACTGTACATGTCACTATAGGTCCATGGTCCGATGATACTGTACATGTCACTATAGGTCCATGGTCCGATGATACTGTACATGTCACTATAGGTCCATGGTCCGATGATACTGTACATGTCACTATAGGTCCATGGTCCGATGATACTGTACATATCATTAGAGGTCCATGGTCCGATGATACTGTATATATCATTAGAGGTCCATGGTCCGATGATACTGTACATGTAATTAGAGGTCCATGGTCTGATGATACTGTATATATCATTAGAGGTCCATGGTCTGATGATACTGTATATATCATTAGAGGTCCATGGTCTGATGATACTGTATATATCATTAGAGGTCCATGGTCTGATGATACTGTACATGTCATTAGAGGTCCATGGTCCGATGATACTGTACATGTAATTAGAGGTCCATGGTCTGATGATACTGTATATATCATTAGAGGTCCATGGTCTGATGATACTGTATATATCATTAGAGGTCCATGGTCTGATGATACTGTATATATCATTAGAGGTCCATGGTCTGATGATACTGTACATGTCATTAGAGGTCCATGGTCCGATGATACTGTATATATCATTAGAGGTCCATGGTCCGATGATACTGTATATATCATTAGAGGTCCATGGTTCGATGATACTGTACATGTCACTATAGGTCCATGGTCCGATGATACTATACATGTCACTATAGGTCCATGGTCCGATGATACTGTACATGTCATTAGAGGTCCATGGTCCGATGATACTGTACATGTCATTAGAGGTCCATGGTCCGATGATACTGTACATGTCATTAGAGGTCCATGGTCCGATGATACTGTACATGTCATTAGAGGTCCATGGTCCGATGATACTGTACATGTCATTAGAGGTCCATGGTCTGATGATACTGTATATGTCACTATAGGTCCATGGTCCGATGATACTGTATATGTCACTATAGGTCCATAGTCCGATGATACTGTTCATGTCATTAGAGGTCCATGGTCCGATGATACTGTATATATCATTAGAGGTCCATGGTCCGATGATACTGTACATGTCACTATAGGTCCATGGTCCGATGATACTGTACATGTCATTAGAGGTCCATGGTCCGATGATACTGTATATATCATTAGAGGTCCATGGTCCGATGATACTGTACATGTCATTAGAGGTCCATGGTCCGATGATACTGTACATGTCATTAGAGGTCCATGGTCCGATGATACTGTATATATCATTAGAGGTCCATGGTCCGATGATACTGTACATGTCACTATAGGTCCATGGTCCGATGATACTGTATATATCATTATAGGTCCATGGTCCGATGATACTGTATATGTCACTATAGGTCCATGGTCCGATGATACTGTATATGTCACTATAGGTCCATGGTCCGATGATACTGTACATGTCACTATAGGTCCATGGTCCGATGATACTGTATATATCATTAGAGGTCCATGGTCTGATGATACCGTATATGTCACTATAGGTCCATGGTCTGATGATACTGTATATGTCATTATAGGTCCATGGTCCGATGATACTGTATATGTATAGGTCCATGGTCCGATGATACTGTACATGTCATTAGAGGTCCATTGTCCTATCACAGAGGTTATTAGCGCCCCTATTTAGTGGATTTCAAATCCAGCTATTTATTATTACCTTACCTCCATTAAAAAATAGTCTTATGATCCTGTTAATGTCATCATGAGTCCACGGTTCTATCACAGAGGGATTGGAGGGCCTATTAGCCCCCTATTTTGTGGATAATGTATTTCCTGAAAGGGTCATCAAAGGTCCATGGTCCTTTGATCCTGTATATGTCATCATAGGTCCATGGTCCTATCAGAGAGGGATTGGAAAGGTTATCGTTGCCCCTATTTTGAGTATATTAAATCCGGCTATTGATGACTACCTTAGTCCATGAAAGGGTCATCGTAGGTCCAAGGTTCAATCACAGAAAATGGTATCAGCACCCCTCTTTTGTGGGTATTAACTCCTGCTATTAGTGATTATCTTACTGCATAAAAGGGTCATTAGAGGTCTATGGTCCTATCACTGGAAGGGTAATCAGCTCCCCTTTTTTTAAGGATATTAAATCCTACTATTAACAACTTCCTTAGTCCATGAAAGGGTCATCAGAGGTCTATGATCCTATCACTGGAAGGATTATTGATGCTCCTATTTTAAGGATATTAAATCCTGCTACTAACAATTAACTTACTCCATGAAAGGGTCATCATAGATCTATAGTCTTATCACTGGGAGGATTATCAGCACCCCTGTTTTGAAGATAACAAATCCCACTATTAATAAACGTACTCAATGACAAGGTCGTCATAGGTCCATGTTCCTATCATTGGAAGGGTTATCAGCGCCCCTGTTTTGAGAATATTGAATACCGCTATGCCCTGCTCTTGTGTCAAAGGGTCATGGTCCCTATTTGGAGACACAGAGAAGTCATTCACATGCGCTGCAGTTGTGCTGCTGGCTTCCAGGAGACGACGAGAGACGAGAAAAAGCTCATATTTGGGGTATGGATCACAGGGGAGCTGAATGCTAAAATTAGACATGCCCCACAGCTGAGCGGGGATGATTAGAGAGGCTCATAAGATGTTATTTAGCACTGGAAACGACACACGGGCATGCAAATTGCAAAGTAACGAGGGTAACCCTTGTAATGTGACATGTGTAATTGCATCGGATGTAAGCAGAAGAGCAACGTCTGTATAATATAGCAGCATAGAGAGAATGGAGCAAGTTCACCTAAACCGTGAGTGTGGAGAGAAGCGGACATAAAAATCCAAGACGGAGGAATCAATGCTGGCCATTCACTTTCCCTTTTAACATGAAGATGCTCTCAGATGTCTTTAATGAACACTGGCTGATCCCATTTGTTACACTTGTGCTACTTAGTATAATAGGAGATCCACCAAGAAGCTGTCACTTGAGCTTGGTGACAGATTCGTTACAAAAGACACTGCAAGCTTCAGGCTTAGCATCCTGTGCTATTTTAGTACATAGGAATCTTCCTGGGTCTCACAAACATGTCATCCACTCCATCCATTCTTTAGAACAGAGTAATGGAACCAGAATTGGGAGTATAAAGAACACCTGTCACGTACCTGGTGGAGATCAAGCTGGAGAGGGGGCTTCTCTTGCACCTCCTGTCTGACACCCCTGGTAGTGATGGCAGGGAGTGATGGACTCACAGCGGCACGAGGGCCGATGTAATGGATGGCGTTGGCTGATTCTTGGCAGGAACCAGGTGGCTGGAGAGCACTGGGGAGACTCTGAGAAGAAGAGCTCCATATCGCTGGGTCAGCAGATAGAGGCATAGCCAGGACATAAGCCAGGAGGTCATCAACAGCCGGACAGCAGGGCTGTCTTAATGAGAGGGCACACCTAGGCACTGCCCAGGGGCCCCAGCTGCATGGGGGTCCCCTGCACTTTCCTCAAAGCAGCTGGTCCTTGAGCCCACACTGCCCCGAAATTTGGGGCCCCATGATGGCACTGAGAGTGATAGATACACAGGGGAGGCAGTCTGCCTCCTACCTACTTGATGTCTGTTTACCTGCACTGTCATCATTGTAGGAGCCCCAGAGCATTACTTTGCCCAGGGGCCAGTGATGCTATTAAGACAGCCCTGCCAGACAGAGCAGGTACCGAAACGAGAAGCAGAGGCAGAGATGGGACACAGACAGGGTTTGGTACAAAGTTGAGCAGCAAGGTACAGGAACACCAGGCAGAGGCAGAGGCAGTGTCAGACACAAGCTGTGGTCAGATAGGCAGACGGAGATCAAGGAGTAGGTTCAGGAGAAGCAGGGTCAAGACACAGGAAACTGGAACAGTTCAGGTAACAGGCACTATCTGAAACACCACTCAGCAATGTTCATGTGTCAGTGTTCAGTTTAAATAAGGTTACTTGGCGCCCAAAAGTGCACGTGCGTGCGCACACTGGGGGGTGCCTGTACGCAGCCGCGCATGCGCCAATACATGTCCCTCTTTGTGCGTGCCTGTTAGCCAGACTTCTCTTACAACACCTCTCTGATTTCCTTAATTCTAACTTTAAAGGGCTGCCCAAGGCAGTACTTACTGGTAGCGTAACTTTATAGAATGGTTAGAAATGGTGACTCATACACATCAACGTTGGCCCTGCAAGTCTATATAAACCCTAAATCTAGTTTTGGAATCATGACTCACTATGTAAAGTTTTCTTTAGCAAATATTTTTTTCTAATCTGTTCCAATGTGTCCTTTCTAAAGATCCTGCCAGTAACAGCACTGCCTGTTGCAGGTTGACAAGGCGAAGCCGCTGCCTTATAATTAACAACCAGTGTTGTCAACCTGCAATACAAGCTTCATCAGTTGGCTGTTGGGTTACTTATATGATAGTCTAATGATAAGAAAAAGCCAACACGTCAGTTGTAGATCCAGGTGGAATATTTACTGAAGTCCCAGGTATGTCTCTGCCTCTGCTTGTTGCCTTATTAAAGAGGGTCGCTGTGCTCTGGAAACATTGGGGTAACCTTTTTTTGCTGATATAGGATCTACTGGTATGCCAGCTTTTTCTTATTATTGGACTATCACATAAGGAGCCCAACAGTCAGCTGATGATTGCAGGTTGGACATTAATGGGGCTGTTCAGAAGTCAGTGCAGTATAGTTTGATGTAAATATGACAGTCCTGCAAATTTTTCACAAAAACATTTTGCTGAAGAAAATTGAATATGGTGAGGCATAAGGCAAACATAATAAAAACAGGTTTTACATACTGCTCAGAGGCAGGGACAGGTTTTACATACTGCTTAGGTGCAGGTTTTACATATTGCTCAGGGGCAGGGACAGGTTTTGCATACTGCTCAGGGGCAGAGACAGGTTTTATGTACTGCTCAGGGACAGGGTTTACATACTGCTCATGGGCTTGTTTTATGTACTGCTCAGGTACAGGATTTACATACTGCTCAGGGGCAGGGTTTACATACTGCTCAAGGGCAGGGCCAGGTTTTACATACTGCTCAGGGGCAGGTTTTACATACTGCTCTTTTTGGGCTTTTTGTTATTGCTTGTCTAATTTCCAGGTTTGCATTGCTGGGGTAACTAATAAAATGGTAGGAGGATTGTTTTGATAAATGCGCTCTGATGCCTTCCCAGTGAGCCTAACCATGTTTCAGTTACACAATTTCATAAAAGTAGTTTAAAGCCTTACTAACTGTTTCAAAAAAACTGTTAAATTCCCAACGTGTCGGGAATGCTAACTGTCACATTTGCTTCTGATTTCATTTGCTTCTGATTGCCATTTGACTTGGCAGTTGCAGATCAAACAGAGCCTACAGTGGCAGTTTCATTGGCTTAAAAGGAGAAAGGAATAGGAGGGTTTAGTTCCACTTTAAAATTAAAAATCCCCTAAACATGATTGGTTCCCTAGCTAATCTAAAATTCACATTCCTGGTTTATTTGGTATAACAGTGGGAGGCAGTTTGCTGTAATGTGATTGGCTGCTGTGGATTAATGCTTTTTGCACGTCATTGTTGTTAATAGCACTTTCAAAAGAATAAGCTTGTTTAAGCATTTTGAATATTCATGTCCAACTGAACCTTTAGTTTAAAATACCTAAATACATTCAAAGTGCTCTTAAGGTACATTTAAGGTGCAATAAAAGACTTTTTTTTTTTTTTTCTACAGTAAGCAGCCACCGTCTGAGTAGAAAACGCAACCCTGCCAGCATTCTGCAGAGAAGGACCCTTGCTCCCTGTGTGGAAGCAGTGGTCTCCTTGCAGAGGACTGGCATGCCCCCTTCTGACCTATAACTCTGCATTCAACAAAAGTCATACTCCCTGGTGATTGAGAACTTTAGCTTTGACTCAGTAGGGGGAGTGCCAAACCGCTGGACACCACAAACAAAGAGCAAGGGTCCTTCTCTACAGTTTTCTACTAAAGAGAATTTACTGTAAGACTTTGCACACCTTTAGTTAAGATAAACCTGACATGTATTTAGCTGTTTTAAATGGAAAGCTGAGATGGGCTTTAAATGAATAGTGTATGGTAAGGAAAAAGTGTAAATTAAATGTAAATTAAATGTCCTAGATAGCTTTTGTTTGAAAATAAAATTATGCTTTTCATTTACTAAAAAAAGTGAATAATGGTGTACACCTGTTTGACAAATGTTTGGAGAGTTGCCTTCACTGTTATCTACCCACGTATAAGAAGCATAATGCCAAAAACCAAAACTCCTCCCAACCCACATCTACCGTATGTCACTTAAAGAGCCTACAGTCTTGTGTCTCTGAAGGCTTCATTTGTCCAGGTCATGGTATAGCTAGTAATAGCTGGCAGGGCAGCCATCACAAATTTTACACAGCTTTAGGCAGAACCGGGGGGGGGGGGGGGGGGGGGGCTGCTGGCGAAAACCCTGGGGACCATCGGGCCCCTTACAGGTGTAACACAAAAATAAAACGGGAGTGGGGCCAGCCGGGCCCCTGGGGACCATCAGGCCCTTTACAGGTGTAATGCCTGTACCCCCTTAATGGCGGCCCTGATAGTTGGTCGCATTCAACTGAACTAGTTCTGTAACAGTGGGGATGTTTTTTAGCATCTTCAAGCCACATCTTTTTTAATAGCAATGGGAACAACTAGCGGTCTCCAGACTGTGGCTTAGGTGCTAGATGTGGCCCACGACTTCCATTTATCTGGCCCTTGAGGCATTAAAAAAAACCATCGTCTGTGGGGAAATCCATCGGTTAAAAATCCACGCATGCTCAGAATCAAGTTGACGCATGCTCGGAAGCATTGAACTTCATTTTTCTCAGCACGTCGTTGTGTTTTACTTCACAGCATTGGACACGATCAGATTTTTAACTGATGGTGTGTAGGCAAGACTGATGAAAGTCAGCTTCATCGGATATCTGATGAAAAAATCCATCGGTCCGTTTTCATCGGATGAACCGATCGTGTGTACAGGGCATAAGTTTAAGTGAGTGTGACTAAGTACTACTAGGTAATCTATAACTTTGTTTACGAATTTTATCAAATATGTTAATGATGTAATTGAGGTTGTGCTTCCTTAGTGTAATAGCATAATGATTGTGCTTCACTGCTCTTCGGATCTAAGTCCAAGTCTATGAGTCAACTCAGACTGATTAAATACCATACATTCTTTGGTGGCTAATCTTGTAAACGATTTTACGTATGTACTTGTTCAGGAAGGGTGCTGATGATACCATAAGATTTACTGAAGGCCACAACGGGGTAAACTCCAATTTTGCAGCTAAGCCGGGTCCCATATGGTAGTGCTACCAAATGTTTTACTCTACAGATATCTTTACGAAATAGACATTTACGCAAATAAAACATACAATGATGGATATTTTTGTCTGATTAAACATTCCTTAGCACTACATACAGCAAGAAAGTAATATGCTTTTGGTGCATATACCATATTTTTTTTTATTGATTTTAGGAATTACATTGTATGAGAGAGAAAATTGAGTACTGTCCGTGATACTTTTTAATTTTTTATGGACGAGCTTTCGGGGTGTGTCCCCTTCTTCAAGGTCCAAGCCGGACTAAGACGGCTAGAATCACCTTATGTATACATTGTATGGTAATACAATTGTACAATATAAAACAAGAACAAGAACAAAAACTGAAAAGAAGGAGCTGTGCTAAGGCTAGCTTAGCTAGACCTGACAAGGAAATATAATGCGTAACGCTACAGGTGGGACTATCAAGAAAATATAATATATACCAGAGAAAGTGGAGAAAAGGGGCAGAGATGGGAGAAAGATGGCAAGGAAGGCCAGGGCAGTGGAGGGGTTTGTAATGGAAGGGCGGGTAGGAAAAGGAAGAAAAGCGAGAATTGTGGGAGGGAAAATATTAAATAGTAGTCCTAACCGTCAAAAGTACGACCACCTATAACATATACGCAGGTGGTTTAGGTGAGGGGAAATAATGGCTGTGGATTGTGAAATTGAGGTAACACACGTCAAGTAAATAGAGAAGGGCAAGAGGTCACAAGCCTCGGGATTTTGACGGTGTCAAGTAATTAAATGACCAGAGAAAATGATCATTACACATGAATAAAAAAAATTAAAATTACTTATAAAAACATGAAACAATACATATTCAAAGAGCCTACTTAATCCTAAACAGGTACATAAAGAGCCAGTATTCTCTACATGTTTCGCTCTAGGTGGAGCTTCTTCAGGAGATGATTGAATGGCGTTTATTATGTTGAATTGAGGCACCTGTCTCTTTCAGGGGATTGTTAGGGGATTAGAGTAGGGGATTACTCAATATTAATTGGTATGTGAAGTCCGAATCCCTCTATGCTCACTTATACCCCTATAAAAATAACACTCATCAAAGTTCTGCGGTAGAAAGGAAGTAATTTAGCCAAACTTTTTTAAATACCTTAACTTAAGGCACCCCTACTTTCATAACTTGCTCTGTTGAAACGCTTCATTAAATGTCCTGACTTTTTTCAGGAGTCCACCAGGGGTGGTTCAGGGTCATTTCACAAGCATAGTAGAGTAGAATATCCAACAAAGTGCGGGTAGCCCTAGAAGGAATTGGAGATTCTGTTAGCCATAATAGGAAAAGGTGAGGTGCAGGTTGTACCCCGGATGGCAGTTAAGTCTTGCAGAAACCTGGCGATCAAGTTCCAAAAGTCATGGATTTTGTGGCAAGTCTAGAAAACATTGAAAAAGTTGGCTGGTGACTCTGTGCATCACCAGATGAGGATAAGAAGACCTTATAAAGACTCATTTGAGTCCAGTAGATCTTGTGGAGGAATTTGAATTGAATAGGGGAATCTCTAGAAGAGATAAGGCACCTGAAGTGGTAGTCCCAACAGTCATCCCAATCCTCCAAGTCCAAAGTTGGGAGATCAGTAGTCCAATGTCCCTCGCAAATACGTTGGCTTGTGGAGAAGGATTGGAGCATGTGATAAATGGAAGAAAGGGGTTTCTTTAATGATAGGTCCCTCGGTAAGTCCTCCAGTACCATTGTGCTCACTGTCGGGCCCTGAGGACCAAACTGTGAAGGGAAGGTTTGTCCTAGTTGAAAGCAAAAAAGATGCTGATTGGCCATGAGTAGACTTAAACTTTGTACACACTATAATTTTATTTTTGTTTGTTTAATCCAGCAGGTTGAACAAAAAAAAAAACCTGGCAGCTTAGTTTGGAGCTGTTATACTAAAGCCTTGTACACACGATCGAATTTTCCATGGACAAAGCTTCAGACTTTTGTCAGAAGGGCATTGGCCATGAACTTGTATCGCATACAAACGGCAAAGATTGTTGGCCAACAAACACAAAACAACGTGTTTTTTCAGCTCTTTAGCGCCACCCTTTGGGCAACTTCTGCTAATGTTGTGTTATAGTGAGCATTGCTTCTGAGCATGCGTGTTTGTACTTTGGATTTTTTCTGTACACACGATGGGAAAATCCGACATCACACATTTGTTGTCAAAAAAAAAAGCATGCTATCCCACAGTTGTTGTTGGAAAATCCGACAAGCGTACAAACGGTCGGATTTTCCAACAACAGCCTGTCATCGCACAATTAACATTGGAAAATTCGATCGTGTGTACGAAGCTTAACAATCCAACCAAAGGTGGCTTTAGGCTCTAGTCAAAACTTGGCATGGGGCCCCACTCACACCCATGATGGAAAAAATAATTCAAGGACAAGAGCATCTTCCCTACAACCCTGGCCGGTGGTTGTGGGGGTCTGCGTGCAGGGGGGCTTATCGGAATCTGGAAGCCCCCTTTAACAAGGCGGCCCCATAGATTCCTGCTCTTTAATAACTAAGGGGCAGGGGGCCACCCGGAGATGTCACCTGGTGAACCCGCCCCCCTTGTGACGTCATCGACTTAGGGCATGTTGGTTCATTGATGTCACAAAGGGGTGGTGTCACCTATATTCACTGGTTGTTAGGGACGTTGGAGGCCTCTCTCCTGGGTCAGGGCTCTTAACGCTGCCTGAGCACAGCAGTGTTAAGGTCCACTGTCCCTCAAAACTGGGGTAATGCATTGGGCAAGTTAGGCGGCCACGAGGCCCCTGTGAGTGCGAGGCCTTAGGCGACTGCCTAATTTGCCTAATTAAAGAGCCGCCTTTGAATCCAACTTTAGTACAGCGATCTCCCCCCCTGAGCTGTTGTGTTCTGACAGGGGGACGGCCCTCCTCTGTGGAATGCTGGCAGGGTACAGGCTTTTCTATATAGCCTCTGTTTTTTATAGAAAATGTAAAGTAAGACATTGAACTCCTGGAATATATTTAGCTGAATAAAACTTAGCTTTAACCACTTGCCTACTGTGCACCTACACCCCCTTCCTGCCCAGACAAAATTTTAGCTTCCGGCACTGCGTCGCTTTAACTGACAATTGCGCAGTCGTGCAATGTGGCTCTCAAACAAAATTGACGTCCTTTTTTTCCCCACAAATAGAGCTTTTTTTTGGTGGTATTTAATTGCCCGTGCGGTTTTTATTTTTTGCGCTATAAACAAAAAAAGAGCGACAATTTTGAAAAAAGACACAATGGGGTGGATTCACAAAACAATTACGCCTGTCTAACTGGGGTTAGACAGGAGTAATTTCAAATTTCCCGCGGCGTATCACTAGTTTGAATTCTCAAACCATGATACGCCGGCTTCGGGCTTCGATCCGAGAGGCTTACGTCTTCGTAAGCCTTCGGATCTACGCTGCCATCTATTTGCGGCCGCTGGGAGGAGTTCGCGTCGTTTTAATGCGTCGGGATATGCAAATGTGTTTTTACGGGGATTCACGAACAAACGAGCGAGCGTCGCAATCGTTTTCGTCTATTTTTTTATACGTAAAGTTAGAGCAGCTTTTTGCTGCTCTAACTTTACGTAGCCCATGTTAAGTATGGCCGCCGTTCCCGCTTCGAATTTATTTAATTTTTTATTTTGTTTACGTAACTCGTCGGGACGTGGATCGCCCGTAAAGTACGCTACATAAACAACGAATGACGTCACGACGTGATTTCGCGCAATGCACGGCGGGAAATTTGCGAACGGAGCATGCGCAGATCGATCGCCGCGGGAACGCGCCTACTTTAAATGTTTCACGCCCCCTACTCGCGCGGATGGATTACGACGGGAGAAATACACTACGCCGCCGTCGTTTACCGAAAAAAATCTACCTGAATTCCACGTAGATCAAGGTAAAAAACGGCGGCGTAGCGTATTTCTGATACGCTACGATAATCCATTTCTCTGTGAATCCACCCCAATATTTTTTGTTTTTTTGCTATAATAAATATCCCATTAAAAAAAAAAAAAAAAAAAAAATGTTTATCTCAGTTTAGGCCGATACGTATTCTTCTACATATTTTTGGTAAAAAAATGTTAAAAATAAAATTGCAATAACCGTATAGTGACTGGTTTGCGCAAAAGTTATATTGCCTACAAAATAGGGGACATAATTATGATTTTTTAAAAGATTTTTTTTTACTAGGAATGGCGGCGATCTGCGATTTTTTTTCGGGACTGGGACATTATAGCGGACACATCGGACACTTTTGACACATTTTTGGGACTATTTACATGTATACAGTGAACAATGCTATAAATATGCACTGATAACTGTATAAATGTAACTGGCAGGGAAGGGGTTAACCACTAGGGGGCGGGGAAGGGGTTACATTTTTCTTCTAGTTTGTGTTCTAACTGTGGGGGGAGGGGGGTGACGGGGGGAGGTGACCGATTGTGTCCCTATGTACAAGGGACACAATCGGTCTCTTCTCTCCCTGACGGGGACGTGGAGCTCTGTGTTTACACACAGAGCTCTACGTCCCTGCTCAGTTACTGGGCAATCGCGTGTGCCCGGCGGCCATCGCGGCCGCCGGGCACACGCACGGGGTTCTCAGTGATGCGACGGGTGCGCGCGCGCGCCGCCGGCGACGTGCGCCCCTAGCAGCTTTCTATGACTGCACGTCATATGACGGGCAGTCAGGACAATACAGTTACCCGCCCGCCGTCATTTGACGGTGGGCGGGTATCAAGTGGTTAAATAAACTTGAAATTTGATAATACTAAGGTTTTTTTAATCAACAGGTATAACTTTGGTACGGCATACATATGCAGTGTAGGGATGTCTGAGAAGATTGAAAGCGTGTTTGAGTGAGTGCGGAATAACTGCGTAATTTGTGGAGAGACTCAATACAGACAGCAGGGAAATTGCATTACAAGTGAACAAGTATGAGATGATGTCGGGGAATTGCATTATCTATGGCTGCGTCTGAGAAAATGCGGAATAATTACATTACATGTGGACAGGCCAGATACACCATGGGGAAGTTTCACAAATTTATAGATGCTTGTATTATATACTTTGGACATTATGACTTGTACTAGACATTTGTCTGTTGACTTTTATTTGATAAGGCAAGATCAACAAATACTGTCTGCATGGAGTTTGTTGCTGTTATTTGTTTCCTTCATCAATGATTGCTTGCTAAACCGTACAAACAATTTGATTTAACCGCTTCAATACCAGGCATTTTCACCCCCTTCCTGCCCAGACCAGTTATAAGTAGACTTTTGGTGGTATTTGATCACCTCTGCGGTTTTTATTTTTTGCACTATAAACAGAAGAAGAGCGACAATTTTGAAAAAAATACACAATATTTTTTACTTTTTGATTTAACCTCCCTGGCGGTGTTCCCGAGTCTGACTCGGGGTTAGATTTCTGTGCTACGATCGGTAACCCCGAGTCAGACTCGGGCTCGCCTCGCAGCATCCACAGAGACTGTTTACTTACCTTCTCCGTGGATCCAGCGATGCATCCGCGCTGTGTGAGCGAGCGGGTGCTTGCTCGATTCACACAGTGTCCCCGCGCGCCGCCGATCTCCGTTCCCTGCGACGTTACGATGCACGGGGACGGAGAACGGCGCCACATTCAAAAATGTAAACAAACACTTTACATACAGTACACTGTAATCTTATAGATTACAGTACTGTATGTAAAAAATACACACCCCCTTTGTCCCTAGTGGTCTGCCCTGTGCACTACATGTCCTTTTATATAATAAAAACTGTTCTTTCTCTCTGCAAACTGTAGATTGTCAATAGCAACCAAAAGTGTCCCTTTATGGCAAAAATTGTTTTAGAGCAGCTAAAAAACAGCGATAATAAATCAGAATCACTTGCAGAATTTAGCGATAGCGATTTGTGGGGAAATTCGTCATAAAAAAAAAAAAAAAATGACAGCAAAAATTCTGCAACTGAGCAAATTTCAGTGATTTTGATTTGATTACATTATTGAATAATTTTTACTATAATTATATTATTATTTGTTATAATTTTTTATAATTATTTATTATATTATAATTTTTAATAAAAAAAAAAAAAAATCATACCCAGGATGCCTATTAGACTCTTGTTTGGATAGATTTAAGTGAGTTATTCCTAAGAATTACAGGCCTACAGTATAAAACGCCAAATTCCCTTGCAAATAATGGCACCTAAAATCTGAAAGAATCATACCGCCAGGGAGGTTAAAGCGGATCTCCGCAGAAAAAAATAAAAATTAAAAGCCAGCAGATACAAATATTGCAGCTGCTGACTTTTAATATTAGGACACTTACCTGTCCTGGAGTCCAGCGCCGTCGGCAGCAAAGGGCGAGCAATCGCTCGTCACTCTGCTGCCCTCACCTCCATCCTTGGTGAAAGAACCAGGAAGTAAAGCATTGTGGCTTCTCTGCCCGGTTCCCTACGGCGCATTCGCATGTCGCGCTGCGCCGTGCTCACTGGTCACCGCTGTGTTCTGGGAGCCGAGTGTTTCCCAGAACACAATGGGGGAGGGGGGATCTGATGTCCTGCCCGCAGTCTATCCTCAGACTGTGTGGCCGGAAGTGGGTGCAAATACCTGTCTTAGACAGGTATCTGCACCCCCCTCCCCCCTGAAAGGTGTCAAATGTGACACCGGAGGGGGGGGGGGTTCCAATAAGTGGAAGTTCCACTTTAGGGTGGAGCTCCGCTTTAATAAATATCACAATTTAAAAAAATATATTTATTTTTTCCTCAGTTTAGACCAATACGTATTCTTCTACATATAGCAATAAGCGTTTATTGTTTGGTTTGCGCAAATGTTATAGCGTCTACAAAATAAGGTATGGATTTATGGCATTTTTATTTATTGTTATTTTTTTTACTAGTAATGGTGGCGATCTGCGTTTTTTATTGTGACTGTGACATTGCGACGGACACATCGGACACTTTTGACACCTTTTTGGGACCATTCACACTTATACAGTGATTAGTGCTATAAAACTGCACTGATTTCTGTGTAAATGTGACTGGCAGGGAAAGGGTTAACCCTAGGGGGCGATCAAGGGGTTAATATGTTCCCTAGTGAGTGATTCTAACTGTAGGGGGAGGAGACGCACAAGGGGAGAAGACCGATCTGTGTTCCTCTGTTCTGGGAACACACATCGGTCTTCTCTCCTCTGACAGGACATGGATCTATTGTCCTGCCATGATTGCGGGCAATCTCGGGTGCTCAGCGGACATCGCGGCACCGGGTCCCGATCGATGAGGCGGGCGCGCCTGGGAAGCCCAGGACGTCATATGACGTCCACGCGGAGGGAGGGTTCCCGCCGACGTCATTTCACAATGACTCAGTAGGGAAGTGGTTAAATAACTGAACTTTAGACTTTCAAGGAGGCTGTACAAGATTTGAACCCCTTTGTGTTACTACAAAGAGGAACCTGAGCCAGATAAGGGATTCCTTTTTTTTCTCTGAATTTCCCTTTAACAATTTTATATTTACAGATTCCATCTAACATGACCTAAATCTACAGATAAAAAAGTGTGTTTCATTTTTTTTTTTTTTACTACGTTTCTTCTAATTACAGTAATCTAGGCTGTCAGTGGAGTTTTTTTTTTCAGTTCAGTGATTGAATTAAGCCCAGATTACTGAAAATGAGTGGGAAAACTGGAAGGGGAGGCTGTAGGCAGCATGAATGGATCAGGTAGGGAACTACATTACATTGCACAAATGCATTTATGTACAGATGTACATTTTATATAACATACTGTAATGCTGCGTACACACGGTTGGAATTTCCGACAACAGATGTTCAATGGGAGCTTGTTGTCGGAAATTCCGACCATGTGTAGGCTTCATCGGACATTTTCTGTCGGAGAGCTGGTTCTCAATTTTTTCCGACAACAAAACTTGTTGTCGGAAATTCCGATCGTGTGTGGAAAATTCCGGCGCACAAAATTCCACGCATGCTCTGAATCAAGTAAGAGATGAAAACGCTCGGTCTATTAAAACTAGCGTTTACAATGGAGATAGCACATTCATCACGCTGTAACGCACTGAAAAGCACGAGGCTGAAAAGCGCAAATCGTCTCTCACCAAACTTCTAATATTGAACTTCCCTTTAACCACTTGTTTACTGGGCACATAAACCCCCTTCGTGCCCAGGCGAAATTTCAGCTTGCGGCACTGCGTCGCTTTAACTGACAATTGTGCGGTCGTGCGATGTGGTACCCAAACAAAATTGGCGTCCTTTTTGTCCCCACAAATAGAGCTTTCTTTTGGTGGTATTTGATCGCCCGTGCGGTTTTTATTTTTTGCGTTATAAACAAAAAAAGAGCGACAATTTAAAAATATATATATATTTTTTACTTGTTGCTATAATAAATATCCCAATTTTTTTTTTAATTTTTTATTTTTTTTTCTCAGTTAAGGCCGATACATATTCTTCTACGTATTTTTGTAAAAAAAAAAAAAAAAATCACAATAAGTGACTGCTTTGCGCAAAAGTTATAGCACCTACAAAATAGGGGACAGAATTATGATTTTTTTTTTATATTTTTTTTTTACTAGTAATGGCGGCGATCTGAGATTTTTATTTTGACTGCGATATTGCGGCGGACACATCGGACACTTTTGACACATTTTTGGCGGCATTCACATTTATACAGCGACCAGTGCTATAAATATGCACTAATTACTGTATAAATGTGACTGGCATTGAAGGGGTTAACACTAGGGGGTGAGGAAGGGGTTAAATGTATTGCCTGGGTATGTTCTAACTGTGTGGGGGGAGGGGGGTGACTGGGGGAGGTGACCGATGCTGTCTCCCTATGTACAAGAGAAACAACATCTGTCACCTCACTGACAGGACATGAAGCTCTGTGTTTACACTCAGAGCTCCACGTCCCTGCTGTCTCACCGACGATCGCGTGTACCTGACGGACATCGCGGCCGCCGGGTACACGCATCGAATCCTCGGTGATGCATCTGGACTGTTTTTCCCCCGCCGCGCGCCACCCTGTGGCGCGCGTGGGGAATTACAAGTAAATCACGTCCAAAGCGCGGACCCGAAGTGGTTAAAGGGGTTGTAAAGGAAAAACTTTTTCATAATAAGCATCCTTTACCTGCAGACATTCCTCTTTTCACTTCCTCATTGTTCGTTTTTGCTCAGAAGTTGCTCTATTTCTTCTCTGTTCTGTTCACTTCCTGCTTGTCTGATTGTTACTCAACACCATGAAGGGAGGCTTTACTGTGGTGGTCAGTAACGTGCTCGCCCCCTCCTGGGAACTACATCTGTGCGGCAGGAAGCTTTATACGTGTTAGAGACTTCAAGGAGATGTGCATTACTGGGCGTGCAGCAATGCATACTGGGAAAATTAGTTCTTGCATGAACGAGCGCCGCAAACCAGGAAGTGAATGAGAGAACAGAAACTAGAACGCCGGAGGTGATATAGATGAAGGAATTTAATAGGTATTTACTCGGTTTTTTTAACAGAATCATTACACTGTTCTGTCTGTCTACCTTGCAGACATTCATTTTAGGCAAAACAAATTTTCCTTTACAACTCCTTTAATAGTGCCGTCGTACGTGTTGTACGTCACTGCGTTCTTGGCGCTCAGAATTTCCGACAACATTTGTGCGACTGTGTGTATGCAAGAAAAGTTTGAGCCAACATTCCGTCGGAAAAAAATCCCCAGTTTTGTTTTCCAATCGTCTGTACGCGGCATATGTGTACATTTTGTTGACTATGAGCATCTTTTTTGTCTGCCATTTGTGATACAGCTTCCTTTACCTTTGGTGTCCTGCATGCAATCAAAGGGATATATCCAAGAGGTGCTGGGACTTCAATGCATATGAATATACCAAATAGGAAAGGAATAACAATTCAAAAAGCTCACTGATGCGCTATACAAAATTCATAAAGGAGTGCAAAACAGCTTTAATAATTAATCAAAACGTTCAACGCGTTTCTGGGGGCAAAAAGTGCTCCCTCTTCATCAGGGCTTTTCAACGTTTGCAATGATTCCAATGGATTTAGGGAAGTAGATGCCACAGAAATCTTGAAAACACTACAGTGCCTTGGAAAAAGTATTCACACCCCTTGAAATTTTTTGTCACATTTTGTCATGTTACAACCAAAAATGTAAATGTATTTTATTGGGATTTTATGTGATAGGGGTCTCCAAACTTTTCAAACAAAGGGCCACTTTATTGTCCTTCAGGCTTTAGAAAGGACCGAAAATGTCCCGGGCCCAGCACCAGTAAAAATAAATGTGGCCTCAGGGTTGGTGGTCAGTAGGAGGAGGAGTAGGGCTCCTATCAGTAGGAGGAATAGTATCCCATCATTCATATCAGTAGAAGAAATAGTGCCCCCTTGTTGGTGTCAGTGGAAGGAATAGTGCCTCATATCAGTTGAAAGAGTAGCAAAAGGCTAGCAAACAGCCACATCTGGCCCTCGGGCCACAGTTTGGAGACCCCTGTGATAGACCAACACAAATTGAGAGAGGGGGGAACACAAAGTCAGGGGGAGCACAAAGTGGCACATAATTGTGAAGTGAAGGGAAAATGATAAATGGTTTTAATTTGTTTTTACAAATAAATATGTGAAAAGTGTGGGGTACATTTGTATGGCGCCCCCCGGAGTCAATGCTTTTTAGAACCTCCTTTCACTGCAATTACAGCTGCAAGTCTTTTTGGGGATGTCTCTACTAGTTTTGCACATCTAGAGGGGGACATTTTTCTTTGCAAAACAGCTCAAGCTCTGTCAGATTGGATGGAGAGCGTCTGAACAGCAATTTTCAAGTCTTGCCACAGATTCTCAATTGGATTTAGGTCTGGACTTTAACTGGGCCATTCTAACACATGAATATGCTTTGATCTAAACCATTCCATTGCATCTCTGGCTGTATGTTTAGGGTCGTTCTCCTGCTGGAAGGTGAACCTCTGCCCCAGTCTCAAGCATTTTGCAGACTCTAATGCCGCGTACACACGGTCGTTTTTTGCGGTGAAAAAAAACGGCGTTTTTTAAAACGTCATTTAAATTGATCGTGTGTGGGCAAAACGTCGTTTTTTGTCTTCAAAAAAACGACCGAAAAAAATTCCAACATGCTTGAATTTTTTGTGTCGTTTTTCAAAACGTCGTTTTTTGTTTCACAAAAAGTCACCGTGTGTAGCAAAAACGTCGTTTAAAACTACGTTTTTCAACCCACGCATGCCCAGAAGCTAGTTATGAAGCGAGCTTCAATGGAAAAGAGTGGTGAACTAACCTCGCTTTTTGTGAAAAAACGATGGTGTGTATGCAAAATTGTCTTTGAAAAGTGACGTTTCAAAAACGTTGTTTTTTACTTCACAGAAAACGTCCTTTTTTTTCATCACAAAAAATGATCGTGTGTACGCGGCATAAGGCCGCGTACACACGACCAAATAAATTCGTTCAAATCGGTCTGACAGACCGATTTGTTCGGATTTGTCTGCTGGGCTATTTTGGTTTGATCGCTGTACACACGATCAAACCAAAATCCCCGCCGGCAGACAGCACGGTGACGTGGCGGTGACGTTGACGCCGCCACGTCACTGCACCAGGAAGTAAAACACTCCCGCGCATGCGTTGAATCCATTCGACGCATGTGCGGGCAGATATGTCTGCTGGTTAGCGTACTAACCAGCAGACATGTCAGACAGACGGGTTCCCAGCAGACAGATTTTAAAGCATGCTTTAAAATCTGTCGGCTGGCAAAATCTGTCTGTCCGCCCGTACACACGATCGAATTTGCCTGCTGAAACGGTCTGGCAGACCGTTTCCAGTAGATAGATTTGATCGTGTGTACGCGGCCTAACAGGTTTTCTTCTAAGATTGCCCTGTATTTGGCTCCATCCATCTTCCCATCAACTCTGACCAGCTTCCCTGTCCCTGCTGAAGAAAATTATCCAGACAACATGATGCTGCTACCACCATGTTTCACATTTATACAGCGAACAGTGCTATAAGTATGCACTGGCTACTGTGTAAATGTTTACACACAGAAATCCACGGTCCTGCTCAGTTACTGGGCAATCGCGGGTGCCTGGCATTAGCCGGGCACGCGCATCGGGTACCCAGTGACGTGGCGGGTGCACGCGCTCGCCCCCTAGTGGCTCGGAAAGGTGAAGACGTCATATGGCACCCTCCCAGAAGGAAAGGCTTATCGTCCCGCCGTTGATTGGACCCTTGGCAAAAAAAATCTTGGGCCCCCCCCCTGTACAATTTTGCTCTCCACCTGCTCTGAGACATACAATAAATATCAGCTAGACTAGGCTGCATTCACACCTGAGCGTTTTGTCGCCTGAAGCATGAAGCTCCAATATGCTAGAGGGGAAAAAATACATTATTCTCAATGGAGATGGTTCACATCTCCACTACAAAACACCTGAAGCGGAACGCCTGAAGCTCAAACAAGTTCTGGACCCTTTTTTGTCGCGCGAATTGGGTGGATTTGGGCGTTTTAGAAAGTTTGTATTCCCATAGAAAGTAATGGAAACGCTCGATTCAATCGTCTAGCGCAACAATGAGCGTTTCTACGCGCGTTTTGTCGCTTTAGTCAATAGAACATTTCACCCAGGCAGAAGATAAAAAAATCTACAAACATAGCAACAAGTGATGAAAGAGATGATAATTTTTCCTATTGGCTAAAATAAAAAACGTTGAAGTTCAAAAACGTCGGACAACGATGTATGCAAACGCGCGAATATGTGTGAATACGCGCGACAAAACGCCGGAAAAAACTACCAAAAACGCTACGCTCAGGTGTGAATGCAGCCTTAAAATCAGTTTACTGTATAAGATCAGGCAGTGATTGCGATTGGTTGCCATAGGGTAGAGCTGGGCAGTAGCAGCACTTCACACAGAGATATCAGGACACAGCAAAGGACTAAAACTTCAAGGGACAAGGGAATTTAAACTAGGATAGTTGGCAAGTATGAGGCAGCTGCTTTGGGCCCCACAACAATGACAGGGCCCAGGGCAGCTTCCCCTTTTGCCCTGCCTAAAGACGGCCCTGTGTCTGTGTCCCTATTTACTTCTTGTCTATTTGAAAAACAATGCTCATTTCCTGTCTTTTTGATGAGTGTCAGTCAGAATGGGAAGTGAGGGAAAATATTGCAGTTGAGAAAACGGCAGAAATAAAAAACATGTTTTCTAGTAAAGAGGAGACGGTTTAGAACCTCTGCCAGGATTTTACTGCTATGAGTGCCCCATTGAGAGATTTCACTTAATTCTGAAAGCTGTGAAGTCTCCCATAGGTTCCCATGGCCCAGCTGTTGGCAGCGCTTCCTCCTCTCCCTTGCAGTAGTGGCTCACTGAGCCTATTAAAAATAGGTACAGGCCAAATTTAAATAATTAAAATCAATTTATCCTAAACTAAGAGGCCGGGATTCACGTACCGCGGCGTATCTTTGTGCGGGCTTAGCGTATCTTATTTAAGCTATGCTGCCGCAACTTAGAGAGGCAAGTGCTGTATTTACAAAGCACTTGCTCCCTAAGTTACGGCAGCGTAGCGTAAATGTGCCGGCGTAAGTCGGCGTAATTCAAAATAGCTAGGCAGTGGGCGTGTTTTATTAAAATCAACCGTGACCCCATGCAAATTATGTGCCGAACGAACTGCGCATGCGCCGCCCGTGGACGTATCCCAGTGCACATGTTCAGAATCACGTGGGATAGAATGCCTAAGTGATGTCGGCACGCAATGTTTACGACATGTGAACGTAACCTACGCCCAGCCCTATTCACGTACTAAGTAAATGGCGTAAACACCATAAAATTCTACGGCGTCGTTCCCTGGCCCATACCTTTGCATTAGCTGCGCCTGCTATAGCAGGGGTAACTTTATGCCGGACGTAAGCCTTACGCAAAGCGCGTATATGAATCGGCCGGGCACATCTACGTTCGTGAATCGGCGTATCTTGCTCATTTGCATATTTTACATGGGAACACTGAATGCCGGACGACTGTAGCCATGTTTTTCAGCGTAACTTGTTTTGTGAATTGGCGCAAAGATACGATGGCGCACATTTGAAATTACGGCGGCGTATCTAGAGTTAGACTTGAAAGTGTTTTATTCTAAAAAAATAACAAACATGCCTGTACTTACCTGCTCTGTGCAATCAAGAGAGCATCCTCAATCCTCTTCTTCTGGGGTGTCCTGCCGGTTCTCTTTATCGGGTGCCCCCCACAGAAAGCCGCTTTTCCTGGGAGGCACCCATGCATGCTCGCTCCAGAGTCCCGCTGATCCATCCATTAACACAGACAGCGGGACTCGGCCTTGTCCCCCACTCTAATGACACTGGTTTTGATTGACAGCAGCGGCTCCTGCTGCTATCAATCTGTCCAATGAGGAGAGAGACAGTGTTTGGAGCTGCTGTGCTCATGCACATCACTGGGTCGGATCAGGCTCAGGTAAGAAAAAAAGGGGGGGGCTGCAGCACAGAATGTTTTTCACCCCAATGCATGGAAAATCTTGAGGCTTTACAACCACTTTAAGTCTACCAAACACTAAAACATTACTTTTGGGTGTGACCCCATTAGATAACATAGAGCGCTGTTACAAGCGCCAAGGCTGTAAGTCTGGTGATCCACTGCATGCAGGTTCCCGACATCTAAGGTGCTCATCCAAGCCCACTGTATAAAGCAGAATATAAGAGACTCCTCGCTCCTGAAAGTCCAAATATTACATTGAGTGCAAAAGCAGCCTCAGCCTGCGCTCCTCTCCTCTCAGCTATGACTAAGCATCGATTTGAGGTGAAACGCCTTAGCTATTCTCCCCTGTTTCCCCATGATTTGACTGTTGTACACTGAATTTTATTTTACTTTCTACAAAAAAGATGCCTTTTTCACGGTGTGCGGCCGTTCAGGATATTTTTCCTCACTGGGCTCCTCTCCAGCCACAGTCGTTGATGCATTTTGCCTCTCCCACCGGGATCTCTATAACCAAGTACTATGGGTTGCGGATGCGGCCCGTTGCTTTCTTTTATCTGGCCCTTGGGGCACTATCCCTTCAATTGATACAAGACACTATTCTGCCATCTGACACCGACAATGGAGCACCATTTCTCCCACTGACACAACTAATAGAGCACTATTACTCCCTATGACACCAGCAATGGGGCAATATTCCTCCCCCTAATACCAGATGTTAGCTAACAATGATGCCAGGAAAATTTCTACTCCCGCTGGCCAAAGTCCGGCCCTCAAAGAGTCTGAAGGAAAATAAACTGGCCCTTTTTTTTAGAATGTTTGGAGACCCCTGCAGTAGACAATAGCAGCCACTTCCTGGAATCCCTCCCGTTGGAGTGGGCGTGGCTCTTTGTTTCTCAGCGCCCCAGTGTTTGCTGGGACAGGATTGCAATGTCTCCTGGGAGCACAATGTCACACTTCCCAGGAGACGATTCCTAACAGAATGCCGAGATATCGCCGGCCGTTGTGATGGCAATCGTTTAGTGTTGACGGCGACGCTCGACGTCAACACTACCTATGCGTGGGATAGAGCATTCACAGAATTCAGGAAGTATTTGCTTGTGGGCTTCACAGTGCCCACAAGCAAGATGGAACCTCACAGGACACATTTTTATAAATACTTATTTAAGGCCCAATTTGCCTAGTACATTCAGAGATGTGAGTACACTGTTAATAATGTTAGTAGCAGTAGATGCACAGCTTAAAAAAAAAAAACATCTAGCTTGGAACTCGTTATACTAGTTTGGTGCTTTCCAACATCATTTTCTTTTCACTTGATATGTGACAGCTTTCAGTGAAAAACGATTTCAGATAATTATACAAGCTAAGTTGAAAACATTTTTTAATGCCTTTTAAAAGGATACATACACTAAACAAGGAATTTCCTATTTGCCTAAAGTCTTTTTCCTAATGTATCATGTCATTAGGAGCTCCATGGCAAGGGGCCGCTCAGGATGGTCCGCTAGTCTCTTTGAAGCGCTGTAGAATATGTTGGAGCTATATAAATGAATAATTATTGCTGCTCATAATATGCATGCAAAGCACACTAAGCAAATTGGATGTATCCATACATAGTTTAATTAATGTTCTGCGGCTCAGTATCTGCTGGTTAATTACCCATGCTTCCTCTCCCTTGATCTTAGCACTGTCTACGTGTAGACAGGAATGTATGGATCAAGCTTGTTTAGCTCTCCAGCTGTGCCTCACACACTATGACTTTCCCTTGCTGTACATCCTCTGAATTGTAGCCGAGCCATCATGCCGTTCAGAGAGCCATGAGGGTGAGTGATGTTCTGTAACCCACCGCAACCAATCAGAGATCTCTGAGATGACTAAAGTAAGCCGAAAGTTGAATTATTTTAATGTGCATATCCTCAAAGCACTTTGAATATGCTCAACTGTTAGGTCTGTGGGTTGTTCAAACATTTTAAACATTTACATTTTTAAATTTCCATTTGTTAAAGTAGAACGAGGGCTTTTTTTCAACGGGAACGTGGGGGAACCAGGGCTGGTGCAAGGATTTTTGACACCCTAGGCGAAACCTAATTTTGCCCCCCCCCCCCCCCCCCCCTGGCCCCACCACTGACTCTACCCCCTTTGCCCTGCCCATATATACCCCACCATTTTAATGAAGCACCCACAAAAGGCAGCCTCACCATCACCCATCAATGCAGCCTCACCAGCGCCCATCAAATGCAGCCTCACCAGCGCCCATCAAATGCAGCCTCACCAGTGCCCATCAAATGCAGCCTCACCAGTGCCCATCAAATGCAGCCTCACCAGCGCCCATCAAATGCAGCCTCACCAGCGCCCATCAAATGCAGCCTCACCAGTGCCCATCAAATGCAGCCTTTCAGCGCCCATCAAATGCAGCCTCACCAGTGCCCATCAAATGCAGCCTTACCAGTGCCCATCAAATGCAGCCTATCAGCGCCCATCAAATGCAGCCTCACCAGTGCCCATCAAATGCAGCCTATCAGCGCCCATCAAATGCAGCCTCACCAGGGGGAGGGAGGACCTGATTGGGGCCAGGCGCCCTAGGCAGTAGTGCGCTCTAGGTGGCAGCCTAGTTTGCCTAGTGGTAGCACCGGCCCTGGGGGGAACGCAGTTCTGGCACCTCCTGGACTGAATACCCTGCAGCACACCCCAACACCCCTTGTATGTAATGGCAAGGGGTGCTGGGGTGTGCTGCAGGGTATTAATGCTCACTGCTGGGGATCTATTTTTGCAGGGGGGGTCTATTGTTGCTGGGGAGGGTCTTATGTAGCTGGGGGGTCAGTTGTTGCTGAAAGAGATCTACTGTTGGGAGAGGGGTCTATTGTTGATGGCAGCCAGAGAGTCTATTGATGCTGGCTGTGCGGAAATCTGTAAATACTTCTGGGAGTCTATTGTTGCTGGGGGGGATTTTGTTGTGGGGGGTCCATTGTTGTTAGGAGGGTCTATTGCTACTGGCTGCAGGGGATCTATTTTGCGGTTTTTCTTAATGTCATTACCAAATTTCATACAAATTACTTAGCACAACAAATTATACTTGGTTCTAGAGTAGAACAGTATAATTTAATGTGGATCTGTTATCAGATATACTGTATATTTTTATGTTTTACATGCATGCCAAGTAATATGTGAGTCTTATGCCTAGTACACACGTTCGGTTTTCCCGACGGTCAAAAGACCGAGAACCTGTTTGGTCCATTTTCCCTTGCACACATGGGCAATTATCCCAACAGGAAAAATACCAGGAGAAATTTGGTCGGGAAAACCGCCGTGTGTATGCTCCCTTGCAGTGTTTCACATAGGAAAACAGCAGGGGACAAAACGCTGCGATTCGCGGCGAGAAAAAATAAAACATGTTCTCATTTTTTAAACCACAATTTTCCTGTCGGGAAGGAGCATACACATGGCCGGTTTTCCCGGCCAAAGGAAAACACGTCAGTTTTCCAGACGGGAAAAACGATCGTGTGTAGTAGGCATAACACTTCCAGGTTATTTATTAACTCTTGTAGAAGTCACAGTACTACCCCTGACAATGCATTTATATGCTTTTCTCTCTAGAGGGAAGGAGCCATTTTGATCAGGCACTATCTGGGGTCAGAATCTACTTTCTGGACTGAGATGTTGTCTCAGAGATGACCAGGGGTATGTACTCTAGGATTTTTATTAAATGCCACAGGTCTCCTTTGCAGTAGTTGTTGCCATTATCCAGTATGCCAACCCCCACAGGTCGGTCAGTCGGTAGCACTTACTCCATCATCGACGGCTTCCCCTGCTCGGCGGCCCCCCATTCTCCTGTGTTTGATCTAAGGCACAGGTGTCAAACACAAGGCCTGTGGGCCGTATCCGGCCTTCCAGGCAATTTCATGTGGCTGCAAATGAGCACCAGCCCTCCTCTGGTCCTCCTCCGGACCCCTACTTTCTGCTTTCAAGCAATGCATCCAGCTTCTTCCCAGCAGCAGCATAAGGAAAGGGGGTGCACTGTGATGTAAGGGAGAGAGGGGGACTCAACTTCTGATGGTGGGATGGCTTTTGACATCTAATGTAAGGGAAGGGGATGCGCAGGACATCTAATCTTAAGGATACAACCGGCCCTTTTGAGGGCAATCATAGTGCTGATGTGGCCCACAATGAAATTGAGTTTGACACCCCTGATCTAAGGGATTTCTGTCTCTGACTGATATATAGGATATTTAGAGTGGGATTTGGTGATAATAACTACTGCTCAAGTACAAGACAAACAAAAGAAATATGAAAAAAAAAAAGGATTGAACCAATAAAACATAAATAATATATAATAAATAATGTACAATTAAAAAATATTAAATGATAAATTTGTATCCAACAAATATATTATTGCCCAAAGTTGTAAACATGCACTCAGATGGTCCGTAGACAATTATTGTAACTCTAGCGCTATGATTACACCTGTGGTTAAGGGGGGGGGGGGGGGTTAAAAATTTAACCGATCCACCTTAGGCTGAAAAGGCAGCAGAAATGATCCCCCACCTCGTTCAGCAGGTTGAATGCGACTTATTCAACTGAATGGGGCCACACTGCAACAGTGTCCAATGCACATGGTTGTGATGCTGAGATGGGGGTTTTAACGGTTAAAACACGAGGTGTGAAGTTAACTTCACACCTCCTGACCTCCTGTCTAAGGCCCTCCGAAGCTGTGTAAATATGCCCCTAGGGGTAAACAATACATAATTGGAACAGGTCTTATTCCTGGTGCAGCAGCACCAATAGCACCAACAGACAGGGAAAGCTCATGAACTGCACAGAACATAGACGCAAACACAAAGGGCGCTCACCTAGTGCATTAAGCGCAATCAATCTTTTTAACAGGAAAATCGTAATTAATCCTTAATGACAATAAACACATAGGGATTACACTTCTAAGTATCCAGCTCTGTGACTGTGACAAGTACATATACATTGGATACTTATGAGTGCAATACTTATTTTTTTCAATCATTAAATATTGATTGCACTTAATGCACTAGGTGTTGCATCCTTTCTGTTTGCTCCAATGTTCCATGAACTACCTAATTAAAAAGTAGCAAGCCTACAGCCATTCTCTGGCCATCACTCAGAATAAGCCATGTTCCAATTAAGTATTGTTAACCCTAGGGCCCCACTCAGAGTGTGCCTTGCTTAATTACCTCTTCTTGTTTGGTGGATTGTGGGTGGGTTGCCACTATAATGAGGACACCAATTGGAGATTGTACCGGCTTTGGAATGTTGCTGGACTGGTAACCCTGCTATATTGTGTCTAATGGCCATCCCATTCTTACCACCCCATGTAGCCATTCCTGCCACCCATTTGCTTGCCTGGATGCTGGCATAGCAACCAAGGACAGTGTGGCCCAACTGCCAATGCCCTAGCAGTCAAAGATGCTATGTGTCTGTGCATCAATTGTTGGCTGGTCCACACAGCATTATTAAATGCCAGGATGCACATGGCTGGGCGGCACAGCGTCATTAGTTGTTAGGGTGCAGGCATCACTATCAGCCTAGCAACTGCCTCAGTAACAAATCCCTATAAATACAGGGTAAGAATGGATAAATGCTTCCTGAGGTAGCTGCCTTAGGCCGCGTACACACGATCGGTCCAACCCGATGAAAATGGACTGAAGTCCAGTTTCATCGTTCCAAACCGACCGTGTGTACGGGCCATCGGTCTGTCGTCCTTCGGACCAAAGTTTTAAAACTTGCTTTAAAATCGGACTGATGGACGCCTGACCATCGGTCCAAAACCGATCGTTAGTACGCAAAAGCATCTGTTCAAAAACCCCCGCATGCTCAGAATCAAGTCGACGCATGCTTGGAAGCATTGAACTTCGTGTTTTCAGCACATCGTTGTGTTTTACGTGACCGCGTTCTGACACGATCGGTTTTTGAACTGATGGTGTGTACGCACATCAGACCATTAGGCCACTTCAGCGGTGACCCGATGAAAACGGTCCGTCGGACCATTCTCATCGGGTTGGACCGATCGTGTGTACGCGGCCTTAGAGTTGAAGCAATGGCATGCTTCTGCCCCACTTATTCCTTCAACCCATTCACAATGTTTTATTTTCAAATATCTATTGAAGCTTCCCATCTGTCAATGTCCCTTATTGGTGCTAGTCAAGCTCTGTAGACTGGCTGGCACTGACTGGTCATCTCTTCATGGCATCATAATGCTCTGTAGTCTTCTGGAGCCTAATGCCCTGTACACACGAGAGGAACTCCCGACAGATAAAGTCAGATGGGAGCTTTTGGTCGGGAATTCCGACTGTGTGTAGGCTCTATCTGACTTTCCTGTCGGAATTTCCGCCAGCAAAAGATTGAGAGCTGGTATTAAAAATTCCTATCGGGAAATCCGAACGTCTGTATGCTTTTCCGACGTTCCATAAAACGCGCAAACTTCCGCTAATCCCACTCCTCACCCCCTTACATGCCACATTTGGCATGTAATTTTTTTGGGGGGGAGTCGGGGCTTCAGGAGGAGTGGGACTTCCTGCCCCACTTCCTCCTTCCACCGAGTGACTGGTTAGGCGATTAAGCTTAATCGCCTACAGCAGCCCCTCCCTGTAGGCGATCGCATTGGACACATGACAGGTCCCATGCGATCGCCTGTCCAATAGGAGAGCGCAGCGCCGCTCGCTCATGCGCAGTGGGTGCCCGGCCATGAAGCCGAAGGCTGTCACGGTCGGGTGCCCACACTTAGGATGAAGACGCCGGCCGGGGAGGGGAGGAGAGGAGCGGAGCCCCGTTCGGCGCATCGCTGGATCGTGGAGCAGATGAGTGTGTGTTTATTAACAGCCAGCAGCTACACTTTTTGTAGCTGCTGACCTTTAATAAACACTGAATTTGGCTGGAACACCCCTTTAATTAGCTCATGTAAATTAGGTCAGGACCCGGAGACAGGGTGTCTGCAAAAAGATGTATTAAGGAGGATGTGTATTGGAGGGGGCTCATTAGGTAACGATTGTGTGATGTTGTGGGTGGAGTTGGGTCATTGTTCATTTGGTTACTGCAGTGTCCTAAACTGTATTTAAGAGCTGTATTTCTCAATAAAGGGTCTCTTCCTGTTGAACCTCAAACAGAGCTGTGTGTCTTGTTATTGGGGTTCGTTTGCCTGACTGTGGAGTGTCGGTATGCGGCCTTGTGTTCGGCAATGGAATATCATAAACGGCTTTAACCCCTGTCCCATTTGGGGTTCCGTTACAGGTTCTATATTTTATTTGTTCAGTATAGGAAAAGTAACATAAAAATCATAATCACTAAATCTTGGTAAGAACAGTCTGAAATAGGCAGCAGTTAGGCCTCATGCACACGGGACGTTAAAATAACGTTAAAAAATGGCAATAGCTTTGCAGTGAGTTTTTCAAAGTTTTTGCAATAGCGTTTCTTTAGCGTTTCTTAGCATTTTTAGCGTTTTTTAAAAAAACATTTATTTTTTTATTTTTCAATGGATCAAGAACGTTAAAAAACGCTGGTGAGCGACGTTTTTAAGCGTTTATCTATGTTTATCAGCGTTTATCAACATTAGAGCGTTTTTACAGCTGAAAAACATCTCTTAGAACCAACTAGTTTTGTTTTGTTTTTTTTACTGCTCAAAAATGCTACTGCCCAAAACTGCTGATAACAGCCTATGTGTGCATGGACACATAGGATAACAAGATGGAGAGTTTAATGACTGTAGAAAAAAAACGTCTACTGCCAAAAACAGCTGCTGTACTATTGTCAAAAAAGCGTCCAGTGTTTATGAGGCCAAAATGATAGATCAGTTGACACGTGCCCCAAGCACCCATGACTGTACTTCTTCCAGCTGCTGTTCATTTGGCAGTTGATAAGCAACTTATAAACTAACATGCATTGCATTTTAAATATGATAAAGTGAGTAAAATGGAGTAAAACATTGTCTAAAAAATGAATAAGACAAATGAAGATATTCATGTAAAGCTGTAGAGTATGTGGGGCAAGCAGATGGATGGAGACTAATTAGCTCTAAATAAAGTAATATTAGGTAATACGTTTATATGTATTAAGGAGATGATGTCTGGCGCATAAAGGGATGCATATGTCAAAGCTGAGACTATGCGGAGGCGTATGGTTAAATATTGTTATAAGGGAGACATTGGTGTTTCATATGTTAAATGGTTATTATGTGTTGTCTCCCTCATTTATAGCATTATCGTTATATTTGAAATATGTTATAGATATAAACTATACAACTTTTACATATGCTACTTAGTACTGTTCTCTACTTACCGTATTTATCGGGGTATTGCGCGCTCCGGCGTATAGCGCGCACCCCTAAAGTGGACCCGCATTCCTGTGGAAAAAAGATTTTTGTACTTACAGTTTTGGTGTCTTGCGTGGCGTCTATCGGCGGCCTCGTCGGGTCCGGCGTCCGTCTGCGGCTTCGGGTGTCCTCTTCGTCGGGTCCGGCGTCCTTCTGCGGCGTCCTCCCAGCTCGATCCCCGCTTTCCCGCGCCGAGTTTGAATACTGCACCTGCATATACCGAGCTCAGTACACTCGTGTATAGTCGGGCAGGCTCGGCTACTCTCGTGCTCACGTCCTGTACGTCTAGGACGTGAGCGCGAGAGGAGCCGAGCCTGCCCAACTATACATGAGTCTACTGCGCTCGGTATATGCAGGCGCAGTATTCAAACTCGGCGCGGGAAAGCAGGTATCGGCGTATATCGCACACCCACGATTTTGCCCTGAAAATTTTCAGGGCAAAAAAGTGCGCGGTATACGCCGATAAATACGGTAATTGGTTGCAAAGGAATTTTTTTTTAATAATAAGCATTCTTTTTTCACTTCCTCATTGTTTGTTTTTGCTCAGAAGTTTCTCTATTTCTTCTCAGTTCTGTTCACTTCCTGCCTGTCTGATTGTTACCACTGTGAAGGGAGGCTTTACTGCGGTGGTCAGTAACGTGCTCGCCCCCTCCTGGGAACTACATCTGTGCGGCAGGAAGCTTTATACGTGTTAGAGACTTCAAGGAGATGTGCATTACTGGGCGTGCAGCAATGCATACTGGGAAATGTAGTTCTTACATGAACAAGTGCCGCAAACCAGGAAGTGAATGAGAGAACAGAATCTAGAATGCCGGAGGTGATATAGATGAAGGAATTTAATTTACTCGTTTTTTAACAGAATCATTACACTATTCTGTCTGTCTACCATGCAGACATTAATTGTAGGCAAAACATTTTTTTCTTTACAACTCCTTTAAAGAAAGCTCTGGAATTGTAAAAAAAAAAAATTAAAAATCTATGCAGTGGGGTTCCCTTTGCACTTTTCAGGTTATAGGCTTGTTATTTCTGGAGTTTAGAGGAAGGGGATGTATTATTTACCTGGGTACCCAGGTTCTCCCTTGTACTGTCTTAGGCTGTGAGCAGTCAGCATCATATTGTACAATGTAAGGCTATTGGAAAGTGCCTTGGAGAGGCATTGCAGCGCTGGCCCAGTCACATGGATTGAAGAAGCCTGTGGGAGCCAGGAATAAGGCATTTCTCTTTATTTCCATACCCCCTTGACTTAACAAGATTGTATCCCTAGCTTTAAATTTGGTTTTCCTAAAAAACAAACAAAAAAAAAACCCTTAAAGGGGTTGTAAAGGTTTGCCTTCTTTTTTTTAATAACAAACATACTATACTTACCTCCACTGTGCAGCTCGTTTTGCACAGAGTGGCCCCGATCCTTATCATCTGGGGTCCCCGCTGTCTTGGCTCCTCGCCACAAGAGCTAACCCCCTTCTGGGAAGCGCTCTCCCAAGGGTGTTAGCTTGCGGGCACGCCATAGCCGACTGTATCACTTGGCCCTGCCCCAAGGCGCGCCACGTCATTGATTTTAGTGACAGCAGCGGGAGCCAATGACTGCGCTGCTATTAATCATCCAATAAATGAGCCGAGAAGAGCCGATAAGCCTGGCCGAGAAGCCAGCACGTTCACAACGCGGGACTTTCGATGGCTCAGGTAAGTAAACAGGGAGGCTGGGGGCCGCTAATCATCGAATGTTTTGAAAAAACATGTACCTTTACAACCTCTTTAAGTACTTCCCACTCTCATATAATTAAGAAGAACTGTGGTCTGCCATTATAACAAAATATGAGATGTAGCACTTAATTATAAGTTAATTTGCCCTTGCAGTTTTGTCTTTGTTGCCATGCAAACCCTCACAAATACTTGTTGATCCTGCCAATGAAGTCCAACTAATGCACCTTCCTGTAATAATGGGGCAACAATGCTGTACTGCTCCTGGATCCAGAGCATTGTTGCCACTCTCACACTACAATGGGCTGAAAAAATGTTTCAGGGGGCACCGATCGCTTTAGAGTATTTATTTTCTTTGTAGCTTTTGAGGGTGAGATCTCTGTCCTGTCCCATATACAAGCAGCATTAAATACTGTATACTTCCACTCTTCCAGATTTTCCCACGATAGTCTTTTTTTTTTTATTCCTGACACAAACATTTAAGAAGTACGGTAATGCTGATTTTCCCATGGCTGAAGTTTCTCTAGCACCCAAGCTAATATGACAGGTGGGAGTAAGCAAGTATGAGTCACAGGCACGTTCTGTGGTTTCAGTTCTTGTGAAGAATTTAAATGAGAACTCCGTTCAAATGTAACATTTATGATGCACCCAATATAGTTGCTAATGTTGTGTTTAACTCTGCAGTTGTCTGCAACTCTCCTCTCAAAAGAGATATGTTGGTAGGCTGAATCTGCCCTGGCTTTTTTATACACTCCAACTGTGAGATCTCTTTTTTATAATTATCCAATTTGTTCAGAGTCATGTGACCCAGAGCCCAAGGCACCACAGGATCTCCCTATGACCATGGACGGGTAACGCTGATTAGTGTTTCCGGACAGCAACACGTGCCACCTGCCAGAATACCCAAACAGTGCCTGTAGCCGATTGGCTGGAAGCACCAATAAGCTAGCAATTTTTGGCAGAGCTCCTTCGACAAAAAGGCAATTATATTTTCAACTTTTGCCATGCTGGCAGAGCAACCCATTGTTAGAGCTTCTAACAGTGTATGGCCAGCTTAAAGGTGAATCCCAGGTATGGTATATTTTCACATAATTAGTCCAGCTTAGACTAATGTAACTACAGTGCATTGAATTCATACCACTTAAAATTTTCCAAATTTTCTCATGTTACAACCAAAAATATAAATGTATTTTATTGCGATTTTATGTGATAGACGGTCATAGACCAACACAAAGTGGCACATAATTGTGAAGTGGAAGGAAATGATAAATGGTTTGCAAATAAATATGTGAAAAGTGTGGCGTGTATTTGTATTCAGCCCCCTGAGTCAATATTCTGTAGAACTTCCTTTCACTGCAATTACCGCTGCAAGTCTTTTTGGGGGTGTCTCTACCAGCTTTGCACATCTAGAGAGGGACATTTCTGCCCATTCTTCTTTGCAAAATAGCTCAAGCTCTGTCAGATTGGATGGAGAGCATCTGTGAACAGCAATTTTCAAGTCTAAAAACAGATTCTCAATTGGATTTAGGTCTGGGCTTTGACCGGGCCATTCTAACACATGAATATGCTTTGATCTAAACCATTCCATTGTAGCTCTGGCTGTATGTTTAGGGTTGTTGTCCTGCTGAAAGGTGAACCTCCACTCCAGTCTCAAGTCTTTTGCAGGCTCTAACAGGTTTTCTTCTAAGATTGCCCTGTATTTAGCTCCACCCATCTTCCCATCAACTCTGACCAGATTCCCTGTCCCTGCTGAAGAAAAGCATCCCCACAACATGATGCTGCCACTGCAATGTTTCACAGTGGGGATGGTGTGTTCAGGGTGATGTGCAGTGTTAGTTTCAAGCATCACATAACATTTTGCCTTTAGGCCAAAAAGTTAAATATTGGTCTCATCTGACCAGAGCACCTTTTTCTGTATGTTTGCCGTGTCCCCCACGTGGCTTCTCTTAAATTGCAAATGGGACTTCTTATTGCTTTCTTTCAACAATGGCTTTCTTCTTGCCACTCTTTCGAAAAGGCCAGATTTGTGGAGTGCACAACTATTAGTTGTCCTGTGGACAAATTCTCCCACCTGTGGGCTTCTGCAGAGTTACCATGGACCTCTTGGCTGCTTCTCTGATTAATGCTCTCCTTGCCCGGCCTGACAGTTTAGGTGGACGGCCATGTCTTGGTAGGTTTGCAGTTGTGCCATACTCTTTCTATTTTCAGATGATGGATTCAACAGTACTCCATGAGATGTTCAAAGCTTGGAATATTTTTTTTTAACCTAACCCTGCTTTAAACTTCTCCACAACTTTATTCCTGGCCTGTATGGTGTGTTTCTTGGCCTTCATGATGCTGTTTGTTCACTTTGGTTCTCTACATAATTCTGAAGGTTTCACAGAACAGCTGTATTTATACTGAGATTAAATTACACACAGGTGGACTCTATTTACTAATTAGGCGACTTCTGAAGGCAATTGGTTCCACTAGAATTTAGTTAGGGGTTTCAGAGTAAAGGGGCTGAATACAAATGCATGCCACATTTTTTAGATATTTATTTGTAAAAAATGTGGAAAACCATTTATCACTTTCCTTCCACTTCACAATTATGTGCCCCTTTGTGTTGGTCCATCACATAAAATCCCAATAAAATACATTTACTTTTTTCTATTGTAATATGACAAATGTGGAAAATGTCAAGGAGTATAAATACTTTTTTAAGGCACTGTATGCAGATACCATACCTAGTTGGTGACATTGAAAGCTGGAAAGCAGTGGAGTAGACTCTGCTACCCCAGTGATCTCCACTTGCTTACATGTCCCGTGTTGAGCAGTTGGCCTAATACATTCTGACAACAGGGGGGTCACAGTGACATCACCACCCTGCCTCTCCACCTTGTCCCTAGGAGTGTCTCACCAAAACTAAAATTCCTATTGCGGGGGGTGCCTAAAATTTTACTTGTATCTCAGTGCAAGCTTCAGGTAAAATCAGTGAGCCAAACACACACGGGAAATTATATTTCTGGCGGCCTTCTGTACACCAGTGGTGTACAGAGGACCTCCAAGTTACCATATTGCTTTGAGTTTTACAGAAAATTGCATCTCTTCAGATTGAAAAGAAAGGGTTTGAATAACATAACATAACATTAAATAACATATCACAACATATCTTGTGTAGTAATTGCATATGCTATATTTTTATTTGCTATATTTTTTCCATTAAATCGGATTTGCCTAACACATAGACTACCATTATTGACCTGCATTGATTAGTGCTAGTTCCTGGACTGTTATGCTGACCCTCTGGCCTCCATGCCCTCATCATGCCTGCCCTGTCATTTTCGAAACAAGGTCATCTATGACTGCCTATGAATTTCAGAGCAGGTTTCTTTTAATTTCCCTTCTCAGTTGGATCAGCTTCACAGTATTAAAGGTGAAGACACAGGTTTGGAACGTACGAGGGATGTAAAGGATTCTATTGATACACTTATTAGAAAGCATGAGACTAAGCACACACTTCAAGGGCATTTGATGCTTTGTTGGAAGAACGGCAGATAGTCCAGTCTTGTGTCACTGTTTTGGGACAGTGCCAGCAGGAAAGGGCAGATGATGTTTCCCTTTGCAGACTCCGTCTGAGCCCCTGTGGATTCAGCACAGCTTTCTATATTGTGATCATTTATTTTTTAATTACACCCTGTGTTTAAACTGATACTAATGGGACTGTGCCAGGATGGACAAACAATCTCTGCATGACATGTTATTTGACTATGAGCGTTGGTGCGGTGCCAGGAGTAAATAGGAAGTACATAGAAGCCTTGGTCAAAATATAAACATTCTGAATGATAATTTTTTGTTTGTACAAATTATCCAGAAAACAATAATAATTATGAAAAAAATAAGAAAAACACTGGAAAAAAAGTCGAGGCTAATGTCACACTAGTGGTACTGAACTCGAACATGAACTCGCCGTTAGCAAGTCTGTCTTCCCCCCTTTCCCTATGTACAGCTCCATCAGATGATATAATTAGAGACAGAGACAAATTGGGGGAAATTTACTAAAACTGGAGCACTCAAAATCGGGTGCAGCTGTGCATAAAGAAATAATAAAACAAAAACTATAAAAATTGATCACATTTTGTGCTCAAGGTTTTTATTTTCCGATGTGCCTACCACCTTTATCCTAGCCCAAAGAAACGTTTGGTTTCTGTGCCGTCACTTATTGACCTTGAAGTACTGTCACCTAGCTGAGAAAATGGGACTTTTTGAGCTGCTTGTGCCAGGAAAACAGAGGTTTGATTGTCAGTTTACAAACAAGGAAGCTATCGAATCAACATCATCACCGGATCCAGATGGTTTGGTACTGGATATTACTAAGATAGAACTAGCTCAACAGTTTATTGGCACTATTCATTAATTATCTATTGGGGAACTATGATATTCTGCCAAGATTTCATCTACATCCTTTATTTCCAAAGGGCAATTTAAGAACAATACCTACCATACATAGCAACATCACACAATGCAGACACAGGTGCAGGTTGTAAAATAGGATCTTTTAATAATTAAGGATCCAGTTTAAAGCTCATGGCCAATCTGTCCTAGGTTTTCCTGTGACGTTTCATTGATTTGATTTATGTTCATAGAAATAGTGCAGTGATGTTTACTTTTCACAATCCAATTTTAGCATTTGTTATTTCAGTGAGAACATTGAATGAAGATTGCACATTGGACCCCAAAATATGGGGTTCTTTGTAATGCCAAGCTTCCATGATCACTGGTTGAGATCAACTTCTTGCTACCCCATGCCATACACCAGTACATTTTCAAAAGAACATGTGTATGAAAATTCTCAGCCTTATACACACAATCGGACTTCCATCAGACTTTTCTGTGGATTTTTGTCTGAATGGGCGTTGGCCTTGAACTTGTTCTGCATACAGATGGCATGCCAAGTAGTCTCGTGAATGTTGGCTGAAAAAGTTCTGCCATCTGTATACAGAACAAGTTGAAGGCCAACGCCCTTCGGACAAAAATCCACAGATTTGTCCGATCGTGTGTACAAGACTTTAGAAATGTGTTCATCCAGGGAGGACTGGAGCAAAGCTTGGAAGATGGTGGCAAAATGCTCCTTTAATACCACTACCCTTCCCGGCACGGATTGCTCATGCCTACCCTGGCTGTAGCGAATTGTGTTCACCGCATGGATGTTTTGCACATCTGGTGATCATGCCTGAGACTCATAGGATTCTGTTGCAGTGTCTTTGTTTCACTTGACGGTCCGTATAGATGCTAGGTTGGCCCTCTTACATTGCCCTATTCCGGGCCTTTTTTCACCCCAGCAGAAATTGGCCTCAAACCTTTTTATTTCCGCTATGCGGACCATTGCTCATACCTAGAAAACCTATCTGTTGCCTTTCAGGGTGTGAAAACCCCTATGACCTCGCTGATGGTTAATGAGCAGTTCTCCGGTATCCTGAAGGACTCGCATTCCCTGTCCCTTAAGGTTTGGTAACCTTGGATCAGTTATTCCATCCCTTCTCTGCTTCCGACTTGCTATGGTTGTTTATAATTGTTGCCTAATCTCATGGTCCTCTCTTATCCCTCTTCTCCTTTCTTTCTTTTCCGCTTTTCCATTTTTGCTTTTTTATTTACCTTTCAACTGTAGATAACATGTTTCTTCGGGACTGTTGCCCCTTAGAGGACAGCCTTGCAATTATTGGCATATACAGTATATTCAGATTTTCTATTTATATTTGTTGTTCCACCTTAGTTTTGGATTGAGTTTTTGCCAATGTGACTTTTCATAATGGCTACACGTGCTTGTTCACATATGTGATTGTTTAAAGGGGTTGTAAAGCAAAAAAATGTTTTCCCTAAATAGCATTTTAAGCATCTTACTATTGACCCATTAGGCAGGGGCAGCTTCACTATCCCACAGTAAAACTGGCCAACTTGTAGAATTTTGTTTAAATTGTTCATTTTAAGAACATGCATTTGATTTTCTAATTGTTACTGGGGTCAATATGTTAATTGTAGTTTTCAGGTAAAAGATCACAAGCTCTCTGTTTGCCAAATTAAAGGGGTTATAAAGAATTTTTTTTCCCTAAATAGCTTCCTTTACCTTAGTGCAGTCCTCCTTTACTTACCTCATGCTTCGATTTTGCTTTTAAATGTCCTTATTTCTTCTGAGAAATGCTCACTTCCTGTTCTTCTGTCTGTAACTCAACACCATAACGCGAGGCTTTCTCCCTGGTGTGGAGAAAGCCTCTTGAGTGGGGAGGGGGCAAGCAGGCAAGTCAGGACACTCTCTACTTTGCAGATAGAAAAAGGAGCTGTGTGTTAGTGGGCGTCCTGACACTCCTGCTCGCCCCTTTCCCCATCAAGAGGCTTTCTCCACACCAGAAAGAAAGCCTTGCATTACGGTGTTGAGTTACAGACAGAAGAACAGGAAGTGAGCATTTCTCAGAAGAAATAAGGACATTTAAAAGCAAAATAGAAGGATGAGGTAAGTGAAGGAGGACTGCACTGAGGTAAAGGAAGCTATTTAGGGAAAAAATCAATTCCTTTACAACCCCTTCAATTTGGCAAACAGAGAGCTTGTGATCTTTTACCTGAAAACTACAATTAACATATTGACCCCAGTAACAATTAGAAAATCCAATGCATGCTCTTGAAATTAACAATTTAAACTAAATTCTACAAGCTGCCCCTGCCTAATGGGTCAATAGTAAGATGCTTAAAATTGAAGGGGGTGCAGACCACAGCTAATGATCATAAAAGCTAGTCAGTATTTGCATTACAGAGCACCACGGTCCTGGGTTTTTGGGACCACTCACGCTATTGTTCCCAATTTTTATTTACAAGAATGGGAAGTTTCAGATGTGATGCGATGAGCCCAAACTACAAAATCATCTAAGTGTGTAGATTGTACACCTTACCTCAAAGATAGGTTTTAAAGAGAACTTGTGAGGATAGAGATATGGGAGTTGCTATTGCTGCCTAGGTTTTTAAAGGTAGATCTAGAAGAGGGGTCTCCAAACTTTATAAACAAAGGGCCAGTTTACGGTCCTTCAGACTTTAGGGTGGGCCAGACTAGGGCCATTGGGAGTAGAGAATCTCCAGTGGGAGTAAATAATACCATATCTTTGGTGTCAGTGGGAGGACTAGCGCCCCATCGTTGGTGTCAATGAAAGAATTGATGGTGTCAGTTGGAGGAGTAGTGCCCCATTGTTGTCAGCAACAAGAATAATGCCCCATTGGATTTGGATGGAATAGTGGCCCATGGGCCACATTAACCACTTGCTGACCGCGCTATAGCAAAAATACTGCTACAGCACGGTCAAATTGTTTTGACACGACGTCCCTGGGACGTCCATGTGCACTTCCTCGTTTGTGCGTCCCCTGAGACACGCTCGCGGAAATGACGGAGCGATCACTTGCAAACAAACCAGCGTCATTTGATGACGCCGGTTCCTCCTTCTCCTCTCTGTACCGATCGGTACAGTGTGAGAGGAGAGGGGGGGGAGTGGGTGGCATCAGCAGCACTGAGGGCTGGATCTGTGACAACTGCAGTCACAGATCCTGCCATCCATCCATTCCAGCTCAGCTATCCCTGCGCAATACTCTGCAAAACCCCAATACTCTGCAATACCCCAATACCCTGCGCGATACTCTGCAATACCCCAATACCCTGCGCAATACTCTGCAATACCCCAATACCATGCGCAATACTCTGCAATACCCCGATACTCTGCAATACCCTTCACGATACTCTGCAATACCCCAATACTCTGCAATACCCCAATACTCCGCAATACCCCAATACTCCACAATACCCCAATACTCTGCAATACGTCCCCCCCTCCTGCCACCCTCCGGTGCTTTTACAGACTCACCGCTAGGATCAAAGCCAGGATATTTTTTTTTCAGTCTTCCCAGCCTAGAGGTGAGATGTGGGGTCTTATTGACCCCATATCTCACTGTAAAGAGGACCTGTCATGCTATATTCCTATTACAAGGGATGTTTACATTCCTTATCCACTTCAGCCCCGGACCATATTGCTGTCCAAAGACCAGAGCACTTTTTGCGATTCGGCACTGCGTCGCTTTAACTGACAATTGCGCGGTCGTGCGACGTGGCTCCCAAACAAAATTGGCGTCCTTTTTTCCCCACAAATAGAGCTTTCTTTTAGTGGTATTTGATCATCTCTGCGGTTTTTATTTTTTGCGCTATAAACAAAAACAGAGCGACTATTTTGAAAAAAATGCAATATTTTTTACTTTTTTCTATAATAAATATCCCCAAAAATATATAAAAAAAAATATTTTTTCCTCAGTTTAGGCCGATACGTATTCTTCTACATATTTTTCGTAAAAAAAAATCGCAATTAGCGTTTATTGATTGGTTTGCGCAAAAGTTATAGCGTTTACAAAATAGGGGGTAGTTTTATGGCATTTTTATTATTATTTTTTTTTTTACTAGTAATGGCGGCGATCAGCGTTTTTTTTTCGGTAATGCGATATTATGGCGGACACTTCGGACACTTTTGACACATTTTTGGGACCATTGGCATTTTTTTAGCGATCAATGCTATAAAAATGCATTGGATTACTATAAAAATGCCATTGGCAGTGAAGGGGTTAACACTAGGGGGCGGGGAAGGGGTTAAGTGTGTTCCTATTTGTGTTCTAACTGTATGGGGGGGTGGACTCACTAGGGGGAATCACTGATCTTCTGTTCATACATTGTATGAACAGAAAATCAGCGTTTCCCCCGCTGACAGGAACGAGCGCTGTGTGTTTTCACACACAGCTCCCGTTCCCCGCTCTGTAACGAGCGATCGCGTGTGCCCGGCGGCGATCGCGCCCGCCGGGCACACGCACGGGACTCGGGGGCGAGCGGGGGGGCGCGCGCGCGGGCCGCCGGCGGCGCGCAAGCGCCCCCTAGTGGCCGCGAAAGGCGCGACGTAGAGCTACGGGCTCTCGCGCACCCGTGCCGACCTGCCGCCGTATAACTGCGGCGGCTGGTCGGCAAGTGGTTATAATAGGAATAAAAGTGATAAAAAATTTATTTTTGGGGAAAAAAGTGTCAAAATCAAGTAAATAAAGTAAAATTAACCAAAATTGTATTTATTTTTTTAAAGCACCCCTGTCCCCGTGTGCTCGCATGCAGAAGTGAACGCATACGTAAGTCCCGCCCACATATGAAAACGGTGTTTAAGCTACACATGTGAGGTATCTCTGCGAACGTTAGAGTGAGAGCAATCATTTTGGCCCTAGACCTCCTCTGTAACTAAAAACATGTAACCAATAAAAGTAATTAAAGTGTCGCCTATGGGGATTTTTAAGTAGCAAAGTTTGGCGCCATTCCACGAGTGTGCGCAATTTTGAAGTGTGACATGTTAGGTATCTATTTACTCGGCGTAACTTCATCTTTCATATTATGAAAAAAAATTGGGCTAACTTTACTTTTTTTTTTTTTTTTAAGCACAAAACAGTTTTTTTTTTAAAACACGCCATTGTATTCTCTAGGGTCTTTGCTAAAAAAGCATATATAATGTTTTGGGGTTCTATGTAATTTTCTAGCAAATAAATGATGATTTTTCCATGTAGGAGAGGAATGTCAGAATTGGTCTGGGTGTTCCAGAACGCCTGATGGTGCTCCCTGCATGTTGGGCCTCTGTATGTGGCCACGCTGTGTAAAAGTCTCACACATGGGGTATCGCCATACTCGGGAGGAATAGCAGAATGTGTTTTGGGGTGTAATTTGTGGTATGCATATGCTGTGTGTGAGAAATAACCTTCTAATATGACAGAAACAAGTTTTTTTTTTTACAGAATTTTCTGTCGTTTTTCTTTTATAGCGCAAAAAATAAAAAATAAACAGAAGTGATCAAATACCACTAAAAGAAAGCTCTATTTGTGTGAAAAAAGGACAACATTTTCAAATGGGTACAATGTTGTATGACTGAGTAATTGTCATTCAAATTGTGAGAGCACCGAAAGCTGAAAATTCGTCTGGTCAGGAAGGGGGTTTAAGTGCCCAGTGGTCAAGTGGTTAAGGCACGCAAAGGACCACATTCGGCCCCAGGGCCGCAGTTCAGAGACTCCTGATCTCCAACAAGCATGCAGCAAGTGAAGTATGACTAATAAAGGTAGTAAAGCAAGGACCACGACCACATACATGGAGCTGAAACCTTTAAAAATTCAACAGCATTAGCTGTTCCTGAATTTCTTTATTCTGCCCTTTATTAATGTTAAGCCCCATTTCATTTTTTCAGACAGAATCCCATCAAAGGGCAAACTTAGCATTTCCGGACTGTGCATAAAATGGATTGCCCGTTCCCAACCTTTGTATTTCCCGGCCTGTACAGGAACAGCACTGTATATTCTGAGCTTTGTATGCCTTCAGTAAAGAAGTGCACGTGCAGTGCCTCAGTGGGAAATCACTCAAGCTTTCACACTGGGATTGCAGATGAGGCTTCATTCAGGCGCTTTTTTTAACGCTAAAGTGCGTGAAAAAATACCCCAGTGTGAAAGGGGTCTAAAGGAAACTTTATTTGGAAAAAAATATACAGATTTTTACACTATATGGTCACTTGACCACCTATCACATATACATACCTCTCATCTTTCTGAGATAGAAATGAGGGACACCTATTATTCTATTATCAAAAGTATACAGGCATAGGGCACCCCTTGCCACGACGCTCTTTAGGGAGAATTGTACTAAAAAAAATATTGGTTAAACCCACAAGTGCTTTTTTACCACCACTTGTTCTTTATATTGGCTTTAATTATTTATTTTGATCCAGCCGCCACTAGAGGGGTATATATGTAAGTGTGATGGCATGGTGTGTGCACACACTTTGATCATATAGTACATTTATAGTTTGCCTAATGCAGTGGTGGGATTCTTTCAAAAAATACAGTTTCCTTTAAAGCAAAATTTCCATTGGAATAAAATGTTTGTATTTGTAAAAAATGTCCAGACCCCGTAGAAAAATGAGTTCCCCCTTGTGGTTTACTGTACAAGCTTCCTAATGGGTTAGCTGTTGTCTACTGTTAGTAAGTTACTCTGTAAAACAAGGCAACATTACAGTCTTTATTCTTTAAAATTAAAAATTTAAGCAGATCTAAACCCTATTGCAAAAATAAATATCATATATGCTTTAATATGTTAATGTCATTTCAAAAGCTTTCAGTCTCTGTGAACATGCATCTTTTATTTAAATACCTGGTTATTCTGCCATTAAATTCTTGTCCAGGCACTTTTTGTTATATGGTAGCAACTGCATTGTCACCCTATTACATGCACCTCTGGTGGATACTACAAGAGGCCATACCAACACACTTTATGTAGGTATGGTCCACTATTGTCATCAGGAATTATGGGGCGCCTTACACACCTTCAGGCATGGGCCCCCTGGAGCAGAGAAAAAAATAAATAAAAACACAAGGGGGATTGCCTTCCAGGGCCCTGGGACCTCTGGGCTCTTTAATAAAAAAAATATAAACAACTAACATGGGGCCCTGGGGACCTCTGAGCCGTTTAATAAAAATCTATCTATCTATCTATCTATCTATCTATCTATCTATCTATCTATCTATCTATCTATCTATCTATCTCTCTCTCTGTTGTCATCTGGAGCCCTGGGGATCTCCGGGCCCCTGGGGACCTCCAGACCCCTAAAAAAAACATTGGCCCTTTAATAAAAAAAATAAAATAAAAATATATTAAATATATTTTTTTATAAAAAATAAATGAAAAAATGGGGGGTTGCTACCCGAGGCCCTGGTGGCCTCTGGGCCCCTGGGGACCTCCGGACTGCTAAAAAAAAGAAAAGAAAAAAATTGGCCCTTTAATAAAAAATAAAATAAATAAAATATAAAAAAATATATTTTTATTAAAAAAATAAAGAAAAAGAGGGGGGTTCCCATCCGGGCCCCTTACAGGTGTACTGCCTGTACCCCCCTGATAGCGGCCCTGATTGTCACTATTAGGAGGTAGATTGTTTGAAGCAGGGGCCTTTTAACTTTCTAAACAAAGGGCCAGTTTACCATCCTCCAGATTTTAAAAGGGCCAGGCTGTGGCCAGTGGAAGTAGAAAATGTCCTGGCATCAGTACCAATGCCCCATCATTGGTATCTGTAAGAGCAGTAGTACCCCATTCTCAGAGTCAGTGGGAGAAATAGTGTTCCATTATTAGTGTCAGTGGAAGGAAGAGTGTCCCATCATTGGTGTCAGTAGGAAGAGTAGTTGGTGTCTGTGGCAGGAATTATTCCACATTGTTAATTTCAGTGTGCAAAATAGTGCCCCAAGGGCCAGATAAAGGCAAGCAAAGGGCCACAGTTTGGAGACCACTGGTCCAGGGCAGGGATCTCCAAACTACGGCCCTCCAGCTTTTGGAGAACTACATGTTCTGTGAGGCATTGTAAAACTCTGACATTCACAGACTTTCAAACTTCCAACACACCATTCAACTCCAGTTTGCCAAAGGAGAGGAGTACCAGAGAAGGCCCGGTATGGAAGTGGTTAAAGGAAGATGAAAAAACAGATCTAATGGCAGGTTCAACAGGGTGGGCATTGATGCCGGTGAAATTACTTGTGAATTAGGACCGTATATGTCTGAACTGCGAGACTAGGAGTGACTACCTAACACTACCTAATACATGCTGTTTATGATCCCCTGTCATAAGGGATCGTGAAAATCTGGTAAGGAGCCAATCCATAGTCTGGTGGAGGATACATCACTGTTTTCTTTTGGACACGCTTTTCAACTAATCTGAAATGTGGCACAAATACACGGGTGTTTGACATCTCATCTGTTAAATATTTATGGACTTTTATTGTCACAATTTCTGACTTTTTATTATTATTATTTTTATTTAATATTTTTTAACTATATTTTATTTTTAGTTATTGTATATATATATTTCTTGATCAAAATTTAATATTTTTTTACTCTTGTATTAGTCACCATTATATCACTTTTCATTATTACTGAGGGTTTTTTCAGATCGCTGTATAGTGCACCCTAGTGGCCATCAAACTCCAATGTTTTTGATATAGTAGTGAGTTCTATATATATCATCATACTGTATATTACCTATTTGTAAATTCATAATTTTGTGTTTTCAATAAGTGTTTTCTTTAGAGATAGCGCGATTTATATTCTTCTCTAGGGATGAGCCGAACACCCCCGCGTTCGGTTCGCACCACAATCATCGAACAGACCGACCGTTCGCGCGAACATTTAGATCCCCATTGAAGTCTATGGGACTCGAACGTTCGAATTCAAAAACGATCATTTTAAAGACCACTATTCAATTTACTGTTGGAAAATGTCTTTCAGAACCAGGGTCTTGCCCCAGGGAACATGTATCAATGGAAAAAAGTTGAAAAAACGGTTGTTTTTTCAGGAGCAGGACTCCTGAAAAAATGACCGTGTTAAAACTTTTTTTTCTATTGATACATGTTCAGTCGGGCAAAATCCGGGTACTCAAAGACGTTTTCACAGGCAAACTATAGACACACAGCAGGTACAATATTTAAAGGAATTTTTCATTTTTTTTTTTTTTTAAGTTAAGCATCATTAAAATCACTGCTCCAGGAGAAGTGATTTTATTGATGCTTATATAAAAAAAAATGCCTGTGATAACGTCTTTAACCACTTAAGACCCGGACCAAAATGCAGGTAAAGGACCTTGCCCCTTTTTGCGATTCGGCACTGCGTCGTTTTAACTGACAATTGCGCGGTCGTGCGACGTGGCTCCCAAACAAAATTGGCGTCCTTTTTTCCCCACAAATAGAGCTTTCTTTTGGTGGTATTTGATCACCTCTGCGGTTTTTATTTTTTGCTCTATAAACAAAAATAGAGCGACAATTTAAAAAAAAAATGCAATATTTTTTACTTTTTGCTATAATAAATATCCCCCAAAAATATATAAAAAAACATTTTTTTTCCTCAGTTTAGGCCGATACGTATTCTTCTACGTATTTTTGGTAAAAAAAATCGCAATAAGCGTTTATCGGTTGGTTTTCGCAAAATTTATAGCGTTTACAAAATAAGGGATAGTTTTATTGCATTTTTATTATTTTTTTTTTTTTTTTACTACTAATAGTGACGATCAGCGATTTGTTTCGTGACTGCGACAATATGGCGGACACTTCGGACAATTTTGACACATTTTTGGGACAATTGTCATTTTCACAGCAAAAAATGCATTTAAATTGCATTGTTTACTGTGGAAATGACAGTTGCAGTTTGGGAGTTAACCACAGGTGGCGCTGTAGGGGATGTGTGACCTAATGTGTGTGTTTACAACTGTAGGGGGGTGTGGCTGTAGGTTTGACGTCATCGATCGCGTCCCCCTATTACAGGGATGACGCGATCGATGCTACGGCCACAGAGAAGCACGGGGAAGCCGTGTGTACACACGGCTCTCCCTGTTCTTCCGCTCCAGGGACGGATCGCCGCACTCCAGCGGCGATCGGGTCCGCGAATCCTGCGGTCCCGGTCCTGGACCCACGGCTGGGTACTAAAATCAACGTATATATACGTTGATGTGCCCAGCCGTGCCATTCTGCCGACGTAAATGTGCAGTAGGCGGTCCTTAAGTGGTTAAATAGCACAATCCCCTGCCTGCCAGTAAATTAGGAATAGCTGATCTAGCTAAGCTATACAGTGTATAAATATATGTACACCTCCTAGGGATGTATATATATTCTCTACACACTGTAATTAAAGCTAAACTGACTAGCCTGCCTGCCTGCTCTATCTAGCTATCTAAAAAGACAATCTCTCTGTCTCTCTAACTGCTTTCATGAACAAGACGGAACACACTACACAAGGCCACCCAGCAGGCGGCCTTATATAGTGTGGGGCGTGTGCTAAAGCCCTGAGTCATAATTGGCTAAAGCCACCCAGGCTTTGGCCAATTATGGCTCTTCGTTTTTTGCGCGCTGTGATTGGCCAAGCATGCGGGACATACAGCATGCTTGGCCAATCGTCAGCGCTCAATGCCGCAGTAAATAATGGGCCATTTTACGTCACTCGAATTTGGCGCGAACGACCGCTTTTGTTCTAATTTCGTCGAACATACGAACAGACAAAGTTCGTATCGAATGCGAAGCTCATCCCTATTCTTCTCACATCTTTTTCTTGTATCCATTGTTTACATGGTAATCGCAGCTTTCGGAGTGAATAGACTTTGACTACGTTGCAGGTTATTTTCTCTCTTCTTTTTCTGATATTTTAGTGCAGTTTTTTTTCCATTTTTCCATTCACAGACATGACTAGGCATGATGGGAATTGTAGTTCCTGAAAAACTGGAGGGCCATAGCTTGGAGACCTCTGGTCTAGATCAAGGAAGTGCATCGAGACAGAAAGGGATTAAAGAAAAAAATGGGATGCAAAAAAAAGAGTGAAAAAAAGTGTGGTGGTCTTGTTGCTGGTACAATTGATTACTTAAAGTGGAGTTCCTCCCCCCCTGCAGTGTCACAACTGTCACATTTTGGGGCTGCCTCCTCTTCCCCCGTCCCATGGGTCAATAGGAGAGAGGAGCGGGGCCTTGCGCATGGGCAATAGGGTCCCCGTCATGAAGCTGAAAGGCTACACTACCGGGTTTCCTTATACGTAATGGCGGCGGCAGCACCCAACAGCTGCGGTGCGGACATTGAGGAACTCCAGGACAGGTAATTGTCCTATTATTGAAAGCCAGCCGCTGCATTATGTGTAGCTGCTGGCTTTTAATTATTATTTTGGTCAGAACACCGCTTTAATGTTTAATCTCTCAAATTAGCACTAAGCACATAAGCACATGTGATAAATTGGGTACTTATAGAAGAATTCCAGGTATGAATATTTTATACATAGTTAAATTAGTCCAGCTTGGACCAATGTACCTATGTATATATCATAGTTGGCTGATGCCCTGGAAGCTGGAAATCACTGAAGTAGGCACTGGGACTCTACTTGCTTCCAAGTCCCCATGCCAAGCGCCTGCTGCACACTGAACAAAAGAGGCCGGCTGCTTGGCACTAGTTCCATTTAGAGAATGTTTTGCATTTTCTGAATGAATGCAAAGCGGTCTCTGATCAGATGAGGTGGAAAGCGAGTAAAGTAAAGTAATGCTCTCTACCTCATCCAATCAGAGAACGCTTTTCATTCATTCTGAAAATTAAAAGTATTCTCTAAATGGTTCCTGTGCTGAGCAACTGCCCTGCTGCAGAACATAGGAGGGTGGCAGCTCAGACCGGGAAGCAAATGAGATTAATGTAGTAGCAGTGTCTTCTTAGGGCTGGGTTCACGCTGGTGCGGATGGGACAGTGGGTAAATTGCACCTGTTGCAACCACCTGCAGCTCTTTTTCAGACACGTGGGGCTGCCATTCATTCTTAATAAATATACACTGCTCAAAAAAATTAAAGGAACACTTTAAAAACATATCAGATCTCAACGGGCAAAACTCTCATGCTGGATATGTATACTGATATGGACTAGGTAATGTGTTAGGAATAAAAGGATGGCACATTATTTGATGGAAATTAAAATTATCCACCTACAGAGGGCTGAATTCAAAGACACCCCGAAAATCAAAGTGAAAAAATTATCCAGCAAGCTAGTCAAATGGTGCTGAAATTTCATTGCAACAACTCCAAATGGTCCTCAGTAGTTTATATGGCCCCCAAATGCTTGTATGCATGCCTGACAACATCAGGGCATTCTCCTAATGAGACGACAGATGATGTCCTGGGGTATTTCCTTCCAGATCTGGACCAGAGCATCACTGAGCTCCTGAACAGACTGAGGTGCAACCTGGCGGCACCGGATGGACCCAAACATAATGTCCCAGAGGTGTTCTTTTGGATATAGGTCAGGTGAGCCACGCGTGGGGGCCATTCAATGGTATATATTTCTTCATCCTCCAGCGTAGGGTCTGACAATGGGTCCAAGAATTTATTCCATATACCTAATGGCAGTCAGGGTGCCATTGTGTAGCCTGTAGAGGTCTGTATGTCCCTCCATGAATATGCCTCCCCAGGCCATCACTGTCCCATCACCAAACCGGCCATGCTGAACGATGTTATAGGCAGCATAAAGTTCTCCACAGCTTCTCCAGACCCTTTCACATCGGTCACATATGCTCAGGGTGAACCTGCTCTCATCTGTGAAAAGCATGGGGCACCAGTGGCAGACCTGCCAATTCTGGTGTTCAATGGAAAATGCCAAATGAGCTCCACAGTGTCTGGCAGTGGGCACCGAGCACACTAGAGGACGCCGGGCCCTCAGGCCATCCCCATGAAGTCTGTTTCTGATTGTTTGGTCAGAGACATTAACACCAGTGGCCTGCTGGAGGTCATTTTGTAGGGCACTGGCAGTGCTCATCCTGTTCCTCCTTGGACAAAGGAGCAGATACCAGTCCTGCTGATGTGTTAAGGACCTTCTATGGCTCTGTCCAGCTCTCCTAGAGTAACTGCCTGTCTCCTGGAATCTCCTCCATGCTCTTGAGACTGTGCTGGAAGACACGGCAAACCCTCTGGCAATGACACGTATTGATGTGCCATCCTGGAGGAGTTGGACTGCCTGTGCAACCTTTATAGGGTCCAAGTATCGCCTCATGCTACTAGTAGTGACACTGACCCTAGCCAAATGCAAAACTAGTGAAAAACAGTCTGAAAAGATGAGTAGAGAAAAAAAATGTCAGACACCTCCACCTGAAAAAACATTCCTGTTTTGGAGGTCGTCTCATTGTTGCCCATCTAGTGCACCCGTTGTTAATTCCAATTAACAGCAAAGTAGATGAAACTGATTAACAACCCCCTCTGTATATACCCCCCCCCCTGCTACTTAACTGACCAGATCAATATCCCAGGAGTTCTGATTCAAAAGTGTTCCTTTAATTTTTTTAAGCAGTGTAAATAGGCAATTTACAGGAATTGCTCTTTAAACTGTTGCAGTACGGCTTTTTACCACAACTATACAGTTACCTCAAGGGAAACCCTACGGGCACTTCCACCTTCGCTCTTTGTGTTTTCCTGCCATGTGCTTTTTATTGCTCATTAATGCATTTTTATTTGCGTTGCCACGTATTTGCAGTGTGATCAGTTTTTTGTTACCATGGACACTACAGGTCAAAGTTTAGGGCAGAAATATGTTCATATTTCCCATATTTGAAAGCCTGCACAGTAACACATTTGTGCTTCGTTTCGTATCGTTTCCTTCTTTTCTGCTTGTCATGCTGCAGTCCTGCGCCATCATTTTCTAACTTTATGGAAAAAAAAACTGCGTGAGCCAGCAATCATTATTGAAATGATGTGACTGGTATCATTTTATGGCAATAGAAAATATCTAACTTCTCGGTTTCTGGTGGAGTCAGCTGAGCCTTTACGGGAGATTCCATGCTTCAGTTGGCCAGAACAAGCCTACCAACTTTTCATTTGAGCTACCATTGTCAACAGGCTATTACAATGGAGGTGTATAAGCTACTGAAGATACATGCACTCTACCAGAACAAGCCTACAGGCTTCTCAGTTGAGATGCTATTGTCACCAACATAATTGCTCCATATATTCCGATGGAAGAGCAACTAGAGGTATGGCCAGAACTGGCCTACCACATTTTCATTTGAGCTACTATTGTCACCAGCCCAGAGGCGTATCTAGTGAAAATAGCGCCTATGGCAAGCACTGAAACTGCGCCCCTGTCGAAACATTTGAAATCCATCTTTCAGATAACCGTAAAAAAAAAAACAGCTTACAAAACTAGTGATATTTATCATCCCTTGTGATACGTGGGTAGTGATATATCCTATTTATGGAGAAATCTGGGGTTTATTAGACCCCTGATCCCTCCTCTGCCCTCCAAGGCCAGGTAAATGCAGAACCAATACTGGAAGTGATGAAATCTTCATCACTTAAGGCCTCGGTTTTCAGAGGAGAGGGAGAAACTGATGTTCCTCCTTCTTCTTTGTGCGCTGCCAATCCGACCAGATGGAATGGGAGAGCCTGGGAAAGCAGGGGAGGGCTGTGGCTGAATGCAGCAGGGATAGCGCTGCCATTGTCCATTAGCAAAGGTGCTGAAAAGGAGATCCTGCCTATGCTTGGGAGGAGGGAAAAAGAGACCCTCAGACCCTGGTAAGTGCCTTGCTGCCCAGCCACTCAACAGCACCCCTTTCATATGGCGCCCATGGCACGTGCCATGGCTGCCATACCCTAGATACGCCTCTGCACCAGCCTAAGGCCTTTTCTCCACTGACCGTAAACAAGGTGGCTTGCACACGCTTTTTCCACCCCTAAAACTAGGGTTGCCACGTTTTCATCAAGCCAAACCCGAACACTTTAGCGCCACATAACAATTTTATTTGTTGCAGTTTACCCAATAGGGTTGTAAAAGACCTGGGACACCTTTGCGTGCCCCAAAAAGAGTAGTATTGCAGCACTTGTAGCATCCGTGAAGAACAGTGGGTGTGGCCAAATTGTTTTGATAATAAGAGAAGCTTAACGGATCACTAAAGGATTTTTTTTTTAGCTAAATAGCTTCCTTTACCTTACTGCAGTACTGGTTTCATGTCCTTATTGTTCGTTTTTGCTTTGAAGTTGCTGTAATCCTGCTCTGTTCTCCACTGCTTGTCTGTTTCCTTATAACCACAGTGCTGGGAGCTTTCTCACGGTGGTCTAAGCTGTCATTACTGTGTGTCTAAAACTTCCCAGAACCAATCAGATTCATTTTAAAAACAAAACACTGCCCTGGATTTGTTTGTTTTTGTTCTGTGTCTATTTCTACTCCACAGAAACATGAAGCCAGTTCAAAAGTGAAACTAACCTGCAGGCACATTATATGATTGATTTTTATCTATTTTTAATCATTTTGAAAAGCAATCAGTTAACTTTTATCTCTCTATACCCTGTAAACAGTCATTTCAGCAAAAACATTTTTTTCCTTTAGTGACCCTTTAAGGAGCGTAGTTAAATCAAACAAGATCAGTCTGTCCCCCAGTACACCCCCCCAGGTCAGTCTGTCTCCCAGTTCACTCCCCCCCAGGTCAGTCTGTCCCCCATTATAGTCCCCCCAAGGTCAGCCTGTCCCCCAGCATAGTCCCCCCCCCCCAAGGTCAGCCTGTCCCCAGTATAATCCAACCCCCTCGGCCAGTCTGTACCCCAGTCAAAGCTCCCTCCCCACCAAAATAATTAAAAGCACTGGAAACCAACAAGAGAGAAGAGGGGGATAAAAGGACTGGTTCTACAGGGCTGTCACAGATGTGTCCGGGTTTCAGGTGGACACAGGATCTAAAACCCGGACTGTCCGGGTGAATCCTGGACAGGTGGCAACCCTACCCAAAACACCCAAAAACTACCTTGCATAACCACAGTAATGCAAATGTATGGCACAGAAGTGCACACAGACACAAAAAAAAGTGAAATGAAAGGTTCAGGATTGGCAACTTCCTGAACCCAAGGTCGGTGACAACCTTTTTAAAGCTTTTGAAATTGTAATACCAGTATAGACATGACCTAACTACTCCATATATACTCTGGTGATTGCAGACGGAGTACAGTCTACTAAAGGTCCACACGTCCCACCCGAGCAATGTCCCTCTGTCCCTCATTCTTCTCATTTGTCCTTTATTTTGGTCTGATCCTTATAGTTGTATATTAAATGCACTTTTTATCTATAAAAAAGTGTTTCCCAGCGCTAAACCTTTTATCTGATTTCTAAATTCCTGCATTTGTAAATTCCAATATAAAGGAATAGTGTTAAAAAAAAAAGCACTTGTGGGTTTAACTAATCTTGTTTTTTTGTACAATTCTCCTTTAAGGGGGTGTGTCCTATGCCTGCATACTTTTGCTGACAGGTGTCCCTCATTCCCATCTCAAAAAGTTGGGAGGTATGAACATTGTCACCAGCCTAAGTGCCACATATATGTGTTGATGGAGGTGTACAGGCCACTGATATAATGCCTTCGACCCACTGCATATAACCGTGTAATTTCCTATAATTGCTATGGAAGTTCACTGTTGATCCACCCCTTTCCCAATGAGCTGGTTAATTATTTGAGAACAAATAGGAAAGATTACTTCTTGCTCTATGCAATGTATAATTAGCATATAAATAGCATGCCCATTAATGCATAGGCTTAAGAAATATACTAGGCTAAAAAAAAAGGGCTTATAATAACATAAGACAAAGATCATTTTTGGTGCGTGTGTGTCACTTTGTAGCTCTCTTTATTAGCTCTGTCCTCCTTTTACATTATAGGGGTTGAAGGCAGCACTTGCAGCTTTACTTTTCAGCACATACTCTGGAAAAATGAAGTAGAATGGTTCCAAAAAAGGCTTCCTATTGTAAGCACCAGATAAGCTCCAGCCTCCAGCATTTCGGAAGCATCCAAATATGTATCTGTGTATACACCTGTAAGAACAAGGAAACACAAAGAAGTCTAATTATAAAAAGTTAATGTGAAAATGCGTTGGCATTCGTGCAAATGTTACAAATTATACCCTTGTGAATATATTTAAACCGCATTACTTAAATCTATGGTGGCAGAGCGTCTCTTCTGTGCCAGATCACTTACCTAGTACGTGATCTGGCACTTCTGAGTAGGGGGCGTGTGCGAGCCGCCAGCGATCCAGCTGTGCTGTGACTAGACACAGCACAAGCCAATCAGCGGGTGCCAGCCAATGGATGTCCACCGGCACCCGCTGATTGACAAAGAGAGATACAGGAAAGAGCTCTGCCTATGTAAACAAGGGAAAGCAGGGGGGGGGGATACACCACACCCCTTGTGGTTGTAAAACCACAACCTAGTACACACATTGTGGCAAACCTAGCCACTTCTAGAACGCTGGACGTTACATGTCAAAAGGTTGTCTGTATTCTGCTGGGTCTTATGTGGGCATAGTAATTGGTATGCTGGCAGCCGTAAGCCACTAGCATTCAAGTACTTAGTTTTATGTTGCCCAATCAGTGTTCGGCAGTTTTAAACCGAACTCCCACAACACATAACCCCAGACCCCAGCTATCAACCGACTTTTCCCTCATGCAGCAATGCCTGATGGGAGAATTATCCAAACTGTTAAGTTCCCCATCTGGTCCTCCCTGTATTACCCCTGTTAAATCTATTTGGCTGTTTGGAAACCCCTTGCATGGGGAATTATATAAATATGGAAGCCTGTGAATAAAAGTCAGTTGACTCTCAGAGCTGTGTGTTGTCCGGTTACTGGGGAGATTTGGGACATTGCCTTACTTGTCAATGCTGACTGTGGATTTACCCTAGTTACCAGCGGAGATCGTGGAGTTTAATATTGTACTCCGCTACATTTGGTGGCAAGCGACGGGATCCAACCTTACAGCCAATAAGCGCAATTCGTGCAATGTGAACTACCGATGTAAATGGAGACGGATTATTCTAGGCTAAAGCGGCAGACATTAAAGGAACTGCTAGAAGCCAGGGGTAAGGTAGCCAGCAACAAATCCAAAGCTGTACTAACTGCCGAGCTGATGGAGGGAGACAGAGCCCGCAGTGCTACACCACCAGCAGCCATGGAAGAAACCCTCTACCAGAGAGAAATGAGGACCAGGCTGGAATTTTTGCCACAGCCTATATCAGATGCCATGCTGCACATGGTAATGGCGAATGTGCAGGAGTACGTGATGGCACACAGTCCGCAGTATACACAATCTCGAGCAGAATCCACTACTGGGTCACTCTACAACCAGGTAAAACCCAAAATTCCCTATCATGCCTTTAAAATGTTTTGCGAGGAGAAGGATGAGATTGATGGGTATTTACAGGATTTTGAGAGACTGTGTGATTTACATGACTTGGAACGGACTGTATGGGTCCCATTGCTAGCAGGCAAGCTGGCAGGTCGGGCAGCAGAAGCATATCGCGCTGTACCCAGTGAGGACAGCAAGGATTATGATAAAGTGAAGCGAGCGATATTAGAGAGATATGCCATTACTCCAGAGGCATACCGGCGCAAGTTTAGAAACCTACGCAAACCAGAGAAGGATTCACATGCTGAATGGGCACACAAGCTGGACCAAGCTTCCCAAGGGTGGATACAAGCCAGCCAAGCCACTACTATGGAGGAATTGAGACAGTTAATGCTGTTGGAGCAATTCTTCAACGGTTTGTCCCCAGAGGCACAAGAATGGGTGCGAGACAGGAAACCTCTCACCCTAACCGAAGCGGCTCGATTAGCGGATCAGCATTTTGATGCAAGGAGACATCATGGGCCCCTAACCAAGAGTTATCCTCGACCCGCGGGACCACCCAGTACTCTACCACCCCCCGGTCTCACAGCCTCCCCTTTTCATCAATCCCAAGGGACTTTACCACCACCCTCCAGATATAACGGACGTGCCAACATCCAATGCCACACCTGCAAACAGTGGGGACATATGGCACGCGAGTGCACCCAAAACCGGGGCAGACCCGCCTGGAACCAAGGCCGACCGAACCCGGCACCAAGGGCTGCTGCCCATCATTATCAACGGGAGCCGGCCACTCAAGAGATGTTGAGCATTCCAACGGAAGAACCCCTGGGAATCTTGCATGAGGTGATGACAGTCCGAGCCACGGATAACCGGCAGCATCATCGACAGCCAGTGACCTTGGAGGGGAAAGAAGTCCAGGGACTTCGGGATTCAGGAGCTACTTTAACCTTGATAGCACCCCATTTGGTCCCTGACTCGGCACACACTGGCGGATCAGTGGCAGTACGAGTGGCAGGGGGAGCAGTGTACCGACTACCCATTGCCAAAGTACATTTGGATTGGGGTGTGGGAGGGGGGACGGTAGAAGTGGGCCTCATGCAAAATTTACCAGCAGATGTTATGCTGGGAAATGACTTGGGCCAGATGACCTCTGCTTTTGTACCCCAGGCCCCATACCAGGAAGCCCATCCAGTGACCACACGACAACAGGCTCGCACCACGGTTCCACCGACACACTCTGAAGCTCCGGTAAGAGACCATGACCCCCACACGACACGTATGTCCTGGGATACCCCGACTAAGTTTGAGGCCGAGGTGAGGTCAGACCCCACGCTACAGGTATACAGGGACAGGGTACACGCTGACCAGGCTGGGCTAGAGGGGGAGCGGTACACCTGGGAGAAAGGGCTACTTTACCGCATTGCTGAAAGAGGAGTGGGAGGGTCGGCCACAGTAACGACTAAACAGTTAGTGGTTCCCCAGAAGTATAGGCAAGAACTGCTTCGGATTGCCCACGACATTCCCCTGTCTGGGCATCTGGGGATGACACGTACCCGATACAGGTTGACCCACGCTTTCTTCTGGCCAGGGATCTCCAAGGATGTGAGGCAATACTGCACCTCCTGTGACATTTGCCAGCGAGTAGGCAAGCGAGGTGACCGCCACAAAGCCAAGTTATGTCCTCTTCCCATTATTGAAGAACCCTTCAGTAGGGTGGCCGTAGATATAGTGGGGCCCTTACCAAAACCCAGTCCCTCCGGGAAAAGATATATTTTAACTGTAGTGGACTATGCCACCCGGTACCCCGAGGCTATAGCCCTCACCAACATTCATGCCGAAACTGTGGCAGAGGCCTTAATGAAAATATTTTCCAGGGTGGGGTTTCCCCAAGAAATCATATCCGATAGAGGCACCCAGTTCACCGCCGAGGTAACCCAACAACTATGGAAGATATGTGGCATTAAGCCAATAGTAAATTCGGCGTACCACCCCCAGTCCAATGGTCTATGCGAAAGGTTTAATGGTACGCTGAAGCAGATGCTCCGTACATTTGGAGAGGCTCATAAAGACTGGGAGCGCTTTCTACCCCATCTGCTCTTCGCTTATAGAGAGGTACCCCAAGAGTCAACAGGGTTTTCCCCTTTTGAATTACTGTTTGGGAGAAGGGTGCGAGGGCCACTAGACCTAATTAGAGAGCATTGGGAGGGGGAGAGTAGCCCAGACGGAACCCCTATTGTATCCTACGTACTGGAGTTCAGGGACCGTCTGGAGGCGCTAACCCAGGCTGTGCGCACCAACCTCCGGGCGGCCCAACAACGTCAGCGCCGCTGGTACGATAGGGGAGCCAGAGACCGCAGCTTTCAGGTGGGACAAAAGGTTTTGATTTTAAAACCGGTCCGCACAGACAAGCTGCAGGCCATCTGGCAAGGCCCATACCAGGTGGTGGAACAGAGATGTGACACCACCTATGTGATTGGCCCCTGCTCAGGGGTAGGGGAGAGACGCATGTTCCACGTGAATATGCTCAAACCATACCATGAGAGGATAGAGGATGTGGCCGCCATATGCGCTTCCGCCTCGGAGGATCAGGAGAATCTGCCACTACCTGACCTCTTAGAACAGGAGGGACAGACGGAGCCCTCCAAGGGGGTTCAGCTGGGGGAGCGGCTAAGCCCTCAGGAGCGTGCCCAGGTACAAGAGCTGATTGTAGCTAAAGGGGCTACCTTCTCCAATTTACCTGGGTACACTCCGCTGGCCACTCACCGAGTCGAGACCCCGGGACAGCTACCTATGCGGCAAACCCCATATCGTGTCCCTGAAGCAGTCAGGACGCATATGAAGACTGAGATTGACGAGATGTTGCAGCTGGGGGTTATCGAACCTTCCGATAGCCCCTGGGCATCGCCAGTAGTGCTGGTACCAAAGAAGGATGGCACGACACGTTTCTGTGTCGACTACCGGAGGCTAAATGACAAAACGGTGTCTGATGCCTATCCGATGCCCCGGATAGACGAGCTGCTGGATAAGATGGCACGGGGCCAGTATCTCACTACCATAGACTTATGTAAGGGATACTGGCAGATTCCACTGGCCGAGGAGGCCATCCCCAAGTCGGCGTTTGTCACCCCGTTTGGCCTGTATCAATTTCGGGTCATGCCATTCGGGATGAAGAACGCTCCGGCAACTTTTCAGCGGATGGTCGATCGGTTATTGGACGGATTCCAGGAATACGCATGTGCCTATTTAGACGACATTGCCATATTTAGCCAGACCTGGGCAGAGCACCTACAACACATAGGGGCCATTCTAGATCGTATTGGAGAGGCAGGGTTAACACTGAAACCCAGCAAGTGTCATATAGGGATGGCCGAAGTGCAGTACTTGGGCCACCGGGTGGGGAGCGGGCGACAGAGACCCGAACCAGCTAAAGTTGAAGCCATAGCTAAATGGCCCACCCCCAGGACGAAAACCCAAGTGCTAGCGTTTCTAGGTACTGCGGGGTACTATAGAAAATTCGTACCCAATTATAGTGCCCTGGCCAAACCCTTGACTGACTTGACACGCAAGAACCTGCCCCGACAGGTTGTTTGGGCCCCAGAGTGTGATCAGGCATTCCAACAACTAAAGACTGCTCTAACTAATGCCCCTGTACTTGCTGCTCCTGATCCAACTAAAAGATTCCTTGTCCATACGGACGCTTCAATGTTTGGATTGGGAGCAGTGCTGAGCCAAGTGGGAGCCGATGGCGGAGAACACCCCGTAGCTTACCTGAGCCGAAAGTTATTGCCACGAGAAGTAAGCTTCGCCGCCATTGAGAAGGAATGCCTGGCCGTGGTGTGGGCCCTCAAAAAGTTGCAGCCGTATTTGTATGGACAACCTTTTTCGCTACTCACAGATCACAACCCGTTGGTGTGGCTAAACCGTGTGGCGGGAGACAATGCCCGGCTGCTGCGCTGGAGTTTGGCGCTGCAGCCGTTTGACTTTACAATCCACTACCGACCAGGGAAGCAAAACGGTAACGCCGACGGGTTATCTAGACAAACTGAACTTGAAAAGTGATCTGTGAAATTACACCCCCGGACATCCCCAAGCCGATCCGTTGGGATCAGACTGTGTATGCCGGCTTGGTTCTGGGGGAGCATTGTGGCAAACCTAGCCACTTCTAGAACGCTGGACGTTACATGTCAAAAGGTTGTCTGTATTCTGCTGGGTCTTATGTGGGCATAGTAATTGGTATGCTGGCAGCCGTAAGCCACTAGCATTCAAGTACTTAGTTTTATGTTGCCCAATCAGTGTTCGGCAGTTTTAAACCGAACTCCCACAACACATAACCCCAGACCCCAGCTATCAACCGACTTTTCCCTCATGCAGCAATGCCTGATGGGAGAATTATCCAAACTGTTAAGTTCCCCATCTGGTCCTCCCTGTATTACCCCTGTTAAATCTATTTGGCTGTTTGGAAACCCCTTGCATGGGGAATTATATAAATATGGAAGCCTGTGAATAAAAGTCAGTTGACTCTCAGAGCTGTGTGTTGTCCGGTTACTGGGGAGATTTGGGACATTGCCTTACTTGTCAATGCTGACTGTGGATTTACCCTAGTTACCAGCGGAGATCGTGGAGTTTAATATTGTACTCCGCTACACACATGTTAGGCACACAGTTAACCCTTTGATCACCCCTGATGTTTAAGTCCTTCCCAGCCAGTGTCATTAGCACAGTGACAGTGCATATTTTTAGCACTGATTACTGTATTAGTGTCACTGGTTCCCACATGTTCGCCGAATATCACAGTCCCACTATAAGTCACTGATAGCCGCAATTACTAATATATAAAAAAAAAATCCAGTATATAGCCCATAGTTTGTAGATGCTAAAACGTTTATGCAAACCCATCAATATACACTTATTGAGATACAACATCCTAAATACAGTTAACCAAAAAAAAATGCTTAACTTATTTAATCTTAGTCACGGAAGGTCTTTTTTTTCTTAAATGGAAAATAGGGACAGCCTTTAGCACAAAGTGTATAGGCAAAGGACACCCCCCGTTATGTGTCCCATGAAAAATGTATGATATTTAGAATTAAGAATTAAAGTGATATTAAAGTCTTGCTTTTTTTGTTATACTTACCTGCTCTATGCAGTGGTTTTGCACAGAGTGACCCCCATCCTCCTCTTCTCGGGTCCTTCGTTGGTGCTCCTGGCTCCTCCCTCCTGCCCCCACAGCAAGCAGCTTGCTGTGGGGGCACTTGAGCCGAGCTGCTGCTCTATGTGTCCATTCAGACAAGGAGCCGCGGCTCGGCCCTGCCCCCTCTTTCTTCTCATTGGCTTACTGACTTTGATTGACAGTAGCCAATGGTGCTTGCTGCTGTGTCTCGGCCAATCAGGAGGGAGAGTCCCAGACAGCTGAGGATCACTGGATCGAGATGGGGCTCAGGTAAGCATTAGGGGGGCTGAGGGGAGGCTGTTGCACACAGAAGATTTTTTATTTTAATGCATAGAATACATTAAGATAAAAACCTTCTGCCTTTAGAACAACTTTAATAGCCAATGGTGCGTTTTTTAATTACTATCTTTCCTTTATACTTCTTTTTTTAAAACAATAATGTGATAATAAAAAGGTTTCGGTGAAGGAATTAGCGAGTGTAACACTTTTGGTATAAAAGTAATTCTCACGGAACCCTGTCGCACTCCGCTTGAGTGCTTCTGTCAGTATACAGCTTTCTCCAGTCTGAACATCAGATATCAGATATTACAGCCCATATATTGTAACCAAGAACCAGGTGAGACTAGTTCTGTTACAGAACTGCAACATGGAATGTTTATTGGAACAAACTCACACAAATATATACACCAGGTGGACCCCCCCCCCTCTGATCATATTATTCTAGCAATACAAACTGTAACCAGAAACAGAATTACCATAGCTAATTAACTAGTCACCTAAAGCAGCCAAGGTGATGCCAAGGTTTGACCTTTCAGGTCAGCCTTGCCGTCTTCTAGCACAGAAGACACAATCCACATTATCATGAGTATAAAAACAGGAAACCTTATTAAATAGACAAAAACAGGAGTCCCCAGTAGAAGACTGTTCGGCTCCAGAGGCCAAGGTGACCAGCTCTTTCAGTTAACATGTATAATTTAGAATCAAACAAAACAGGAATAGTCTTTGTACATTTCCTGGGAGATAATGTGGATAAATATTAGCGTTCGGCTCTTCTCGGCGCCTGCGCACAGACCCAGGAGCTGACTGCGCAGGCGCCGTATATAGCCGCGTCACGCCCTCCGAAAAAAGCCGAACTAGGACCGGCTATTTACGGCGCCTGCGCAGTCAGCTCCTGGGTCTGTGCGCAGGCGCCGAGAAGAGCCGAACGCTAATCGGCTGTTTCCGGAAGGCGTGACGCCTTATAGCGGCGACATACCGCGGTGCGCCCAAAATTACATGATCGATTATAAAGTAAGTACATGGAATAAAAAAAATAAAAAAACAGCATTCTGGCGCTGAAGCCAGTATGCTGGATGGGATGAAACAAAGTGGTTTTAAGGGTGGAACTCCGCTTTAAATTAGATGGAATTTTTCATCATAATTCCAATGAAGCTGACTTTCATCAGTCTTGCCTACACACTATCAGACTAAATTCCGACTGTTTCAACTGTCCAAAACGCGGTGACGTAAAACACTACGACGACCCGAAAAAAATGAAGTTCAATGCTTCCGAGCATGCGTTGACTTGATTCTGAGCATGCGTGGATTTTTTTCCGATGGAGTTCCACACAGACGATCGGAATTTCCTATCGTTTTTTTTTTCATCAGAAATTTTTTAAATATGTACTATTTTTTAACACTGATGGGGTGCACACACAATCGTTTTTCCCGATGAAAAAAGTCCATCAAACTTTTTTCATCGGAAAAAACGATTGTGTGTGGCATAAGACATAGGAGGTGCATGGGGAGCTGAAACAAGGGTTTTCCAACCTCTCCAAGGGATTCTTCCACCAGCCCCCCTGCCCAAGGAGACTCTCGTCATAGTAATTCCTTTATTTTAAATAGCTGTCCAAAAGGAGGGGTAACCGACAGGAAAAACGGAACAGAGGACTTTGGTTCCTGAAAAGGGATAATCCATTCAAATGAGAGACTGTTGGGAAGTATGCCTAAGGGTCCTTTCACACGGAGCGGACCGTTTTTCGGTCCGCTCCGTGTGTCCGCCGGCTCAGCGGAGATCATCCGTAGATCCCCGCTCAGCTGTCGGTGGACAGGGCGGTCCCTGCACACTGTGCAGGGACCGCCCTGTCTCTCCTCCGCTCTCCCCTATGGGGAATCGGATGAAAATGGCCCGTTTGTCCGTATTCATCCGATCCGTTCCGCCAGACGGAAGAAAAATAGGGTTTCTTCCGTCCGAAAAACCGGATCCAGATGGACGCGGATCATTGTGGACGTTAGCGGATGCATCATCCGCTAACGAAAACGACCCCATAGGCATCCATTACAAGTCCGTAAACGTAAAAACGGACAGACGGAGGCGGACATGTGAAAGCGGCCTAAGGCAATAGCCTACGAATAATCACTCAGAAGAGAAAATAGCATAAAACTATAGACTAAACACTTTTAACCAGAAATAATATTAGTCTTAGAACATTCAAAAAGAAAAGAAAAGTAGTCTAAAACTATAAAATTAATACATTCAACCAAAAATAACCTAAAACATTAGTCTTAGAACATGTAATGAGAAGGGAAAATAACCTACATTTTTGGTACTGCAGTTCAGAAATACAGATAAGTCACCCACATGCCCCTCCTTTTTAGGACTGGACAGTGAAGGATCAGAATGGCAGACCGATGAGCTCATCCCTCTGCTCACTCTGTCACCGTTATGCTTAGCATGCAACGCACATGATCGTCTCCTCCCAGTCTAAGTTCTGTTAGGCAGAGGATTACATGAAGCTATTACCAGGCCAAATTGTAGTTGCATTTAAAATACATTTAATTCTTTTTTTTTAATGAATACATAACTGAATTACCCAGTGTTTCTCGGCAACTGCCTGTAATAAAGCTTTAAGGGAATCCGCAGAGACAGAATTACAGGATCGGCTGATTTGGATTTTTGTTTTTAAAGGTGCAGACTCAATGATTTTCATCTTGATCCTAACTTAAAAACAGCGATTTCTTTTCTGAATATGCGGATGTTTGTCACATCTGCATAATGAGCATTTTATATATTGACCCCTTTTTGTCACTGACCTGATGCAACAAGGATTTCTGACTTTCCTGACTTACATACTTATTTATTGAAGCCAGGTGGGTGGGATTATAACAGCCATAAAACTAGCATTTCCAGGTGGAGGTCAGCAAATCTTTTTTCTCTTGTGAAGTGAAGTGACTGGACTACACAGAGGTGAAACAAATCCTCCTACATACATTCATCTGCATTCTTCTATTCTCTACATCTGTTCAAGGTTCAGAGTTCATAAAGCTTGCCTGGGTTTTCAGAAAACAGGGGGCGGGGATGCTGCAGGGCTCAGGAGAGCTTTAAGAGCTGATTGGAGGGAAGGGACACCCCCTCCTTCACACAGTAACAGCTGTGTGCTGGGGATCCCTCCCCCTTTTTTGCTCTTGGAAAACGTGTCAGAACTGACTCATGCTGATAGCAGAGGAAGGAAGCAGCAGACAGAAATGACACTTAGTGCTCTGGATAAAAAAAAGTACACTCTATAGAGGGATATGCGTTGTTCATATTTTGTGTCTGAGGTTTACAATCAAAGGGCCAGATTCATGAAGAGTTAGGCTGGCGGATCCAGTGATCCGCCAGCCTAACTGTCACTTTAAGCCGGCGTTTCTGTTTTCTATAACCAGAAAACAAGAAACGCCGGGTTGGAGTTCCGATGCGATCGGCGTAATTGAATTTCGCCATCGCATCGTTACTTCAACTTAAAAATGGCGCCGGGGGCATTCCCGCTGATTAACGCTGAAAAAATATGTTAATCAGCGGGAGTCGGAAATTCACGATCGTTTTCGGGCGCGACGCAGTGACTTTACGACGTTTCCGGAAGCGATACGCGGCGTAAAGATAAAGCAGCCCCCTAGTGGAATATCCTATGTTAGGTATAGCCGTCGTCATCGCGTCGGAAAAAAAACAAATCGCGTCGTTTGCGTAAAACATTCATGAATGGGGACGTGACGTCATTGACGTTCACTGACAGAACTTGGAGCATGCGCACTGGGATGCATTGACACTCGACGCATGCGCAGTACGTTCGCCGCGGGATCGCGCTTATTTTAAATAATACACGCCCCGTACCCGCCCAATTTGAATTCCGCCGGCTCATTTGCGATACGCTGCCGCAACTTTAGGAGCAAGTGCTTCATGAATAACAGCACTTGCTCCTAAAATTTCGCCAGAGTAACGTAAATGAGATGCGTTACTCCAGAGCAAAGATGCTCCCATCTACCTGAATCTGGCCCAATGTGTTTTTTTATGTTAATGTGTTCTCTGCAATAAGATAAAAAGCCCTCTGTGTGCAGCAGCAGCCCCCCTAATACTTAACTGAGCCCCGTCTCTATCCAGCGATGTCCACAAGTCAAAGAAATATTGGAACCCAATAAGGAGTGCCAGCCCGGGCTCCCCTCCGTGGGATACTTGAAGAAAAAGAAGAACGGCTGCACATCCAAAGGTTCCAAATGCCTTTATTGAGATCACGTGATGACACCAAGGACACCAGAAAACAGTTACGTATACGTGTTTCACACATATATCTTGTGCTTAATCATTAATGTCCACGAGTGCCTAGCAGTCCAGGACTCTCCTTTCTGATTGGCTGAGACATAGCTCCCACTGCTGTCAATCAAAGTCAGTTAACCAATCAGGACAAAGAGGGGGCAGGGCTGAACCGTGGCTCCATGTCTAAATGGACACAGGAAGCTGTGACTCGGGTGCCCCCATAGCAAGCTGCTCGCTGTGGGGGCACACAACAAGAGGGAGGGGCTAGAGGAGAACTATAGAGGGACCCGAGAAGAGGAGGATCTGGACTGCCCTGGGCAAAAGCACTACAAAGAGCAGATAAGTATGACATGTTTATTATTTTTATAGAAAAAAAATGTGAATCAAAGCGGAGTTCCACCCTTAAAACCACTTTGTTTCATCCTATCCAGCATACTCGCGTCAGCGCCAGTATGCTGTTTTTTTTTTTTTTATTCCATGTACTTACTTTATAATAGATCATGTAATTTTGGGCGCACCGCGGTATGTCGCCGCTATAAGGCGTCACGCCTTTCCGGAAACAGCCGATTAGCGTTCGGCTCTTCTCGGCGCCTGCGCACAGACCCAGGAGCTGACTGCGCAGGCGCCGTATATAGCCGCGTCACGCCCTCCGAAAAAAGCCGAACTAGGAACGGCTATTTACGGCGCCTGCGCAGTCAGCTCCTGGGTCTGTGCGCAGGCGCTGAGAAGAGCCGAACGCTAACCGGCTGTTTCCGGAAGGCGTGACGCCTTATAGCGGCGACATACCGCGGTGCGCCCAAAATTACATGATCGACACCTCTGCAGCCAAGGGTTCGGATCCCGGTCTCGGCTACATGTGAATTGAGTTTGGTGGTCTCAGCCCGGCTCCCGGTGGGTGTGCTATGCAAGGTACGCCTGTGCTTAGTACGCCCACCCCCCCCCCCCACAAAAAACACCACACTTGCACGCACACAAAATTGGTTTAAAAAACACATGCACTTTGGCCATGCGGTCTCTTAAAATAAAGAGAGGCGAAGGACCTACGGGGCTGGCTGGGTGGGCTAGGCCCTCTCACTCCCTCATAGGGGGAGTCCCTCTGCCCCATTGGGGTCCCGTTGGGCCCCAGTTGGGCTCCCAAGAGGAGCAGGTAGGGCAGGGTGAGTGGGAGGCCCCCCTTTACACCTGCCATTGCCACCAGGGGCATGGAGAAGGATGGCGATTGCCTCCGGGGGGAGGGTCTGCCTACACCCAACTCCTGCAGTCCGGCTCCTCTCTCTCGAGTTCACGCACAAAAATACACTTAAAAAAAAAAAAAAAAAAAAAAAATTACATGATCGATTATAAAGTAAGTACATGGAATAAAATTTAAAAAAAAACAGCATACTGGCGCTGACACCAGTATGCTGGATGGGATGAAACAAAGTGGTTTTAAGGGTGGAACTCCGCTTTAATATAACGTACATATATACGGCAGATAAGTATGTTACTGACTCGGCTGGCTGAAGTAGCCAGAGTCACAGAAGGTGATTTATCATGGTTTGCCTCTTTTTTAGAAAACCGATCACAAACAGTGAAATTGGGACCTTTCACTTCTGGAAAACGCACGGTGTCATGTGGAGTCCCTCAAGGATCACCCCTGTCACCGGTGCTCTTCAACATCTATCTTCGCCCTCTCTTTGAAATCATCAGTAGTCAGCAACTACTTTATCACTCATATGCAGATGACACGCAACTATATTTCCGCATCTGCAACAAAAAGGATCATCATCTCAGTTTAGAGAATTGTCTCTCTTTGATAGAAAACTGGATGACTAAGAGTTATCTCAAACTCAACAATTCCAAAACAGAACTTCTTCTGTTTCATGCAAGTCGCAAGAGTCAACTGGCAACAACCTGGACACCTCCGCCCATGTTTGGCCAGATCATCACCCCTAGCTCCAAAGTCAAAAGTCTCGGGGTCGTCTTTGACTCCTACATGACAATGGACGCACAAATAGGGTCAGTAGTCAGCGGATCTCACCATCTGCTGCGCCTACTACGCAGACTTATTCCATTTATTCCCAAAAAAGACGTAGCAGTCGTGGTGGGATCAATTGTGAACTCCAGACTGGACTATGCAAATGCCCTTTACCTCGGACTCCCCAAGTACCAAATCACTCGTCTGCAAACCGTTCAAAATACGGCCGCCAGACTGGTGACTGGGAAAAAACCCTGGGAATCCATCTCACCTTCACTAAGAGCCCTTCACTGGTTGCCAGTAAAAGACAGAATTGCTTTTAAAGCACTCTGTCTGATGCACAAGTGCATCCATGGGAATGCACCGCAATATCTTTGCCAAAAAATAGAAGCCCACAATCCCAATCGCGTTCTGCGATCCACCGACCAAAATCTGGTCAAGGTACCCAAAGCCAGATACAAGTCCAAAGGAGAAAGAAGGTTTGCTGTCCAAGGTCCCAGGCTATGGAACGCTTTACCAACCAGCATTCGGTTGGAGGTAAACCACCTGACCTTCAGAAGACAGATTAAAACTCTGCTCTTTTGATGTCAAGAGAGACTAAAAACAACAAGCGCCCAGAGGCGATTCAGTTCGCATGTGCCGCGCTATATAAGTTTTTCATTCATTCATTCATTCAGAACAATTGGCACTACCGTGTACCCAATCCTGCATATTTTTTTGCACTGATCACTGATCACTGGTCCCAAAAATTGTCAAACATGTTAGTTAGTATTCGACTGCCCGCAGCAATATCGCAGTTAAAAAAACGAGTCCACGGTTATCATCATCAGGAAACTCGCCCTGGGGAGAGGAGGAAGAAACCCAATGGAGTGCACGGAGGTAGGAAGTGGCTATAAAAAGGGTACAGGAGATCAGCAGCATAAAGATGCAACATAGGATGAAAAGAAAATGACATGAGAGTATTGTATGGAAAAGATTGGCAATTATTTATGATGCATGGTGTTTTAGTAAACTAAATGTCATTTGGTCAGAGTTTGCCTTTAATTAAGGTACAGAAATAAAATTCCATGTCCAGAACAAACAGCGTGTGACATGCCAACTCACACGCAGCACCAGTTCAGCCTGACAAACGTTATCATGTTTAACAATCTGGTCATCGCTGATCGATGGCGGCAGACCCCAGACACTGAGCTCCAAAAATAGCGCATTCCTTGTGCCGTTATCCCCTTTTTTGGAAAGAGAGGTCTCTCCGTCACTGTCTGCCTTTCAACCTGAATATTTTCTTGTGTCAGAATGAATGAGCATTTTTCATGCATCTTCATAAATCAACATTTTGTTCCCATACGACAAAAAAAAAAAAAAAAGTCTATTTATCCTCTGTGAGTGCGCCCCCCCCCCCCCCCCCCCACCTTCCCTCCTACCCCAGGAGACAGGCATCTGGATTTAATTTGATATTTGCTTAATAGAAGGATATGTCTCAGCAGTGTCAAGCTGTACGCTGATTAGGACGACGGTATGATTGCTGTCTGCTCCTGCGATCATAGGCTTGTCGCTATTGACATGCTTGTCATTTTCGGGGGGCTGCACAGATAAGGAGATTTTATGAGACAGATTTTTTATTTTTTTGCCATGTGTTCTGCACTCCTACACTAGGGAATCCTAGCAGCGTTAATTAGCGGGACAAAGTCATTATATTGGCAGAAATTGTCTGCAGCGACTACCGTCAAGCGGTGGAAGGGTAGCGCTTCAGTGGCTTTCCTCTGATGTCACTAAAGCAATTATGGCCCTTTGTTTAATAAGGCGGAAAACAAGACTCTGAGAGCAGTAGGACATAGCAACCGATCAACACTCAGCTTGAGGCTTATTATTACCTTAATGGCTGAACATACCTGTTTATATTTATTAGACGGAAGCAGGGGTGATGGGTTCTCTGCTGGTGGCTCCAGGTACTGCACCCCTGACATTAAAAATCACACTATGGGCCAGATTCAGGTAGAGTTAGGCTGGAGTATCAGTGATACTCCAGCCTAACCGTCACTTTAAGCCGGCGTTTCTGTTTTCTGTAACCAGAAAACAAGAAACGCCGGGTTGGAGTTCCGATGCGATCGGCGCAATTGAATTTCGCCATCGCATCGCAACTTTAATTTAAAAATGGCGCCGGGGGCGTTCCCGCAGATTTACGCCGAAAAAATATGTTAATCAGCGGGAATCGGCAATTCACGATCATATTCGGGCGCGACGCAGTGACTTTCCGACGTTTCCGTAAGCGATACGCGGCGTAAAGATAAAGCAGCCCCCTAGTGGAGTATCCTATGTTAAGTATAGCCGTCGCCATCGCGTCGAAAAAAATAATAATCGCGTCGCTTGCGTAAAACGTCCATGAATGGGGATTTGACGTCATTGACGTTCACTGACAGAATTTGGAGCATGCGCACTGGGATGCATTGACAGTCGACGCATGCGCAGTACGTTCGCCGCGGGATCGTGCTTAGTTTAAATAATACACGCCCCGTACCCGCCCAATTTGAATTCCGCCGGCTCATTTGCGATGCGCTGCCGCAACTTTAGGAGCAAGTGCTTCATGAATAACAGCACTTGCTCCTAAAATTTCGCCAGAGTAACGTAAATGAGAAACGTTACTCCAGAGCAAAGATGCTCCCATCTACCTGAATCTGGCCCTATATGGCCAAATGTTTGTGGACACCTAACCCCTTGCATGTAACAAAATGTTTCTTAACGTGTATGGCACTCTGCTTATGTGTTTTTTTTTATTATTATTTGGATTGCATGGTGTGGGGCTTCCAGGCTACTCTTAAATCAAGGGGAGGATGTGTGGCTGATAGGGGGGGACCACCAGTCCTCCTGTAGGGAGGACTGTTGTTCCCCCTGGTGGTCCCAGGCTTACAAGGGGGCCCAAACACCAGAGGGAAGTGGGGGGAAATTACAGGATGCCCTGTGCAGCTCTTGGCAGCAGCTGAAAACCCTCCCGCCAACTTTTAGCTGTTGCAGGGAGAGACACAGACACAACTGCTGGCTTCCTTGTCCTGTTAAAAAAAATAAAAAACGGTATTGTTTTAATCAAACATCGTATAAAAATAATTTGTAAAAATTGTAAAAAAAAAATATATATTTATTTTTAAAAAAATTATAAAAAGTTTTTGTTGAAAGAACAATGAAAACTGTTTAAAAAAGGGCTAATTCACACAGCTTTTCTGTTATCTGTGTATATTTATTGTGAATATGTTTTTTATATATATATTTGGGGGGGGCCCTGCCAGATAGGCTGTACGGGGCCCTGTGATTTCTAACAGCAGCCCTGTGTGTGGCCCTTAGGTTCTTTCTTCCCTTTGGGGCTCTCACTTTGGGAGAGCCCCTCATCAGGGGTGGACTGACAACTCATGGAGCCCCATGGCAATAGGAGATTATGGGGCCCCCGGGCGATAGGAGATTATGGGGCCCCCGGGCAATAGATTATGGGGCCACACAGTATACACACACATACAGTATACATACACAGTATACACACACTGACACACAAGTTACACACACAGTACACACACACACACAGAATATTCATACACACACTGAAAATGTACTTGAGAGGCGGGGCAGCTATAATCTTGTGATTGTTTTTAAAAACACAGATTTTTACATACTGTCCCTGGTTTTACTGAGGTTGGCAACCCTGATGGGGCCCCCTAGTGGCATGGGGTCCTCGGACAGTGCCCGAATGGTCAGTCAGCCCCTGCCCCTCATCTAATACTTCAATACTGGTAGACCATGAGTAGTGGTGTCCACCAAGCCTTTTGGCTAGGTGGACCTAAATGTGCATCCCATGAGGAGTCTTGTGCAGTAGGGGGCCAGGGAAGGTCCTTATTTTTGCAGAGTGACATGGCTCTGGCCAATCACAGCGCTGGAGCTCGCGAACCTGGAAAAAACTCAGGGAAAGATGTCGCAGCGGTGTGCGGGGGCCGCTGCAACAGCTTTGTTTTAAGGTATTTCATAATGAACTAGTGTGCATACTAGCTTATTATGCCTTTGTCTTGTAAGTTGTTTTTTGGGGGGAATTTATTTTCTGAGGTTTACAACCTCTTTAATAGCATCATAAGCCCCTGGTCAAAGTAATAGACTGGGCCCCCCTACCAGCCTGCCCCAATTTATGCACATACTCTCAAAAATTTAAGTATAAATAGATATAATTAAACATATATGTATTAGTACTTGCAGTAAAAAAAAAAAAAACTAATAGGAAAATGGGGGGGGGGGGGCAGAATGGCACAGTACTGGGATCGGGAGGGCACAGTACAGGTTCTGGGATTCTGCCCGGGACATGGCCCTTCCGGGACAGCTTAGTAAATAGCGTGACTGTCCTCTCAAATCTGGGAGTATGACAAGTATGATGTAATGCAAGATTATCATGGGTTCCCCATCCACCTGCTCAGGGGTGCCCCTTCATTAAGGCAGCCCTGTCTAATGGAGGCTTCTAGCTTGCCCTGTGGTGTGGGGCATAAGAACTAACTGGTATTCACCAGAGCTACTGATGGTGGAGATGGGTTTTGGTGGGTGCTAGTGGCAGGTCACTGTCCTCAGGATCGCCCCACCAGGAGGATAGCAAGTTATGGTGCAGTAGCAGATATGCAACAAGTAGAAGCCCAATTGGTAAACAAGAAAACGTCAGTAAGAAGTGGTTGAAGGCTGAGATCAAGTGGAAGCTTATTTGAGGGGCAAGCCAAAGGTCAGTAACAAATAGTTTCAGGTTGAGATCAAATGGAAGTGTAGCTGAGGAACAAGCCAAGATTGGTAATAAAGATGCGGACAGCAGCAGGAACATAAGGAGCAAGATATTGACTGGAGAATAATCTGGCAAAAAGGAAATACAAAGGCATAACCATGGGCGTCTGCAGAACTTTTTTTCGGGGGGGGGGCTATATTTATATGGGCAGGGTATGCCTGGCCTGAGTAATTTTTTCCAATACAAAGCGATGCTGAATTATCTCTTATATAACACATATATCTTTCCAGGCCAGGCGTACTACCAGTCCATGATCATATACATATAGCCTAGAGAATGTACATATTTTTATATTGCAATGTATTGCAATACATCCGTTGTGGCCATATTTTGATCTTGATGAAAACGACCTATACAGTGAGTGAAGGAGATGGATTATCAATTAAAGTAGGGTGACCAGATGTCCCCGGTTTCCGTGGACAGTCCCCGAATTGAGGACAATGTCCCCGGGCCAAGTCTGTCCCCGGTTTTGTCCCCAGATTTGATTTGAACAGGGGCTGCAGTGATTCTGCATTTCTGGGTATTGGAGCTAATCATCGGCTCCGACAGACTCGATGTCCATCGGTACCCGCTCATCTTTATGTACACAGGCAGCACGGTGGTCTGGCTATGTAAACAAGGCAGATTGCTGTTCTGTCAGTATGCAAAGCAGGTACAGGGATCTATGCCTTTCCTTAGTAAAAGCATCTCCCCCACAGTAAAAAAACACTTGTTAGGCACACATTTAACCGTTTGATTGCCCTATATGTTATCCCATTCCCAACCAGCGTCATTACTACAGTGACAGTGCATATTTTTAGCACTGATCATTGTATTGGTGTCACTGGTTCCCACAAAGTGTCACTTTGTGTCCGATTTGTCCGCCACAATATCGCGGTCCAGCTAAGAGACGCTTACTAGTAAAAAAAAAATGTCCCCAGATTTCATTTTAAAAATCTGGTCAATCTGGCTGCCTGCCTGTGTACAGTTGGACAGCTATTACTGGAAAGATATGTCTGTGTATCTTAAAGGGGTTGTAAAGGTACAATTTTTTTCCCCTAAATAGCTTCCTTTACCTTAGTGCAGTCCTCCTTCACTTACCTCATCCTTCCATTCTGCTTTTAAATGTCCTTATTTCTTCTGAGAACAATCACAAGATTATACCTGCCCCGCCTCTCAAGTACCTTTTCTGGAACTCCACACAGACATGCAAGGCTTTCTCCCTGGTGTGGAGTGTCGTGCTCGCCCCCCCCCCCCCGGACTACAGAAGAGTCAGGAAGCCCACTAACACACAGCTCCTTTCTCTATCTTCCACGCAGAGAGCGTCCTGACTCTCCTGTAGTCCAAGGGAGCCACCATTAGTAGTAAAAAAAAAAAAAAAAAAAAAATGTAATAAAAGTATCCCCTATTTTGTAAATGCTATAAATTTTGTGCAAACCAATCGATAAACGCTTATTGCAAATTTTTTTTAACAACAATAGGTAGAAGAATACGTATCGGCCTAAACTAAGGAAAAAAAAATTTTGATATATATTTTTGGGGGATATTTATTATGGCAAAAAGTTAAAAATATTGAATTTTTTTCAAAATTGTCGCTCTATTTTTGTTTATAGCGCAAAAAAAAAAAAAAAAAAAACGCAGAGGTGATCAAATACCATCAAAAGAAAGCTCTATTCGTGGGAAAAAAAGGACGTTAATTTTGTTTGGGAGCCGCGTCACACGACCGCGCAATTGTCAGTTAAATCATCGCAGTGCCGAATCGCAAAAAAGGGCAAGGTCCTTAACCTGCATATTGGTCCGGGTTTTAAGTGGTTAAAGGGGTTGTAAAGGTACAATTTTTTTTTCCCGAAATAGCTTCCTTCACCTTAGTGCAGTCCTCCTTCACTTACCTCATACTTCCATTTTGCTCTGAGAAATCCTCACTTCCTGTTTTTCTGTCTGTAACTACACACAGTAATGCGAGGCTTTCTCCCTGGTGTGGAGTGTCGTGCTTGCCCCCCTCCTTTGGACTACAGGAGGGTCAAGACGCCCACTAACACACAGCTCCTTTCTCTATCTGCAATGTAGAGAGTGTCCTGACTCTCCTGTAGTCCAAGGAAGGGGGTGAGCACGACACTCCACACCACGGAGAAAGCCGTGCATTACTGTGCGGCGTTACAGACAGAAGAACAGGAAGTGAGGATTTCTCAGAAGAAATAAGGACATTTAAAACCTCATGGAAGGATGAGGTAAGTGAAGGAGGACTGAACTAAGGTAAAGGAAGCTATTTAGGGAAACAAAATTGTACCTTTACAACCCCTTTAACATACACAGACATATCTTTCCAGTAATAGCTGTCCAACTGTACACAGGCAGGTAGCCAATCCCTGAAGAGGAGCGGCGGAATGCCCGAGCTGCCAAGCCTTCTTATCCGATGATCTGTGTCGGTGGTGAGGGAGGGACATCAGATGTGTCAGGACAGAAAGCAGCCGGCTGACTCAGAAAAAAGTTAGCAGCGGCCACAGCGGCCACTGCATCTGGCAACTACAAGACCTTCTTGAGGATTCCGGTGGGGGGGGGGGCAGTTGGTCCCCCTTGCCCTACCTGCAGATGCTGTGAGCATAACTTAAATAGGAAGCTGAATAAGCAGTTCAAGGTTCACCAGAGACAATATAGAAAGTAAGTTTGTTCAAGGCAGGGCACTGTCCAGCATCTCAGGTGGCTCAGCAAGAAGACCTACAGCTACACACAGCAGGGGTCCTGTATTCAGATCCAGGCCCATTCCTAACCCCGTCATCACAATCTGTGATGCTTAGTTCTTGTCAAGATTGTCACTGTATGCTCCTCTTTGGCCTCTAGGATATACCAAACTTGTCTGTCTCCATCAACCCCCATTCCTTCTTTCCAGTGTTAATTCATCCCTCCCCCCCCCCCACCCCCCTCTGATAACAGAAGTCAAACTATATTACATCTTCACAATCTGCACAGTAATAATAGAGCAGCCAGAAAAACACTCATTAGTATGACTCATCGACGCGTTTCTCACACATATAATGAGTTTGTAACACATACTCATAGTATGCCGTGTGTTATCTTTAAAGAGTCCCCCCGGACAAAATAAATACTAGGAACAAGTAAAACTGAGAGTTTTTCATTTCTTCACAATTTTGGCGAAAACTGAGATTTCTGTAAACCTTTTCAATTTTAGGAAAATGCAAGTCAACCTGGGAACCTTCTCTACATCCATTCAAATGGCTGCATTTATAAAGCTTGTCTGAGATTTCTGAAAAAGGCAGGTAGAGAGCTGAAGTTACACTCTGCAGATCTCTGAGGAGAGCTACATTGTACTCATTTACCAGAAAATAAATAAAAACAGTACATGTCCTTTATTAACCGCTTGTCTCACACACATTTACGTCAGCAGAATGGCACGGGCAGGCAAAGCAATGTATATATACATTGCTTTGAAGCTTCCCCCCTAGCGGTCTCCGTGACTGAGCCCGCGGGACCCGCAGACTCGATTTCCGGTTGGGTCACGGAACGGCAGATCTGCCATTCTCCCTGTTCTGCCTAGTGACATCTCCCTGTTCTGCCTAGTGAGACTACACTGATTACCTGCTCCCTCTCATCGGGAGAAGCAATCAGTGACATGTCATGGTAAGCCACGCCCCTAACAGTTAGAATCACTCCCTAGGACACACTTACCCCTTCCCTGCCCCCTACTGGTTAACTCCTTCACTGCCAGTCAGATTTATAAAGTAATCAGTGTGTTTTTATAGCACTGATCGCTGTATAAATGTGAATGGTCCCAAAATAGCATCAAAAGTGTCCAATGTGTCCGCCATAATGTCGCAGTCACGATAAAAATCGCTGATCATCGCCATAACAAGTAAAAAAATTTTATAATAAAAATGCCATAAAACTACCCCCTATTTTGTAGACACTATGGCCCAGATTCAGAAAGCAATTACGCCTGTCTAACTGGTGTTAGACAGGAGTAATTTCAAATTTCGCGCGCCGTATCACTAGTTTGAATCCTCAAACCATGATACGGCGGCTTCGGGCTTCGATCCGAGAGGCTTACGTCTTCGTAAGCCTTCGGATCTACGCTGCGATATTTTTGCGGCCGCTGGGAGGAGTTCGCGTCGTTTTCATGCGTCGGGATATGCAAATGTGTTTTTACGGCGATCCACGAAGATACGAGTGGTCTTCGCAATCGCTTTCGTCTATTTTTTTTACGTACTGTTAGACCAGCTTTTTGCTGGTCTAACGGTACGTAGCCCATGTTAAGTATGGCCGTCGTTCACGCGTCGAATTTTTTTTTTATTTTTTTTTTTTACGTAACTCGTTCGGGACTAGGATTGTCCGTAAACGACGCTACTCAAACAACGAATGACGTAACGACGTGTTTTCGCGCAATGCACTGCGGGAAATTTGCGAACGGAGCATGCGCAGTTCGATCGCCGCGGGAACGCGCCTATTTTAAATGCTTCACGCCCCCTACTCGCGCAGATGGATTGCGACGGGAGAAATACACTACGCCGCCGTCGTTTACTGGACAAAATCTACCTGGATTCCACGTAGAGCCAGGTAAAATACGGCAGCATAGTGTATTTCTGATACTCTACGAGAATCTAATTCTCTGTGAATCTGGGCCTATAACCTTTGTGCAAACCAATCAATATACGCTTATTGCAATTTTTTTTACCAGAAATATGTAGAAGAATACGTGTCGGCCTAAACTGAGAAAAAATGTGCTTTTTTAAAAAAAAATTGAAGGTTTTTATTATAGCAAAATGTACAAAATATTGCTTTTTTTAAAAATTGTCGCTCTATTTTTGTTTATAGGGCAAAAAATAAAAACCCACAGAGGTGATCAAATACCACCAAAAGAAAGCTCTATTTGTGGAAGCCACGTCGCATGACCGCGCAATTGTCAGTTAAAGCGACACAGTGTCGAATTGCAAAAAGTGACCTGGTCATTTGTCAGCCAAATGGTCTGGGGCTGAAGTGGTAAAAAAACAAAAACAATGTCCCCTGATGTAGTTCCATTGTCAACCATGGCTACCACCTACCAGAAGAACTGGGAAAAAAGAAGCTCTGCACTTGTCGAAGCCTTGACCACAGAGTGCCTGTTTTTCCGGGTGGCAGTTCTTAAAGGGGTAAGGGATAAAGCCACCTGGTGACATCACTTGTTGGCCCCATCCCCTTGTGACGTCACTGACAGGAGCATGCTGCAGCAGGTTCTATACAATTGTACAGATTCGCCACTTTACAGACTAAGGGGACCCCCAGGCACTATATTTAACCACTTCAGCCCCAGAAGGTTTTACCCCCGTCCTGCCCAGGCAAAATTTCAGCTTCCGGCACTGCGTCGCTTTAACTGACAATTCCGCGGTCGTGCGACCTGGCTCCAACACAAAATGTATGTCCTTTTTTTCCCACAAATAGAGCTTTCTTTTGGTGGTATTTCATCGCCTGTGCGGTTTTTATTTTTTGTGCTATAAACAAAAAAAGAGCGTAAATTTCGAAAAAAACACAATATTTTTAACTTTTTTACGCAATAAGCGTATGGTGACTGGTTTGCGCCAAAGTTATAGCGCCTACAAAATAGGGGACATAATTATGATTTTTTTTTATGATTTTTTTTTACTAGTAATGGCGGCGATCTGCGATTTTTTTTTATACATTATGGCGGACACATCGGACGCTTTTGCCACATTTTTGGGACCATTCACATTTATTCAGTGATTAGTGCTATAAATATGCACTGATTACTGTATAAATGTGACTGGCAGGGAAGGGGTTAACCACTAGGGGGCAGGGAAGGGGTTAAATGTGTAGCCTAGTGAGTGTTCTAACTGTAGGGGAAGGGGGGTGACTGGGGGAGGTGACTGATCTTTGTCCCTATGTACAAGGACACACCATCAGTCTCCTCTCCCTGACGGAGCTCCACGTCCCTGCTTAGTTACTGGGCAATCGCGGGTGCCCGGCGGTGATTGGTGGAGCCGGGCACACGCATCGAGTTCCCAGCAAAACGGCGCGCGCGCCCCCTAGCGGCTTTAAAAGCCGAGGACATCATATGACGTCCTGTCAGAACAACTGAGTTACCTTGCCGCCATCAATTGACGGCGGCTGGTAGATAAGTGGTTAAAGGAATTTTCATTTTTATCGTTTCATTTTAAGCATCATTAAAATCACTGTTCCTTTAAAGCCGATCATTTATAAAATATATAGCATTAATACATGTCCCCCAGGGCAGTACCTGGACCCCCATACCCCTTTTATGGGCAATAACTTGCATATAAGCCTTCAAAATGGGGACTTTTGATTTTTTATGTTCGGGTCCCACAGAATTTTTTCCCTGTTCGGGAGTGGAAACTGAACACGGGGTGTTCAGCCCAACTCTGTTTATTAGTAATATACTGTACACTACATATTACATGTATGTATATTACTAATACATTTATTAATTATATAAAAATGCATAGGTGTGAATCTGGTCTTATAGGAACTTCAGAACAAAAGGTGTTCTTTGGAAAACAGCCACGGCCCGAGTAGAAAGGCCTGTCCATGCCACAGAAAGGGACCCTTGATGTCTGTGTGGAAGCAGGGATCTCTCTGTAGAGGTCTGACATGCTCCCCTGATAAAACAAACCAGATCTAGAACCCCCCCCCCATCAATCAGCAGCGATTTTAAGTTTTGCTGACTGCAGAACTGAATCTCTGACCCAACAGGAGCATGTAGGACCTCTGCAGAGAAACCACTGAGTGTGAATCCTTATCTAGAGTGTTCTGGCAGGGTAGAGGCTTTTCTATTCAAGATGTGTCTGCTTTCCATTTTGTCTTGACGTGGCTGTAATGTATTTAGTCTTACTTTAAGCAAATAATTCAGAGACTGCGGAATGCAAGGCTGTCATGCGTTCCCAGTCGTAGTACCCGTTACAATACGGATTCCTCTCTATTTCTTCTGGATGGTGTCTATGGGCTACATGTCTGGGCTGGCTTCCATCTTACTATAATCACTATTCTTATGCCGCGTACACACGATCATTTTTTGTGATGAAAAAAAACAACGTTTTCTGTGAAGTAAAAAACAACATTTTTGAAACGTCACTTTTCAAAGACGATGTTGCATACACACCATCGTTTTTTTCACAAAAAGCGAGGTTACGTTCACCACTCTTTTCCATTGAAGCTCGTTCATAACTAGCTTCTGGTCATGCGCGGGTTGAAAAACGTCGTTTTAAACGACGTTTTTGCTACACACGGTGACTTTTTGTGAAACAAAAACGACGTTTTGAAAAACGACACAAAAAATTCAAGCATATTGGAATTTTTTTTGGGTCGTTTTTTTGAAGACAAAAAACGACGTTTTGCCCACACACGATCAATTTAAATGACGTTTTAAAAAACGACGTTTTTTTTTTCATCGCAAAAAACGACCGTGTGTATGCGGCATAAGGGATGTCTTTAGTGTTGATTGTCTGTTGTGAGTGGAGGAGATTAAAGTAAGCCACATCTGCCAATTTGCTCTGATAACCAGAGAAAGTCCCCAGGATTGAAGTTTGGTCCCGGGAAATGCCGCTATTTATTAGAATTGCAGTGTGAATATTCATCAAAGCTATTTACTGGTTGTAATGCTCAGAATCTCCATTCATTCTGTGTCTTATGGATGCTCCTCCATCCCCATACAAGTCAATAGCAGCTTGATGCAAGTAATACGGCTTATAAGGAGGTCAGATGCAGGTAACATTTTTTATTTATTTTTTACTTTTGCTTTTAACCACTTCACCCCGGAGGATTTGGCTGCTCAATGAAAGGGCCATTTTTTGCGATTCGGCACCGCGTCGCTTTAATTGACAATGGCACGGTCGTGTGACGTTGTACCCAAACAAAATTGACTTCCATTTTTTTCCCACAAATAGAGCTTTCTTTTGGTGGTATTTAATCATCTCTGCGGTTTTTATTTTTTGCGCTATAAATAAAAAAAGAGCGACAATTTTGAAAAAAACACAATATTTTGTACTTTTTGCTTTAATAAATATCCCCCAATTTTATTTTTAAAACAGCAATTTTTTTTCTCAGTTTAGGCTGATATATATTCTTCTACATATTTTTGATAATAAAAATCGCAATAAGTGTATATTGATTGGTATGCGCAAAACTTATAGGGGTAGATTCACATAGATCAGCGGATCTTTTGATCCGCGTGATCTATCTTTTTTACGATCCGCCTGCGCCAGTTTTTGAGGCAAGTGCTGTATTCAGAAAGCACTTGCCTCGTAAGTTGCCCTGGCGGATCGTAAATCCCCCGGCGGAATGCAAATTCCGCGGCTAGGGGGAGTTTACTATTTAAATCACGCGCGTCCCCGCGCCGATCGTACTGCGAATGCGCCGCCGTCTAAATTTCCCAGCGTGCATTGCCTCAAATGACATCGCAAGGACGTCATTGTTTTCGACGTTAACGCTATTAACGTATGGCCGTATTCCCGAACGACTTACGTAAACGACGTAAAAAATTCAAAATTCGACGCGGGAACGACGGCCATACTTAACATAGGATACGCCGCACTTACCCCGCATATAGCAGGGGTAAATATCCGCCGGAAAAAGCCGAAGGCAAACGACGTAAAAAAAAAAGCGACGGCCGGGCGTTCGTTTCTAAATCGGCGGTTCTCCTCATTTGCATATTCGTCGCGTATAATAACAGAAGCGCCACCTAGCAGACGGCGGGAGATTGCAGCCTGAGATCCGACAGTGTAACTCACTTACACCAGTCGGCTCTAAGGGAGATCTATGCGGAACCTGATTCGAGGAATCAGCCGCATAGATCCGAGCGTCGGATCTCACAGATACGACGGTGTATCAGTAGATACACCGTCGTATCTCTATGTGAATCTACCCCATAGTGTCTACAAAATAGGGGATAGATTTATGGCATTTTTTTTAAATATTATTTTATTTACTAGTAATGGCGGCGATTGTGGTTGGCAATGTTGTTTGGTAATGCACTAGGTGCGTACGCCTTCCTTCTTCGTTTATTTTTGTAGTACCAATTCGGGTTACCCCGTCTGAGGAGGGCTGTATCTGCCCAGTCTTGGAATTGCCGGTGTCCTTTCTTCTTACCACCACAGAGGACCTCTTAGCGGGGGAAGTTGCTGCTAACTTTTATATTGCAATATATGTTATTAAATGCAAGGATTTTAACCACTTCCCAATGGCCGTACGAATAAATGCGGCCGCTGGGTGCTGCTGAATCTCTGGCTGGACGCATATATGCGTCCAGCGCTCTTCCTGGCCACTAGAGGGCGCGCGCGCCGGCGGCGCGCACATGCCCGCTGCATTCCTGAGGTACCGATGCACGTGCCTGGCGGCCGCGATGTCCGCCAGGCAATCGCAATCGGCGGTTACAGGGACAAGGCATGGGACTCTGTGTGTAAACACAGAGATCCATGTCCTGTCAGGGGAGAGAGGAGACCGATCTGTGTCCCTTGTACATAGAGACACAGCATCGGTCACCTCCCCCAGTCACCCCCTCCCCCCACACAGTTAGAACACACCCAGGACACACATTTAACCCCTTCCATGCCCCCTAGTGTTAACCCCTTCACTGCCAGTCACATTTATACAGTAATCAGTGCATTTTTTTAGCACTGATCGCTGTATTAATGTGAATGGTCCCAAAAATGTGTCAAAAGTGTCCGATGTGTCCGCCATAACGTCGCAGTCCCAATAAAAATCGCAGATCGCCGCCATTACTAGTAAAAACAATTATAATAAAAATTAATAATAATTCTGTCCCCTATTTTGTAAGCGCTATAACTTTTGCGCAAACCAGTCGCTTATTGCGATTTTTTTTTTTTACCAAAAATATGTAGAATAATACGTATCGGCCTAAACTGAGAATCTTTTAAAAAAAAAAAAAATAAAAAAAATGGTAACAAGTAAAAAATATTTTTTTTTTTTCAAAATTGTCGCTTTTTTTTGTTTATAGCGCAAAAAATTAAAACCGCAGAGATGATTAAATACCACCAAAAGAAAGCTCTATTTGTGGGGAAAAAAGGACGCCAATTTTGTTTGAGAGCCACGTCGCACGACCGCGCAATTGTCAGTTAAAGCGACGCAGTGCCAGAAGCTGAAATTTCACCTGGTCAGGAAGGGCTATTCGTGCCCAGTAAGGAAGTGGTTAAAGCGGATGTCCGCTGGAAAAAAATATTAAAAGCCAGCAGCTACAAATACTGCAGCTGCTGACTTTTAATATTAGGACACTTACCTGTCCTGGAGTCCAGCGCCGTCCGCAGCAGAGGACGAGCGATCGCTCGTCACTCTGCTGCTCCCCCGCCATCCTCAGTGAGGGAACCAGGAAGTGAAGCGCTCCGGCTTCACTGCCCGGTTCCCTACGGCACTTGCGCGAGTCACACTGTGCCTGCCGATTGGCTCCCGCTGGGTACTGGGAGCCGAGTGTTCCCAGCACACAATAGGGGGGGCGGGAAGTGACGTTATGCCCGCAGTCTGCCCAAAACTATTGTGCCCAGAAGTGGGTGCAAATACCTGTCTTTAGAAAGGTATCTGCACCTCCCTCCCCCTGAAAGGTGTCAAATGTGGAGGGTTCCGATCAGCGCGAGTTCAACTTTAAGGTGGAGCTCCGCTTTAAGTACCTGAATTTAACATGGTATCTGCTTGTTGCCGCAGAGCTCAGGTTGGGAGAGGAAAAAGCAGCACAATAAGCCAATTAGGAGTATTGCAATGTAGAAAGAAAGCTAATAGCAGGACAAAAAAGAGTAACAGACATAAGCTCATCAGAGTGCTGCTTCTTCTTTCACTGTCCAGTCTCAGGTTGGGGTGGGGACCAATCCAGAGGACTGGATGCACAGAAACGCAAATCTTTTGGAAGGTAAAATGCATCTCCTGTATAATTAGTGGGATTGTTGAAGTTTCACATTAAAGCAGCAATGTGTCACATACAGTGACAACATTGCACTGTTGTTAAGGAGGTCCATGGGAAAAGTTGATGTTAATGATTATGCTAATTAGCATAGTTGTTGATGCTTGGACTTCCAGCAGAGACAGTGAGTCAGTCAACAGTAAGTAGAATCAAAGACAGATCTACATTTCTATACGCAGACAAAAAATATATATATAAATATATATTCCGTTCAAGCTGTGTTGCATACACCCTGTCACACTAAATTCCGACCGTCCTAAACGCAGTGACGTAAAACACTACAACAAGCCGAGAAAAATTAAGTTCAATGCTTCCGAGCATGCGTCGACTTGATTCTGAGCATAGCAGGAACAAAGATTGTCTCCGGACAGTCGCACTCTGAACAAATTGTAGCCTTTTATTAAAAGGACAGCACTACAAGTCACAGCAAAATAAAACCTGACTACTGACGGGTTTCGCACTGGAACTAGTGCTTAGTCATAACATTGATTCTGAGCATGCATGGCTGTTTTCTCCGTTGGAGTTCCACACAGACGATCGGAATTTCCCATAGGATTTTTTTCCATCAGAAAAAAATATAACATGATTTATTTCCGAACTCCTATGGGGCCCACACACAATAGGAATTTCTGATGAAAAAATCCAATATAAATGCAGCGTGCAAAGTAGATTCCCTCCTTACACCAGGCAATCCCAGTAGAGTCCCTTTTCACATCAGGTGTCCCCAGCGGAGTCCCTCTTTACACCAGATGACCCCAGTAGAGTCCCTCCTTACACCAGGCAATCCCAGTAGAGTCCCATTTCACATCAGGTGTCCCCAGCGGAGTCCCTCTTTACACCAGATGTCCCCAGTAGAGTCCCTCCTTACACCAGGCATTCCCAGTGGAGTCCCTCCTTACACCAGGCAATCCCAGTGGAGTCCCTCCTTACACCAGGCAATCCCAGTGGAGTCCCTCCTTACACCAGGCATTCCCAGCGGAGTCCCTCCTTACACCAGGCATTCCCAGCGGAGTCCCTCCTTACATCAGATGTGCCCAGTGGAGTCCCTCTTTACATCAGGAATTCCCAGCGCAGTCCCTCTTTACACCAGGCAATCCCAGAGGAGTCCTTATTACATTTCACGGGAATCGCGAAAACTGTGAAAAGGGTCTAAATCCCGGGAATGTCCTGGGAAATGCTGTACTGTAAACTGTATATATATATATATAAATATATATATATATATATATATATATATCATACGCATTGGACCACTCAGACTTTTTGTTTTCTTCTGTCACTCTTGTATTTTTCCATGTACTCTCACATCAGTGAAGAAACAATTTATGAGAGATCGCTATGGGTCACTATGTTTTCTTCACATTATTGTTACTTTCAATACCACTCTATAAGCTTTTTCGTCCCTTTGTTGTACATAGGCATCCATGTCTGAGCAGGAATGTCTGAGCAGCCCCTAATGTTTTGGTCTCCTGTAGCACATCGACCTTATATGATGAAGTAGACCAGTTGGCGATGCTGAGTCTATTCCTGTGACCTTGGTTACCGTGCGTCCCTGCCACCAAAAATATCTAATTTCGGCGCCAAACCAGAGCCATTTAGTTCTATTTAAAGCTTTTAGTTGTGGTTGCAACAAAAAATAAATGTTTACCTGAAAACTGAAATAATTCTATGAGAACCCCATTAACCACTTCAGCTCCGGGAGAATTGGCTGCTCAATAAATGGGCCATTTTTTGCGATTCGGCACTGCATCGCTTAAACTGACAATTGCGGGGTCGTGCGACGCTGTACCCAAACAAAATTGACGTTCTTTTTTTTTCCCCACAAATAGAGCTTTCTTTTGGTGGCATTTGATCATCTCTGTGATTTTTATTTTTTGCGCCATAAACAATAAAAGAGCGACAATTTTGAAAAAAACACAATATTTTGTACTTTTTTGCTATAATAAATATCCCCAATTTCTTTTTTAAAAAGCTAATTTTTTCTCAGTTTAGACTCTCACATCCCTGTTCTGCCTCTTGAGCCCACGATCGCTCATGGGCAGGGGATATGGCGACCACCGGTCACGAGCATCGGCACCACCGCGATGCAGCAGGCGCACGCACGCTTGCTATCCCGCTTTAAGGGACCAACGCACAGCTACGACGGTTCGCAGGATCGTGCCGACATGCCGCCGTTAGCAAGTGGTTAACCTTCATAACAAACTGTATATCACAGTATATATGATAAACTGTAAAGGTTTGATGGTTCTTTAAATTCTCTTTTTGTGTGTACGGTCTTTAGTTTATATGATTTTAAATTAAAGATTTAAATTTGATTTTTACTGAAAGCATACCAGCTTAGCTTTACAAGGAACAGTTAAAACACAAAGGATTCTCAGAGCAGCATACATAACAAAGGATTCCCGGAGCAGTGTGGGCTAACAAGAGATACAGCACAGCAGTAGCGTCCTGTCTTGAGGATGGCTTTCTGATCAAATTGAGCTGTTCCATAAGTAATTCATCACTGGTTGGACTCATTGAGGTTGATTTTTTACAGGCAAATAGGCTGTTCACTTTTCAGTGGAATTTATCCTTCAGTTTAGTGAATGTGGTGAAAATTCACAATCACATGCAAGGAAAATAAAAACAAAAACTGCAAAGTATTATCTGAATGAATGCGGTGGAGAGGGTAACATCACTGTCCCACCTTTCCACTTCATCCAATCAGAGAACACTTTGCATTTATTGAGAGGATGCTTAATGTTCTTTGATTGGTGCCTTTGCTGAGATAGCGGCCCCCTTGTTCACTAAGCAGCAGATCAGCTATCTGGCACAGGACCCCGAAGCAAGTGGAGATCACTGGCGTATTGGTGGCTACTACAGTGATGTCCAGCTTCCATAGGGATCTTCCACATACATACATACTTACTTTGGTCCATGCAGGATCAATGTAAATGTAAACTAAATATTTAGGAACATTTTAAAGCAATAGTAAAACCTTAATTAAATTTTTTTTTAAATGTTTCCTTTGTGACTCCTCCTACCTCTTCTGTGCATCAATACAAAAAACAAATGTCACTGCCCCTACCTATGACTGGTCTATACAGTAAGGAGCACTGGAAAAGGCGCGTATACATACAAAAACAACATAGAATATCCAAGCTCAAACTTACAGACTAATCAGCAACCAACCAAATTCACCGGTCCAACTGTATGCGTTAAAAACAGAGGTTTAGTGGCATGCATTTGCAAATGCATGTGTAAGCTGCAGGCCCCGTCAAGGCTCTCTGTGTACTGCAGTCCTAACTCTAAAATTTAAAGTCTCCTCAGTTGAAGCACATGCATGCTGATGAATAGATAAAGGGCAGCTGACTGGAGGTAGCCCAGCCCTCCTTAAAGGGGCAGGAGCACACTAAACACCCAGCACATAGAAGCAAGTTGGTTGCTGATTGGTCGGTAAGTTTGAGCTTGGATATTCTATGTTGTTTTTGTATGTATACACGCCTTTTCCAGTGCTCCTTACTGTATAGACCAGTCATAGGTAGGGACAGTGACATTTGTTTTTTATATTGATGTCATTGTGGTCAGGCAGCACACTGGAACCCTCTACGTAGCTTAAAGGAGTTGTAAAGGAAAACATTTTTTTGCCTAAAATTAATGTCTGCAAGGTAGACAGACAGAATAGTGTAATGATTCTGTTAACAAACGAGTAAATACCTATTACATTCCTTCATCTATATCACCTCCGGCGTTCTAGTTTATGTTCTCTCATTCACTTCCTGGTTTGCATCACTTGTTCATGTAAGAACTACATTTCCCAGTATGAATTGCGGCACGCCCAGTAATTCACACCTCCTTGAAGTCTCTAACACGTAGAGAGCGTCCTGCCACACAGATGAAATCATAACGATTGATTTCCTGACACAATTTCAGGATTAACCCTATGTCTGCCGGTTGACCCAAATCAATGAGAGCATGCAAACCAGAGAGAGATTTCACATCCTCACCTTTCAGCTTCTAAGCCCAACAGGAAGTGACTGGGCCTGCCCATTCCTTTTATTGGCAAAATTACATCACAAAACATATGCATTCAATTGGTTCACATTATACATTCACACCCATTTACCCACCCACTCACTACACACCCCCTGTGATGTCTGTACTTGGCATGGAGCCCTCATTGGTCAGCTCCTATAGGGATGTTTCCTCCCACAAGTCCATTTCCTGGGCATGCTGCACACACCCTTCTTGTCATGTGGCATAAAAGTCCCCTCGTGTCTTTTCGTTCAGACTCATTCGCCATCTTGCATAAAAATTCTTTTTGGTGAGATGAAGAGAAGGGGGAGGGAAAGTTCAAGTCCACTTCAGAATGCAGTAGGGGGAGACTTCCTCCTGTTCTTTGGAATATGAAGTCTAAGAGAGCAGTAGAAAGAAGGGGCTGGAGAATCAGGAGTGAGTGGGGGAATGGACACATCTGTTTTCACTTAATCCTTTGTATCTCCATTTCAAATGGTAACTTTTACAACTTAAAGCGGAGTTCCACCCTTAAAACCACTTTGTTTCATCCCATCCAGCATACTGGCATCAGCGCCAGTATGCTGTTTTTTTTTTTTTTTTTTAATCCATGTACTTACTTTATAATAGATCATTTAATTTCGGGCGCACCGCGGTATGTCGCCGCTATAAGGCGTCACGCCTTCCGGAAACAGCCGATTAGCGTTCGGCTCTTCTCGGCGCCTGCGCACAGACCCAGAAGCTGACTGCGCAGGCGCCGTATATAGCCGCGTCACGCCCTCCGAAAAAAGCCGAACTAGGACCGGCTATTTACGGCGCCTGCGCAGTCAGCTCCTGGGTCTGTGCACAGGCGCCGAGAAGAGCCGAACGCTAATCGGCTGTTTCCGGAAGGCGTGACGCCTTATAGCGGCGACATACCACGGTGCGCCCGAAATTAAATGATCTATTATAAAGTAAGTACATGGATTAAAAAAAAAAAAAAAAAACAGCATACTGGCGCTGACGCCAGTATGCTGGATGGGATGAAACAAAGTGGTTTTAAGGGTGGAACTCCGCTTTAATATCTGACAAATCTTTTCAAGGAGAATATACACTTATTACGATACATATTTTCATACATGCATATATATAAAAATACCAAATAAAGAATATAAGAAGAGAGAAACATTTCAGTGATTCTAATAAATGAATAGCCTAAAATAAAATAGGAATTTTAGCCTAATCCATGACAGTAGTTCCCAGGAGGGGGCGAGCACGTTACTGACCACCGCAGTAAAGTCTCTCTTCACAGTGGTCAGTAAAATCAGACAAGCAGGAAGTGAACAGAACAGAGAAGAAATAGAGCAACCTCTAAGCAAAAAAGAAAAATTAGGAAGTGAAAAGAGGAATGTCTGCAGGTATAGGATGCTTATTATGAAAACATTTTTTTTTCCTTTACAACCCCTTTAAGGTTAAACCTCTTTTCTTCTAACTTTATAAGTGGCCATGTGTCTTGTTAAACTCCCTTCCATGAAAAAGTTGTATCCCTATTGTGGAGTCACCAGTACGGTATTTGTAAATTGAAATCATAAGCGTCTCTTTCCTCAGACCCTTTATTAGCTTTGTTGCCCTTTTTTGTCCTCACTCCATTTCCAGTACATCTTTCCTAAGGACTGGTGCCCAGAACTGGACAGCATACTCCAGGTGCGGCTGGACCAGAGTCTTGTAGAGCGGAAGAATTCTTGTTTTATCTCTGGAGTTAATCCCCTTTTTTAATGCATGCCAATATTCTGTTTGTTTGTTAACAGCAGCTTGGCATTGCATGCCATTGCTGAGCCTATCATCTACTAGGACCCCCGAGTCCTTTACCATCCTAGATTCCCCCAAAAGTTCTCCCCCCCAGTGTATAAATTGCATTCTTTTTTCTCCACCCAAATGCATTATTTAAAAAATTTCTACATTGAACCTCATTTGCCCACCCCATTAATTTGTTCAGATATTGACCAACCACATAGCTAGCCTTCCACAGGATGTAGGAAAATGGTACCGGGATCTACATGTACTTTATTCCCTGGGAGATAGAACACTTTATTAAAAAAGTAATGAGTCTTCTTTAACCATGAATGGTTATAAATAAAACATTAGGATGTTTTGTAAGCACACATATTCTTTCAGTAGAGATATTTTTGTCTTGTATGAACACATACAAAAAGCTTAAATCTAAGCTTTTAACAAAAATATCTTTCCGCTTAAAATCAACGTTCCCATCCCTCCCTGTAATTGCTAGTTTTCTAATATCTTCTGTTATCCTCCTCTGCTGTCTAATCGGGCATTAAAGTGTTCTGTCTTGTTGGATGTGGCCTTTTCACTTGTGCCCTTCTCCTCCACTTTCGTTCATCAGACGCTTGCATGACGCCCACCATACACCTTTCACATGCTGCTTCTTCCACTCCATTATAACAGGGCGTTGTTTCCTGTTTACCAATACGTTTTCTCCTGCTGTTCCCGGCTGGATTTGGAATTAATCAGTGTTGCACCTCCCGAATCCCCCAGGATGAACAGCAGTCATCTTCCTTCGCTGATGTTGGCTTCTCATAGCTTTAAACTAATTAGACAGGTTTATGTTATCAATTTTTGTCATTTCATTGCTTCCATGGCAACTGGAAAGTTTGATGTGTTTGTCAATCTGTGGTCCCTTTTATCAGAACACTGGCTTCTGCGTGTTTTCTCAATTTATTTTCAGAAATATCTAGAATATCATGAAGATCCAGCATCCAATCAGCCTACTAGAAAAAAAAGCAATGCCTCTGACAGATTGGAGATCTGCTCCCGCTAGGGGCAGGGTGAATGAAGGCCTCTTGAGCCCCTATAGGGGAAGAGAGCCTTGACTAACGGGGGGATGGCCAGGTGCCGGAAAAGCAGGGCTGTCTTTATGGCAGGGCAAAAGGAACAGTTGCCCTGGGCCCTGTCATTGTTGTGGGGCCCAAAGCAGCTGCCTCATACTTGCCAACTATTCCAGTTTAAATTCTCTTATCCCTTGAAGTTTTAGACCTTTGCTGTGTCCTGATATCTCAGTGTGAAGTGCTGCTACTAATGCTGCCCAGCTCTGTCCTATTGTTGTGTACAGATGACTCACCTGCAGACCCTGTGTTTATCTGCAAATAACCATCATTCATCTGTAAATAATGGGAGCATCTATATGTAAATAGCTGAGGTTGGCAGCATGTATATGTAAATAAAGGCTGCATTCATATGTATATCATGCCCCTCTGCAGTAAAGAAATGATGTGCTGTAACCTCTAGCAACCAATCAGTGAGCAGTATTACTATACAGTAATATCTAGCAGCCAATCAACAAGAAGAAATCATGTGCTGTAACCTCTAGCAACTAATCAGTGAGCCGTAATGTGTGCTGTAACCTCTAGCAACTAGTCAGTAAGTGGTAATGACATGCTGTAACCTCTAGCGACCAGTCAGGAAATGGTAATGATATGCTGTAACCTTTAGCAACCAGTCAGAAAAGTGGTAATGATATGCTGTAACCTCTGGCAACCAATCACAATCACTGCCTGATCTGATACAGTAAACTGATTTTAAGCCTAGCTGATATTTATTGTATGTCTCAGAGCAGGTGGAGAGAAAAATTGCATGGGGGGGGTCCCCAAGATTTTTTTTTGCCCAGGGTCCAATCAACATTAAAGACAGCCCTGCTGACAAGGTAGTTGTGTGAGCATTGATGGAACTATGGGGGGTGGGCTGGGCCTGAGCTCAGAAAGTATTGCCCCAGGGAATTCTGTTTTTTTTCGAGAAACGTGACTGGAAGAGCTGCCCACCCACCCGTCCCTTTTTCCTATGGTATGTCACAGCTTGCTGTGGTTTCTTGACCTTAACATAACGTTGCTGTAATGGGCTTTGCCCTTAATGGTAATTGAAAGTAGGCTGTCTGTCCGGCACTTATGGTAAGGACAGGCCTTCCCCTCTTTTGGAATTGTGTGCTCACAGTACAACTGTGACTGGCACTGGTTTAAAGCGTTCACATGTTATGTGTTGGAATTTAAATAAAGCTGTGGCCTTGCCCTTTCCAACCTAATGGTTGTAAGTGTGTTTATTTAAATGGGGTGAGGGGGCAAGGGTGAGGGTTTTATCTATTAATGTTACATTTGATTTGTACCTAGGCCCATTGAGCCTCAGCAGTCATGTCCAGTACTTGGTTGTAGCAGCTGGGAAGACGGTGGCAAAAGCCACAGAGAAGGCATAGAATGTTTGGCATGCTAGCTTGATTAGCGACGGGAAGAGCACTTAGAAGGGCCAAGGAGGAGAATCTGAAGACCCACCTAGAGGTGGAGATGTTACATTGCAGGCTATTCACAGGTTGCAGCCCTCTAACAAAACCAAGCGGGCAGGTACTGAGAGTGGGCAAATGTCCTTTGCTTTGCTGGGGCCCTAGGTATACAAGGTAGTAAGTCCATGTGTATCTGGGTGTGCTCTAGCGAACACGCACATGGGGGCCATGTTTAACCACACGGGGATGAACTGGTGTTCCGTGCTTCCCATGCAGGCAGTCCCACTAGTCAATTGGGATGCAGCAGCTGCACAGACACAACCGGTGCTCCCAATCTGACATCTGTGTGGGTCCCTGAACTCACTCTGTCTGCATTCGCATGCACACCCACCCACGCAGATGTCGAATTGGGAGCAGTGGCTGTGCCTGCAAAGCTGCTGCAGCCCAATTGACTTGGATGAGACTGCTTGCGATGCAAGGAACACCTGTGTCAGTGCCGATCCTGACCTCCCTGGGGCCCTAAGCAAAATGACATGGCACATTAAAAATGAGAAAATGAGAAGCGGGGGGGGGGCGCTGACGACAGTGACATGTCACATTAAAGAAGGTTGAGAAGCGGGGGGAGGGGGTGTTCTGCTGTCGGAAATGACATCTTACATTAAATTGAGAAGCAGGGGGTGCTGACTTCTTACCTCTCCTCCTATGCAGCCAGCGGGGGGAGGGGGCGAAAATGACTTCTAACCAGGCGGGGCCTCTAGTAATTTGGGGGGCCCTTCGCAGCTTTGCGGGGCCCTAAGTGGCTTGCATAGTGAGCCTATAGGGCGTATCGGCCCTGACCTGTGTATCCCTGTGTGCATATGCCCCATGTGAATGAGCCCTAAGTAAAACAGTAGGTGTGCAAGGGAACACACAGAGACACAGGTTGGGAGTCAAGAGATGTTGAGACTACCTGAACAACCCATTAACCCGTACCCATGTGTTCGTCTCACCCCTTAACCATAAAATAAAGACTCGGACAACATGTTATCCTTGAATGGACGTAGGGGTCGGCCACAGCTTTATTTGTTTTCCTTTAACCATAAAACATCTGTAAACCTTTAGTACCATCTCATGGTAAGATTACAAGGGGGAAGCAACCAGCCAGCCGCCGGCCTAAACCGACGGGCATAATAGCCTTCCCCCGTTCCTTCATTAATATTACCGCCAGCTGTGACTTAACAATAAATATCTCACATCATAACGTGAACAAACAATGCCTGTAAAACCAAAACCTTAAAATTGTAATAAAATACAGCAATAACCACCGTCATAACTCCTCAGTACAAAACTCGCTTGACCAATTTTTTAATTTTTTTTTTTTTTATAACTTTATTACATTCGATCCTCTTTTTTTTTTTTTTTTTATATAAACACCTGAAACTGTGTAATAAAACGGGAAACAAGGGCGGGAGGGTGGGAGCTCACTTGCTGGGAGGCTGCTGCGGGTAAGAGGAAGAAGGTGGGAGGGAAACCCACCTTGAAGCCTTGGTCACATGCCCACCCCAAATACCTCCCCCCTGGGCATCTTTAATTGGCTCTATCTGTCAGAGCACCACCCTCCCAGAGGGAGGGGGAAGGAGGGGGGAACTCAAGAGGGGAGAGACTCATTTAACCCCTTTCCTGACTGTCCCATCTCCTCAGCTAGTCCGTGGCACCTAGCCCTATTTGGGCCGGTGCCAACCAGACTACCTGAACAACCCATTAACCCGTACCCATGTGTTCGTCTCACCCCTTAACCATAAAATAAAGACTCGGACAACATGTTATCCTTGAATGGACGTAGGGGTCGGCCACAGCTTTATTTGTTTTCCTTTAACCATAAAACATCTGTAAACCTTTAGTACCATCTCATGGTAAGATTACAAGGGGGAAGCAACCAGCCAGCCGCCGGCCTAAACCGACGGGCATAATAGCCTTCCCCCGTTCCTTCATTAATATTACCGCCACAGGAGGAGCACAGCCCCTCAAACTGGGCTCCGACCCCCACCCATAATGTAAAGGGCCTGTTCAATGCCATCCTGAAGGCCAGACAAAAAGATATCGAGCCCGATATCATTAAGATGGACCCCATCCTGACCCATGAGCCGCCTATTGTCCCCTTCCAGCTGCCTGTGCCTCACCACTACCCCTGACCTGGCCCTGACGTACCGGGACATGCGGGCGTTAATTGTTCTGCGAGCTCTCTCAATTGCAGCCGCATCCCTATCCACCTGCCAGGTGACCCGAGGGACAATTTCGGACCAAACCAACATGATTTCCGAAAAAGAAAAACCATTCTCTCCAAATCCATTCTCATTAGGGTAATGATCTCCGGAACCCGCAGGGAGCGAATATCGTTCCCCCCTGCATGGATTACCAACCCCACCGGCGACCGAGATACTCCGCCAATCTGAAAGGCTTCCATCAATATCCGAGACCAGGAGAGACCCCCAATACCTCTCCAATGAACCTCCACTGGAAATCCCAGGGACCTGCCGCCCGGCCGACAGATGGCCCTCTGCGCGGCCCGATGGATATATGAATGGCCCAGAATGTGCACCACCGGCGCACGAGGACCTGAAAAAGGGGGAAAATTCATTATAGCAGCAATTCCGGGTGAACATAACCTGCATAGCACCCCGACTTCCACCGACCAATTCTTTGAATGTCACCCATTGCTAGCCCGGCCCTAGCCGCTTCCGTAGCAGCACCAATTCTGAATGAATGTGTGCCAAAATCGTTCGCTGAAAACCCGGCAGCCACAAGGCAGCGTTTGAAAACCGAACTGAACTGGTACCGTGTAAGGGGGGGCCCCCGAAGCATGCACCAAAAACTTTTCCCCACCAGGACTCACCTTCAGGAACTCTGTTACCATTGCAACTGGACAAAGTGTGCCCCCCACTGCCCCAAGGCGCAACCAAGAATCTTTTCCCAGCTGGTCCGTTTTAGACCTTCTCACCCGAACCTGCAACACACCGTTAGTCAGTAGGACGTCATCCCTGAAAAGTCGCGGACACACCACTAGCTCGCTTATCCGTAACGCTCCGAAAAAAGCCAGGCAAAACGCAGTAGAAAAAAGAAGCCCTTCGTAAGGAGAGGAACACACCGTAACCGTAGCCCCGACAAGGGAGTTCAGCAAGGCAAAGGAAACCGGACGCCTAGTGTCCTTTTTCCCGTGCCTTTTCCGCCAACCCTTTAATGCCTGCAGGATACCGAAATGCTTCGTGCAGTCCTGCCACCCGTGCAGCTTTAAGTGAAAACCAACCCCCCCATGCGGCGTTGAGCCACCGCGGCGGAACAACCAGAAAGCTCCAAATTCAACAAATAGTCCACCGTAACCTGAAAACGTAAATTCCCACAGGAAGCCACGTCCCTGCCGCCCGCCACCCCCAACCAGGCATTCCACGCCTTACCATGATTGGACCAGGTAGCCGGAGTCACCGAAGCAGCAATGAGGGGCATCAAAGTCCTGACACCAGGGTCCATAGGGACTTCGGGCAAGGCAGGCCTTCCTGATCCGCACCCGGGCAAAGAGACCGGAACTCCTGGAAACGAGAACGAGACAATAAGTCAGCGATAACGTTATCAACACCTGGGACATGACGAGATCTGAACCAGATATTATTCTCCAGGCATCTGAGCACCAGATGACGGAGTAGGGCCAGCACCGGCAGCGAAGAGGAAGACAGACCGTTGATGCAATGCACCACACTGCTATCGTCGGTCCAGAAGCATACCTTCTTGTCCCTGAGCTGCTCCCCCCAAAGTTCAACCGCCACGACGATGGGAAAAAGCTCAAGGAGAGTCAGGTTGCGACATAACCCCTGCACCTGCCACTCTAGTGGCCATGATTCCGCGCTCCAGCTCGCCCCGAGAATCGCGCCGTACCCTCCCGAACCAGCCGCATCAGTGAAAAGAGACAATTCCTGATTGCCTATTTCGACCGACAGGAAACACGTGCGCCCGTTGTATGTGCCCAAAAAACGCCGCCACACTGACAGGTCCGCTTTTAGGGAACAAGTCAGTCGGATGCGATTGCCGCAGAGTAACTTTTTGAACTTCACAAAACCCCTCGATCAAGCCTAATAGCTTTCCGAGCTTATCTGCTGGCAACCGAAAGACCATCCCAAGGGAATCGATTTCAATGCCCAGAAAGGACAGCCTGGTGGTTGGGCCCTCCATTTTTTCTGCGCAAAGCGGAACCCCGAACCTGCTCATCACAGCACAGAAAAAATCCAGCAAAAATTGACACTGAGAAGGTTCGGCCGGGGCTACTATCAGAAAATCATCCAAATAATGAATGATGGATCTACAACCAGTTGCACATCGTACCACCCATTCCAAAAGGAACTGAACATTTCGAAATAGTGGCATGATATGGAACAGCCCATAGGCAAACAAGTGTTATAATAGAAGAGGCCATCCACACAGCAACCCAGAAGGTGGTAGCAATCCGGGTGCACCGGCAGCAGCCTAAAAGCCGATTCAATGTCAGTTTTAGCCATCATGGCACCTCTGCCGGCCCGTCGGACCAACAACACAGCCTTATCGAAGGAGACGTAGGAAACAGACGCCTCATCCTTTGAGATGCCGTCGTTAACCGATGAGCCCCTGGGATAAGATAAATGGTGAATTAACCGAAACTTACCGCTCTCCTTCTTGGGGACCACTCCCAAAGGAGAAACCCTCAAGTTAGGAAATGGTGGGGATGAAAACGGACCCTCAATGCGACCCAAATTAACCTCTTTACTAACCTTGTCCCGCAGGGCATCCGGGTAAAGCGCAGCCGATTGCAAATTGCCAGCCAGTTGGTGCGAATCTGAGGGAATGAAGGGGATAAGAAAACCGTACAAAAAACCTATGCGCAACTGCTCAGCCTCCGACCTATTGGGGGAACGCTCTAGCCAGGGGAGCATCTCTTCCACGCTCACCGGCGTCTATCCCTTCAACAGGCCCTGTACCCCTATGCACCGGTTTTGCGCCGCGGGGGCAGCGAACTGCCCCGTGGGCGCCACCACAAGAGGAGCACTCGTGCTTGAACTTGCACAACCCGAAGAACTTGCAATGACCCTCGTTAAAGAGCCAGCATGTTCCGGGTCTCTTTGTGGCCGCTGCGCCCTGCTGACTTGCTGAGAAGGCAGCGGCCCCGCCAAGAAAGGGAGTCTGTCTCTGCGCCATCATAAGCCGCAGCCAGACATCCGTCGCCTTGCAGCCCCAACCCACCTCGGGTTGCAACGCCAAGCGTCTTCTGAACTCTTCGTCATATTTCCACCAAGCGCTGCCGCCATGGGACTTATAGGCGTTGTATACTGAGTCCAAATAGACGAAGAGCTCCGAACAGCGCTCGGGGTGTTTTTCCCCCATAATACCACCCAGCACGGCAAAAGCCTGCAACCAGTTACCTACTGTCCTGGCAACCCGGGGCCTACGCTCAAAAGACCTGTCAGTATAGGGCTTGCGCTCCTTATCAATGGTATGCTGATCAGCTAAAACCAAAGACCATATATCTATGTACTTATTTTCCCAAATTTTTTGTTTGATGTCTTCAGTAACGTGTGATCCTAACGGGCTAATCCCACAGAAAAAGGACTCCTTGTGTACACCGGCCCTTGGCGGAGACGGAGGACGCCTGCCCGCAGGAGGCGTAACCGCCCCCTGGGAGCCGGGCTCCAGCTGCGACAATAATGCTTTTAAAGCCGGTACCAAAGCATGCGTCCCACCCCCGGCCCCCCAGGCCCCTGCGAAGTCAAACTCACCAGTTACTGCCGAAGATGGAGGAGGGATCACTGGAGGTATCGCAGCTGACAATCCCGAAGGAGCGGATGTGGGAACAGGCGGAAGGAAAACCGGCACTGACGATGGAGCCACCGAAACCGTCGTGGCCACGGGAGCCACAGAGGAAGCAGGCACGCCGGACGGCTGGTCCGCGTGAGAAGGCCGCCTGGAGCGCCTCGATGAACCCTGTCTAGACCTAAGCCGACCCTCGCGGCCCCTGGATCGGCTCCTGGAGGAGCCGCCAGAGGAGGATGGTGACCCCCAGCGGGAGGATCTGGATCTACGCCAGTGTCTGCTGTGACGCCTAGTGTCTGCTGTGACGCCTAGGGCGATCTGCGGCGACGGCTTCTGCTGTACCGCCCATGACGCCCAGAACTACGCGAAGAGGACCTGGACGCCCAGAACTACGCGAAGAGGACCTGGAGTCCGACCGCATGTCCCGTCTACGGGACCGATCGCTCCTGAAACTCGCAGGAGGGGGGGGGTGGGCGATGGGGGGGGACAGCGGAGGTGTTCAGGTGAGGAGAAGGACACACTATATCTTCCTCAGCATCCGCATCCACAGGTGCCTGGGGGGGGTTGCGAGCGGCATGGGCAGGATGGGCTTGCACATTCACTGCTAAGTCAGTAGCAGGGACATCTACAGTGGGGGCAGGGGCGGAGGGGATGTCTGCAGCTAAGCCAGCCTCCTCGCTACTCGAGGAGCTGGAAACATGCACATTAGCATTACCCATGATGGAGTACAGGGAGGGGGAGAGGCACACACTCTGTGCAGACACACGAGGAGCAGAAGAGAAAGGGGGCGGGGCTACCGCGGCAGCCCGCGATTTGGCCCCGCCCCTTCCCCCCCCCTTTCCAGCAACAGATACAGCGGTGCCTCTGCGCCGCTGTGAAGCCTTAGGGGGACTGGGACTCAGCCTTACAGGCGGTCGGGTGGCCCTTCGAGGGGCCCGCCGACCCCTTACCTGGTCATCCACAGTTGGGCACGGCGAGGGGAACGGTCCAGGCACCCCCAGGTCGGCGGCGATGCGAGCCAGGAAGCCTCCATCGGACCGCATCCGCTCCCGGATCAAACCCAGCAGGTCTTCAGCCATGACACAGCCAAGGAAGGTAAGGAGCTCACTTGCTGGGAGGCTGCTGCGGGTAAGAGGAAGAAGGTGGGAGGGAAACCCACCTTGAAGCCTTGGTCACATGCCCACCCCAAATACCTCCCCCCTGGGCATCTTTAATTGGCTCTATCTGTCAGAGCACCACCCTCCCAGAGGGAGGGGGAAGGAGGGGGGAACTCAAGAGGGGAGAGACTCATTTAACCCCTTTCCTGACTGTCCCATCTCCTCAGCTAGTCCGTGGCACCTAGCCCTATTTGGGCCGGTGCCAACCATAACGGGAGGTTAGCTGGAACTCATTGGGCAACACACTGGTGCACATGTGCAGAGGGGGACACAGTGCTGTATACTGCCAGAAGTGCACGGGTCCCTAGAGCAGGGTACAGACTATGGAAAACAGGGATCAAAGAAGCAGGAGTAGGGGTCATTGTCTGGAACACACAGGGATTACAAGGCTGAAATGACTGATGATAACCTGACTGAGGCTGTGTACAGACTGGGTGGACACTGGGAACACTGTACTGTAGGTCATGAGACCATACTGGGAGGCATTGGGAAACACTTAACAAGTCACTTTGGAACACAGGGGGTCCAGGTGCCAGCATGTTGACGCTTTCCTCAAGCAACGTGCACAAGCCCTTTAATACGGGTCCTAGCCAGGGGTTGGCCAAGGCGCTTAACCACTTGCTTACTGGGCACATAAACCCCCTTCGTGCCCAGGCAAAATTTCAGCTTCCGGCACTGCGTCACTTTAACTGACAATTGCGCGGTCGTGCGACGTGGCTCCCAAACAAAATTGGCGTCCTTTTTTTCCCCACAAATAGAGCTTTCTTTTGGTGGTATTTGATCGCCCGTGCGGTTTTTATTTTTTGCGTTATAATGAAAAAAAGAGCGACAATTTAAAAATATATATATATTTTTTACTTGTTGCTATAATAAATATCCCATTTTTTTTTTTTTTTATATTTTTTTTTTCTCAGTTAAGGCCGATACGTATTCTTCTACGTATTTTTGTAAAAAAAAAAAAAAAAAATCACAATAAGGCCTTGTACACAGGAGGGGATATTTCCGCTGAACATGGTCCGACGGACCATTTCAGCCGAAAAATCCCCTCGTGTGTAGGGGCAAACAGACGCTTTTTGCCGGATTCATCCGGCGGAAAAATTTCAAAGCATGCTTTGAAATAATTCCGCCGGATAGCTGGCCGTCAGATATGTCCGCTGGTTAGTACGGCAAACCAGCGGACATATCTTGCCGCACATGCGTCGTATCCTGTGAATGGATCCGACGCATGCGCGCGGAAGTGTTTACTTCCTGGTGCGGTGACGTGGCGGTCACGTGGCGGCGTCAACGTCACCGCCACGTCACCGCGCTGTCCGCCGGCGGGGAATTTGATCCGATGGTGTGTACAGCCATAGGATCAAAACATCCCGGCGCAAATATACGCTGTAAACGGTCCGGGGACCGTTTACAGCGGATATTTCCCCTCGTGTGTACAAGGCCTCAGTGACTGCTTTGCGCAAAAGTTATAGCACCTACAAAATAGGGGACATAATTATGATTTTTTTTTTATATTTTTTTTTTACTAGTAATGGCGGCGATCTGCGATTTTTATTGGGACTGCGATATTGCGACGGACACATCGGACACTTTTGACACATTTTTGGCGCCATTCACATTTATACAGCGACCAGTGCTATAAAAATGCACCAATTACTGTATAAATGTGACTGGCATTGAAGGGGTTAACACTAGGGGGTGAGGAAGGGGTTAAATGTATTGCCTGGGTGTGTTCTGACTGTGTGGGGGGAGGGGGGTGACTGGGGGAGGTGATCGATGCTGTCTCCCTATGTACAAGAGAAACAGCATCTGTCACCTCACTGACAGGACGTGAAGCTCTGTGTTTACACTCAGAGCTCCACGTCCCTGCTCTCTCACCGACGATCGCGTGTACCTGACGGACATCGCGGCCGCCGGGTACACGCATCGGATCCTCGGTGATGCGTCGGGACTGTTTTTCCCCGCCGCGTGCCACCCTGTGGAATTACAAGCAAATCACGTCCAAAGACGTGACCCCGGCGCCTCAGGTCCGCGCTGTTCACGTATTTTGTCAATAGCGCGGACCTGAAGTGGTTAAACAAGGGAGAAAACTTGGCAACCAAGCATAGAGCAAGCAAATTTGACAATGTCATGCCTACTTGGTCTCTTGTTGTCCTCGTATGGGGAGCTCTTATATTAGATAAGCACCTAAATGACCACAACATACAGGGATATACAATGTAATACTGACATAAAATCACACACATAGGTTGGACTTGATGGACTTGTGTCTTTTTTCAACCTCACCTATTATGTAACTATGTAACTTTAGTTGGTCAGTGTGAATTAAACCTTGGGGGACAGTCCCCCCCATTAAGGACACTGTTCCCGGACCAAGTTTGTCCCTGGATTGGATTTGAACAGGGGCAGGGGCAATTTCAAAGACAGTCAGCGCGGAATTAAAAACTAAAATTCTGAATTACACACCCCTGCTCTGCCGCTCCCACTAGCTGGGGGGGGGGGGGGGAATGTATTTTTTCCATTATCTGTGCCCCTTTCTGATAATCATGTGCTGGTCGGAGCAGAGGGAATATTTCTTCAGTTTTTGGTGCATGCCCCTTCAGCTCCGCTCGCATGTTCTTCTGCCTTGGCACAAGTCCCGGGCAGCCGCCTGCCTGCTTATCTCCTTGCCTTCCCTGGTGGAGTGATCTTCCTCCGCTCCCCACCCAGTAGTAGCCAGGGCCCGGAGAGCAATGCCGCGAACACTCGATCATTTTTCAGCATGAAAAAAATTTTGTTTTTCAAAAACGTCATTTAAAATGATCGTGTGTGGGCTACACATCATTTTTCAGGTTCTGAAAAACGTAAAAAAAAAATTTTGAACATGCTGCATTTTTTAATGTCGTTTTAAACTATGTCGTTTTTCGACGTATAATAACAGCCAATGCTCAGAAGCAAGTTATGAGACGGGAGCGCTCGTTCTGGTAAAACTACCGTTCATAATGGAGTAAGCACATTCATCACGCTGTAACAGATAAAAAAGCGGGAATCGTCTTTTACTAACAAGGAATCAGCTAAAGCAGCCCAAAGGCGAATGGAACTTTATAGTGCCGTCATACGTGTTGTACGTCACTGCGCTTTGCTAGATAATTTTTTTAAAACGATGGTGTGTGGGCAACATCGTTTTTAATGATGAAGTTGGGAAAACATAGTATTTTTGACATGCTGAAAAAATAAGGCCCGGATTCACAAAGCACTTACGCCGCCAGATACGCCGACGTAAGTACAAATGTGTGCCGTCGTAACTACGCGCCGACCCACAAAGGAAGATACGTTGAAAAATAGGCTTCAGCCGCCCAACGTAACTTTCCTATGCGGGCGTATAGTGGGCGCATATTTTCGCTGGACGCATGTGGCGCTCCCATTGATTTTCGATGCAAATATGCAAATGAGGCAAATACGACGATTCACAAACATTCTTGCGCCCGGCGCATAATATACGCGGTTTGCGTAAGTCGTACATCCGGCGTAAAGTTATTCCCCATATAGGAGGCGCAACTCATGCAAAGGTATGGACCAGGGAACGAATGCCGTCAAATTTTATGAAGTTTACGTTGTACGTGAATAGGGCTGGGCCCTACGTTCACGACGTAGGCAGTGATTCGACGTATCTTAGGCAGTTGTTTCGACGTGATTGTGAGCATGCGCACTGGGATACATCCATGGGAAGGCACATGCGCCGTTCGTTTTAAGTACTTGCCTAGCACTCGTCACATCATTTGCATGGGGTCATGCTTCATTACCATGTATCACGCTCCCACTTCCACCTACTTCCACTTACGCTGTCTTACGCCTACGAATATACGCAATGCCGGCGCAGAGTTGGGAGCATCTGCTTTGTGAAATCCATGCTTCCCTCTCCACGCTGCGCCAGCGTAGCGTAAAAGACATACACTACGGCGGCATATATATGCGCCGATGTATGTGAATACGGGCCTAAGTTTTTTTTTCATGCTGAAAAATGATCGTGTGTACGCGGCATAAGACTTGACAGGCTGTGAGGCGGGCGGTGGCGGTGACGGGCAGGGAAACGCTTATTGCCGCCATTACTAGTAAAAAAAATGTCCCCGGATTTCATTTAAAAAATCTGGTCACCTTAGTTTAATGTAGATGACAAGGCTTACTACTCAAGATCACCAAATCAAACCTCTGAAAGAGTCCAATAAAAAGTCTAAGGCCGTGTACACACGTACGAGAACCTCGACGGGCGGAACACATCGTTCCGCCCGTCGAGGCTCTCGGCCGGCCGTCAAAATCGGCGACCCGCCCGTCGGGAATGGCAACCAGCCATTCATCCAGGCGGGCCGTCGAGCAAATAGAGAGCCTGCTCTCTATTCGCTCGACGGGATTCCCGACGGGCAGGGCGAGCCAGCAGCGTACACACGGCCGAGGTTCTCGCTGGAATGCAGCTTCCAGCGAGGTTCTCGCTGGTTTCCAGCGAGAACCTCGGTCGTGTGTACGCCGCTTAAGATAAAAACTGTAAATGAAACCACATAAATACCTTTCTTCTGTTCTTATACATGTGGTTGTGTGAACGCTAAACTTCTCTTACTTCACTTTTCTACTCCCACTTCCTGTCATTTGGAACACTCTGTATCTGTCATTTATTTACTCATTCATTTTGTCATCTCCTCCCAACTTTATTCCAGTTTATCAGCATTTCATCATCATATATACATAAAAAACATTTTATGGTCACTGTTGTATCCTCTCTGATAAGCCAATGCCAGAGATGTCCGTCAGCAGCACACCTTTCCCACCTTTCTCTATAGACAAAACCTGAACAGTTCGCTCCGGGCTCCGGCTGAAAAATGTAGATTCCTGGAGTAGTCTGACAATGGATGCAAAAACATACTTGGGGGGGGGGGGGGGGCACACCCTAAAAATGCTATACATCATGGTGCTGCTATAAGACCAAAGACAGTACAAAACAGATTATAGCGCACACATGCAAAAATGACATTTATCCTGCAAGGCTAGTTAAAAACACCTGAACATATTCAAAAATATGGGGGTTTGGTCTCAATTGGACAATGGATGCACACCCAACCTAAGTGTCGCGACAAGGCCACCTAGAGCCCAGGGCACACATGCCAAACTGTGCCACCCCCATTATGTGCCAGCTAATCCCCCCCCCCCCCAAAAAATAATAATAATCGTGTACTGATCTGCATGATTACTCCTTAACAGCCTATTAGGGTGTGCACCTCAAAGCTCGAGCACATATACATTTGACATATTTACCGGCCTCTTCCCCGCTCTCCATCCTGAAACAATGGGAGGAAGGGGGAGCAAGGGCTCACATGGAGGACCCGGGCAAGGGAAGATAGAGGAACAGGGAAGCGAGGGGTGGCATGTATTAGTACCAATGCCCTATATTTTCCTCCTGTGGCAGCTGAATGTTGCATAAAGGGGGAGGAGGAGAAGCCTACTTTCAGCTGCTGCAGGAGGAGAATACAGATTAGTTCCACTATATTTCGCTCCTTGCCACCTATCCTATTCAGAGGGTTGGCAAGGAAGGATTGTGGTTTACCCGTCACCTGCCCACCATTGACAGGCTGCCAGGATTAGGGTGTGCCCAGGCACACCTGGCACACCCCTTGCGCACACCTATGCTCCTTAAAGCGGATGTCCGCTGAAAAGAAAAATATTAAAAGTCAGCAGCTACAAATACTGCAGCTGCTGACTTTTAATACCGGCACACTTAGCTGTACTGGAATCCAGCGCCATCCGCAGCAGAGGACGAGCAATCGCTAGTAACTCTGCTGCCCCCTGCCATCCTCGGTGAGGGAACGGGAAGTGAATTGCTCCGGCTTCACTGCCCAGTTCCCTACGGCGCATTCGCGAGTCGCGCTGCGCCCGCTGACTAGCTCCTGCTGTGCTCTGGGACCTGAGTGTTCCCAGAACACAACGGGGGGAGGGGAGGAGATGTCCTGCCCGCAGTTTGCCCGCAGACTGTGTGGCCGGAAGTGGGTGCAAATACCTGTTCCGATCAGCGGGAGTACTACTTTAAGGTGGAGCTCCGCTTTAAGTATAAATTCCCCATCCTCACAGTACAAATGGAACCACCTGCTGAAATCCCCCTTCCCAGCACAAATCTCTTCCCCCTTCATTCCCCCCAAAAAATCACGAGTGGCTGTTCCTTCAGAGTGCATGCGTCAGTAATGTCACTGGCTGCATGTAATGTAAATATCTCCTAAATGGCACACGTTTAGGAGATATTTACACTACTTATAGGTAAGCCTTATTATAGGCATACCTATAGGTACAAGTCAGTAAAAGAAGTTTACTTCCTCTTTAAGAAAATATTCGGAAAGGGAAATACCTGTGAAGGTGAGAAATTTGAATTACTGGTGGCACTACCAGCATTAATAAAACATACAAGTTGTGTGTAGACGCCATTAAAATTATCATTTATTTATATTTTCTGTGTTAACATGCCTTTCACATATCCAGTGATAAAGGTCATCACCATCAACATCTTTAGAGGAACTCAACAGGGATGTCCACTATCGTGAGATAGCACTTGCATTTGCTCCGTAATTTGCGGCGGTGTAGCGTAAATGGGCCGGCGTAAGGCCGTGTAATTCAAAGTAGGAAGGAGGTGGGCATGCTGTATTTAAATTAAATTAAGCGAACGAACTGCGCATGCTCCATAGTACGCCGCAAATACATTGATTTCGACGTCAACATTATTAACGCACAGCCCTATTCGCGACGAGTTATGTAAACGACGTAAACAACGTAAAAACACGACGCTGTCCCGACGTCCATACTTAACATGGCGTACGCCGGACCTACGCAAGGTTACCCCTCATATAGCAGGGGTAACCTTACGCTTACCCAAACTACGTAAACTAAGATGACGGCGCGCAAATACGTTCGGGAATCGGCGTATCAGGCTCATTTGCATATTAGACGCAGAAATCGACGGGAACGCCACCTAGTGGCCAAGCGTAACATTGCAACTTAGATCCGACGGTGTAAGTGACTTACGCCAGTCGGATCTACGCCAAATCAATGCGTAACCGATTCTAAGAATCAGTCGCATAGATAGGAGGGCTCAGAAACAGAGGTACGTCGTATCTCTTCTGAGAATCTGGCCCTTTGATTTCAAGGTAAATCATTCCAAATCCCAAGTGTAGCGCTACCCCATTCAGGAGCCGCTCATTAGATTGGGATCGATGCATTAAGTTACCTCTGTGTGGTGTCTAGGGGTAGATGTAGTGAGCAGAGCAATAACAAATGTCCAACCTGTAGCTGAAGTTTTCTGAATGCTTTATTTTCCTGTTCCAAGACGACCAACACATCAACTTGAGGGAAATAGGAAAGGCTGATAAAAGTAGAGTAACTTTGCAGAGTCAGGCTTAGATAGAGAAAGCAGTCCTGCCTTCTGTAATTAAATCAATCATGTTGCCACTCCAGCCGGAATGGGTACAGTGCACCTGGACAGGCCTCTCCCACAGGTCTGGCATCCAGAGTGTCACTGAGAATGCTGAGAAGGAACAAGTCGCTACCACCGACTTGGCTCTAGAAGATTAGTAGAGGCCTCTGCCACAGGTCCGATACTTAAGAACAATAGAGCGTATCCTCTCAATCCCACTCTCTTGAGATGCGGAACCCCAGTAAGTAATTTCAGTGTCTCTGAGCCATGAGGGCCCAGAGTCGGGAACTCCGTGTAGCATGGGCCCCGGCCAGGTAGGCCATAGTGATGTGCGCACACCCTGAAGGTGGGTGCCGCAACTGGAACCAGGAACCCGCAAAGACCCTGGAAAATGGCGTCTGCCACAGATATACCCTCCCCCAGCATGCCCCGGCGAGGGAAACACTCCTCCAATAAGCTGCTGGGGAAAAGCGGATCTGCCTGAATCCCTCTGGTGCCACCTGCCGCCCAGAGATGGGACCACATCTCTGGAACGCAGAATGACCCACAGGATAATTCAGGACTGACAGCTGCCGAATTTAAACAAATCAACCTGGGTGAGAGCAAGTAAGTCTCTCACCCTACTAACTTTAGCGTTACACAAGTATTGACTTTCAGCCTGTCCAGTGAGGTGGTTGATTCTCTCAAAACTTCGTAAATTTCCGGTCGAATGCTCTGCCCACAAGCTATAGTATAATTCTAATGTTGTATGACCAGTAATAATTATATTTATTAATTATTATTACTAGTCAACCAACAATATAATTCTTCTATAGCCTATGGGCGGAGCATTTGACCATGAATCTCCGCTCGCAGCGACTGCTTCGACGAATCTTCATGTTGAATCTTTTCTATCTATGTCGAATAATCTTGGACTATAAGGTTAATTTAGGCACATTCAACCGCAGGTCCGATACACACAGATCGCTATTGTCACCATCACGTCGAATCTTCTATCTATATTGAACTGTTGTCGCAACAAAATGTAAATAAAGCATTTTTTTATGTCAGAGATTTCGGATTCTGCGCGTTTGTTATCGTTTGTTAAAATGAATGTGAAAATCCCAGAAATGCGGACGAAAATGCGTTCGGATGAAAACGAATGCACCTGTCTAGTACTTTATCCTATATTTCTAAGTGATTTCTATTCATATAAATGAGGAATGACGTGCCCCCTCCCACCCTGCCACAGTTAATCTGACAACAACTATAAAGGAGATGGCTGATTCATAGCTACAAATTGTCTTGGCTGTGAGCATTTTCCCAAGAGAAATGCAGAGGCTTACATATCCTCCCTCCCTCTGCATTCTAGGGTGACCACGTGTCCTGGAATGCCCGGGACAGTCCCGCATTTTGCAGGTCTGTCCCGGGCACCTTCTTTCCTGGAAGATACAGTGTCCTGGAATGAAACTGACACAGCCACCACCCGGGCCAAACTGATGCCCCCAAAAAAAGCCGCCACATCACCGCTTTACTCACTGGCAGTACTTGTCCTGGCCGGGAATGCTTGGAGAAGTACAGGGGCGGACTGACAACTCCTGGGGCCCCCGGGCAATAGGAGATTATGGGGCCCCCGGGAAATAGATTATGGGGCCACACAGTATACACAGACACACAGTATACCCAAGCTTCCGAATGGTCAGTCCGCCCCTGGAGGAGTACAATCCCGCCCCCTGCTTGTGATTAGAGAAATCATAAATCCCGTCTCGTGTCCAATTACTGTGCTGTGATTCGTTACAGAACAAGCTGAATTTTGGGAAGGGGGGATGTCCCTGAATGGTAGCTTGGAAATGTAGTCATCCTACTGCATTCCCCTTGCCGTTGTTTGACTTAGGAAAGTGTCAGCCGAGACAAGTTGCAGCTATGAATCAGCTATCTCCTTCCAAGCTGTTGTTGGATTGGCTACAGGAAGAGGAAAAGGGAGCAGGTTGGACCTCATAACTAGGGTTAGAAGGCACTGAGAAACATGGCACAAAGTACTACATCTACTTTGTCCCATAGGTGACAGAACTGTAAAATAGAAATAAAGAGGTTATTAACTAGGTATACAGTTCCAACGAGGACATGTCCCATGCTTAGCAGCAAAACCTAGAATAATTTTTGCCTAAAATGTTTCATTAAACTTAAAATCATTTTTAGAGGGGTATCAGAATATATTTTGCCCATGTACTGCTGGGTGTTGGTGAACTGTGTACAAGGCTTTGTTCATATAGTATACAGTATATTTTGATTTATGTGGTTCTGAGATATTCTATCTAGATGAAATTGTTGTCATTATAAAATGAGTGCTTCGTTTGTTTAGTTGCAATGTTTAGCGTGTGTTGGTGCCTTCTCATTTTTGTATCTGAGATCTTCCTGGAAGAGGGCAGCGTCCCTGGAGCCAGCCACCATCTAAAATAACCATAAAGTCAGTGACACAGAATTGGGTATGGGGCAACACAGAGTTTGCTTAAAAGCTTTATGCAATCAGCAGATTAAAGTTTTATTTCACTAAGAGAGACAAAACACTTGAGCGAATCTGCATGCACTTCCAGTCTGTCAGATCATTACCACTATAACGAGCGAGGATTGCCTCCGTTTATTTATTAAACAGGAATACATTTAATTTAAAGAGAACCCTCGGCTGCACACATTTAAGGCTTTTTTTTTTAGCTGAACATTTTTATATAACAAATTATGTAGTTCTTAATGTAATATTTTAAAGCGGAGTTCCAGCCTTTTTTATGTTTATTAAAAATCAGCAGCTACAAAAAGTGTAGCTGCTGGCTTCTAATAAACAGACACTTACCTGTTCCACGGTCCAGCGACGCGGCCACCTGGAGCTTCACTCCTCTTCCTCCCTCTCCGCCGGGGCCGCCATTGTAACTGTGGGCACCCGGCCGTGACAGCTTTCGGCTGCGCTCCCTGAGTGGACAGGCGATCACCTGGGACCTGTCACGTGTCCCAGGAGATCGCCTACAGGGAGGGGCCGCTTAAGTAGGGTGGCCACATTTCCAAACTGCCATTCAGGGACACACCCCCTCTCTCACCTTTCCCCAAAAAAGAAGAGGGGGGCGGGGGGAAATGTAGTCTCTGGGGTAGATGGGGAATTTGGTGGCGGGTTATTTGTCGGGTGAATGTGCCACTTGCCACCAGATGCAGTGCCGCTTGCTGCTGTCACTCCTTCTGCATGAGACACATGCATTGAAGGAAAGAAGTGGAGTCACTATCTGGCCCCCTGCACTTTGCCCAAAGCAGCTGGTCCTTAAGCCCACGATGCCCTGAAATTGTGGGCCCCCATGATGGCACTGAGAGAGATAGATACAGCGTGCTGGGGGCATATCTTTCCCACTGTTTCTTTGCTGTACAGAATGATTGTTCATGTAGTTAATGCAGAGCTCCACCCAAAAGGGGAAGCTCTGCTTGTCTGTCTCCCACCTACTTGATGTCTGTTTACCTGCACTGTCTCCATTGTAGCGGCCCCAGAGCATTACATTGCCCAGGGGCCCATGATGCTATTAACCACTTGCCCACCGCGCCATAGGCATTTTACTGCTACGGCGCGGCGGGGTTACCTCGGGACGACGTCCCTGGGACGTCGTCCTTCACTTTCGCGATTGCGCGTCCCCTGGGACGCGCTCACGAAAGTGTCCGTGCTCGCCGGGTCTAGGAGACCCGGCGCATCACGGATCACGGTAAATTGCCGCTGATCGCGGCCGTTTACCACGTGATCGCGCCGTCAAATGACGGCGCGATCACTTGTAAACAAACCGGCGTCATTTGATGACGCCGGTTCCTCCCTCTCCTCCCTCTCCGCTCTGTACAGTGTGCGAGGAGAGGGGGGGGGGAGCGGGGTGTCAGCAGCTGAGCTGTGGCTGGATCTGTGACAAATGCAGTCACAGATCCAGCCATCCCTCAAAACATCCCAGCTCTGCCATCCCCCCAGTACCCTGCAATCCCCAGTACCCTGCAATCCCCAGTACCCAACAATACTCAGCAATCCCCCAGTACTCAACAATACCCCAGTACTCAACAATACCCCAGTACTCAACAATACCCCAGTACTCAACAATACCCCAGTACTCAACAATACCCCAGTACTCCAGTACTCGGCAATACCCCAATACTCGGCAATACCCCAATACTCGGCAATACCCCAATACTCGGCAATACCCCAATACTCGGCAATACCCCAATACTCAACAATACCCCAGTACTCAACAATACCCCAGTACTCAACAATACCCCAGTACTCAACAATACCCCAGTACTCCAGTACTCAACGATACCCCAATACTCGGCAATACCCCAATACTCGGCAATACCCCAGTACTCGGCAATACCCCAGTACTCGGCAATACCCCAGTACTCGGCAATACCCCAATACTCAACAATACCCCAATACTCAACAATACCCCAATACTCAACAATACCCCAGTACTCAACAATACCCCAGTACTCCAGTACTCAACAATACCCCAATACTCGGCAATACCCCAGTACTCGGCAATACCCCAGTACTCGGCAATACCCCAATACTCGGCAATACCCCAATACTCGGCAATACCCCAATACTCGGCAATACCCCAATACTCGGCAATACCCCAATACTCCAGTACTCAACGATACCCCAGTACTCAACAATACCCCAGTACTCAACAATACCCCAATACTCAACAATACCCCAATACTCAACAATACCCCAATACTCGGCAATACCCCAATACTCGGCAATACCCCAATACTCGGCAATACCCCAATACTCCAGTACTCAACGATACCCCAGTACTCGGCAATACCCCAGTACTCCAGTACTCAACGATACCCCAATACTCGGCGATACCCCAATACTCGGCAATACCCCAGTACTCGGCAATACCCCAGTACTCGGCAATACCCCAGTACTCGGCAATACCCCAATACCCTGCATGATACTTTGCAATACCCCAATACTCTGCAATACCCTGCGCGATACTCTGCAATACCGCCTATGGGGATTTTTAGGTAGCAAAGTTTGGCGCCATTCCATGAGCGTGCGCAATTTTGAAGGGTGACATGTTGGGTATCTATTTACTCGGCGTAACTTCATCTTTCACATTATGAAAAAAAATTGGGCTAACTTTACTGTTTTGTTTTAAGCACAAAACAGTTTTTTAAAAAACACGCGTTCAATACATTTCTGCGAAAATACCGTGCGAGATAAAAAGTTGTAACGGCCGCCATTGTATTCTCTAGGGTCTTTGCTAAAAAAGCATATATAATGTTTTGGGGTTCTATGTCATTTTCTAGCAAATAAATGATGATTTTTCCATGTAGGAGAGAAATGTCAGAATTGGTCTGGGGTGTTCCAGAACGCCTGATGGCGTTCCCTGCATGTTGGGCCTCTGTATGTGGCCACGCTGTGTAAAAGTCCCACACATGGGGTATCGCAATACTCGGGAGGAATAGCAGAATGTGTTTTGGGGTGTAATTTGTGGTATGCATATGCTGTGTGTGAGAAATAACCCGCTAATATGACAGAAACAAGATTTTTTTATTTTTTTTTACAGAATTTTCAGTCGTTTTTCTTTTATAGCGCAAAAAATAAAAAACCCAGAGGTGATCAAATACCACCAAAAGAAAGCTCTATTTGTGTGAAAAAAAGGACAAAAATTTCAAATGGGTAGAATGTTGTATGACTGAGTAATTGTCATTCAAATTGTGAGAGCACCGAAAGCTGAAAATTGGTCTGGTTAGGAAGGGTGTTTAAGTGCCCAGTGGTCAAGTGGTTAAGACGGCCCTGATCTGGAGAGTGAAGATCACACCAGTCCCTGCTGCTTGTTGCTGGGTGTCAGAGAACGAAGAGGTGCTGAGGTGGGTGGGGACAGCAGTGCTGCACTAGGCGCAGGCCTCGCTCCCAGACTCAATGTCTGAGAGTAATTTGTCACTGGTTACAAGGTGCTAGGCATGTGCAAAAGTGAAAAATTCGTTTCGTTTCGTTTCGTTTCAATTCGTCATTTAATAAATTGCGTTAAGTTAGGTTCGTTACATGTGTTGAATTCGTTTTCGGAATTCGTTCGTTTTCGACCGAATTTCGAAAAATACGGTCGAAATCGAAAATATTTCGACCGTTTTTCGAATTCGTTCGTTTTCGACCGAATTTCGAAAAAAACTGTCAAAATCGAAAATATTTCAACCAGATTAGAAAACAAATAGTCTCTTTTCGAATAGAATTTTTTTCGAATTAAATTCGAAAATATTTTTTTTTTATTTTTTTTTTTTTTTTTTCGAATTCCGATCGAATTTAGTCCGCGGGTATTCGATTCGGAATTCGAAAAAAAAATTCGATTTCGACCAATTTTTTTTTTTTTTTTTCGAAATTCGGTCGAAAATGAACGAATTCCGAAAACGGTCGAAATTTTTCGCTATTATAGCAATTCGGAAATTCGTATGCATCCGAATGTCCGAATAATGGAAAATTCGTCCGAATTTCGATTCGGAACGAAACGAAATGCACATGCCTACAAGGTGCCAGGCAGCGCCGGCCCTAACAACCAGTTCCGGAAATGTAGTTACTAGTTAGTAGGGGGTGGCTGTGTCCTCTATTTCATTCCGGGACACTGTATTGTCCCGGAATGAATGTGCCCGGCACCCAGGACAGACATGTCAATTGCGGACAGTCTCGGGCAATCCGGGACATGTGGGCACCCTACGCCTAAGACGATATGACGAGTCGTCTAATCGGTCCCTGGGCGGAAGGAGAAAGTGGGACAGGAAGTCCCACTCCTACCAAAGCCCCCACTCCGCCCCCCCCCCCCAAAAAATGACATGCCAAATGTGGCATGTAAGGGGGCGAGGAGTGGTTTAAGCGGAAGTTCCACTTTTGGGTGGAACTCCGCTTTAACATCATTTTTTTTTAATAAAGAGAAACAAATTTATATAAAGATTGATTTTAGATATACACATAAATGTGAGTACTTAATTGAGCGTAAAATAATGTAAAAAAAATCTTTATTTTTCCCTGCTTCTTTAAGCTTGCTAAGCAGTAGTAGTTTTTTTTTATGAATTTGATTTATTTAAATTTGCACAACAATTCTCAACACATTCAACACCTTGATGAATGTTGTTAAAAAGTAGTTCAAATTTTAGTTTGCATTTAACAATCAATTTTGGAATGTCTATAGACTTGCTCCTACCGATGCAATGAAAGGCCTGGTTCACATCTATGCATTTTTTAGTGCGTTTTCAGATTTGCAGAAAAACACTACAGTCCATTTAACATGATTTCCTACGGGTCATGTTCACATCTGTGCATTTTATAAAAAAAAAAACAGGACTTTTTTTCTGGTTTTTGATTCCATAGACTTCCATAGCTCCCAACTGTCCCTGATTTCAAGGGGCTGTCCCTGATTTGGAGCAATGTCCCTTTTTCCTCTTTATTTGTCCCTCATTTTATTCTGATCTATATAGTTGTATATAAAATGCACTTTTTATCTATCAAAAAGTGTTTTCAAGTGCCACGCAGGACCTCTTCGTCTTGCCTGACGAAGAGGTCCTGCGTGGCCTCGAAACATTGCACTTCTTGTGATGCTTTCTTTGCATTAAAACTTTTGGATGTCATATACGATCCATGGTGTGCTGGCGAATATGTTCATGTGGTTGATTGTTCCAGTACCCAGCTGGTGATCACTTCAGCACCCATTTTTTATCTATGAGCCGTCTCTCCATGAAAGTGTGTGATTGGCATATCGACTAGACTGGCTCTCTAAGAAGCCGGTTCACACATCTACGGAGCGGCTCTGGTGCGAATTGCACAAAGGTCCTGTGCATCGACAGGTTCAAATTCAGCCAAAAATTCGGACTGAAATCGGATCTGAAACGGTGAACAGAGATTTAAGGGACCCCTACTGTGAGCCGCACCGTCAGTGTGAACCCAGCCTTAATCCTGGAATTAGTTTGAATACGGTTTATGTCTATGGAAATGTGGATGTGAAATGCCTGTAATTGAGAGTATGCATTCATATGCAACAACTATATAAAATTAGAGTCACGCTAGCATGGGCCATAACTAATATTCTCTCAGAAAATGATACCAGTACTCCAGCATGTAAAAGAATATATAATTACTGTACATACTCGAGTATAAGCCGACCCAAATAAAAGCCAAGGCACCTCATTTTACCACAAAAAATGGGAAACCGTATTGACTCGAGTATAAGCCTAGGGTGTCCATCTGCATGCCTCACTGTGCCCATGCCTCACTGTGTCCATGACTGGACTAACGTTTAACATGGGAGTCTATGGAAGGGGTGCCCGGGTTTGAAACATCGGTGCTCTCCAGCTGTAGGTCCCCTCAGACAACAAACTTTGCACCCTTGTAGAGGAGAAATGGGGCTATGTATGCCAAGTTCCGGGTCCAGGGGACCTACGACCGGTCTGTAGAGGGTCCCCAAAGTTACCGGAGAAATTAACATTTAACATGGGAGTCTATGGAATGGGTGCCCGGCTTTGAAAAATCGGTGCTTCCCGGCCGTAGGTTCCCTGGACAACAAACTTTGCACACTTGTAGAGTTAGGCCCCTTTCACATTGAGGCGTTTTTCATGCGGTACAGCGCTAAAAATAGCGCTGCTATACCGCATGAAAAATCATGCCCTGTAGTGTTCAATGTGAAAGCCCGAAGGCTTTCACACTGAAGCGGTGCGCTAGCAGGAACGCTCCAAAAGTCCTGCTAGCCGCATATTTACCGCGGTATAGGAGCGGTGTGTTCACCGCTCCTATAGCGCGCCTTCCCATTGGAATCAATGGGAAACCGCGGTAATAGCGCGGTATTAACCCTAGCGCCCGAATATCGCGGTAAACACGACGGTATAGCGGCGCTACAAATAGCACGGCTATACCGTCACCGCGGCTCCACGCCTCAATGTGAAAGGGGCCTAAGAGTGGGGCTACATGTGTGCCAAGTTTGGGTTCCAGGGGACCTACGGCTGGTTGGTACCGGGTCCCCAAAATCTGTGAGATCAGGTGCAAAGAGGTGACCCGAGTATAAGCCAAGAGGGGCATTTTCAGCACAAAAAAATGTGCTGAAAAACTCGGCTTATACTCGAGTATATACATTATATGCAGTTCTCTACAATCCTAAACGATTCTACATTGAAGGCAGAACAGTCGCTAAAAATACTGGACTTTATATATGAGGGGTAAAGGGATGCAAACAGCTTTTGCGTGAACCCAAAACATTTTTTTGACGTTCAGTTCCTCGAAAAAAATAAAACAGATAGACTGGAAGCGTTCTGCAACTTACCAATAAAAGGATTGTGACGAGCTGAATACAGAATGGGGATTTTATCCGGCAGTAAGTGTCAGTATAAACTCAGGGTGAATACACAGTATAAAGGAGCCCTGCAGAAAAAAGCTATTATTGTAGTAGGCATCATTGTGCTGACATGCATTGTGGTAGAGATAAAAGCAGAATGAACGGGTTGCATGTTGTGATCTGAGCACTGCTCGTGTACTATTGGCTTCCTTCTCTACACAGACTAGCAGTGTCTTCTGCAGCTTCAAAGAGTGTACCATATATTAATCTGACCGTTCAGTCTTCCACATAAAGGATTTCCAAGCCTGATTAGACAATATTTCACATGTCAGAGTTCATTTGTCATATATATACTGTGTGAATAATGACTGGTGTCAATGTGGTCTCTGTCATATTGGAGAGACCACCGCTCACAAACTGAAGGACAGGATCACCCGGTAAACGTATTCTATTAAAGATAAATGAATTGAACTGCCATTGGTGAGACATTTTGTTGAAAAGGGACACAGTTTGAATTTATAGATATATACCGTCTTCCAAAATTAAGGCACAGTTCCGCCAATTTTTATTTTATTTTATTTTTTTAAAGTCAGCAGCTATAAATACTGCAGCTGCTGACTTTTAAAATAAGGACACTGTCCAGGGTGCCTGCGATATTGGCACCCAAAGTCGATCTGTCCCTCGGCTCTCAGGTGGAGGCGCTGCCATCTTTGGTAAGGGAATCAGGAAGTGAAGCCTTTGCAGCTTCACAGCCTGGTTCCCTACTGCACATGTGCGTCACGTGCTGTGCGATCCCACTGGTCTCTGCTGTCTTCTGGGACCTGTGTGTCGTAGATAGCTGCAGGTGGCTCGGCTATTTATGCCCAGAAGTGGGGGCAAAATACCTGTATTGCATGCCATTGAAGTCAATGCGGAACAAATTTTTTTTGTTTCCATTTACTTCAATTGGGAAACTCGCTTTGATATGCGAGTACTTTGGATTACGAGCATTCTCCTGGAACAGATTATGCTTGTAATCCTAAATTCCACTGTCTCTCTCTCTCTCTCTATAATACTCAGGGTAGATCTACACTGAAAACTGAGCATGTGCAGCGCTGCCAACACTTCTCTGCAAAATCCCTATCTGCAGTGGGGACATACTGTAGACAGGAGAGGGAGACAGAGAACAGCAGGATCAACCGGGTGTTTTTGCAGAATACAAAATCGAATCCCATAGTGTCTGAATACGTATGAACCACATACACTGTGGCAGTTATTGATAGTTTTTAATGATGTGGGTTTAATAACACTTTAAACGTTGACATGTAGTTCATCTCCATTATGTTGTGTCAAATAAACATTCAAACTAAATAGACAATATCAACTTTCTTCCCATCATTAGACCGCCACCACTCTACACATACAAATGACCATATTAATATTCTATTTCCAGATTCTACGCCTTGAATGTTTCTCTCGATAATTCCCATATCGTGTTGAGCTACGCCTATCATGTCTTTTGTAGGAGTAAAACACACAAGTCATTAATCTGGACCCATTACCTCCATGTTTTACTGTGCAGATGTCTTTAAGTCAGCTAATAATCATTTTTTCCAGTTTGTTAGTCTTAAAAGAGTAAGGGATTGGCGTAATTACCTCCTCCTATACTCGGTACAAAGCACTGTAGCACAGGCTATCTTTCTTTTAACACTGTTAGAATTGTAATGAGTCTCTCCTCTCATTTGCATAATGGAGCCAGCGCTAAAAGGCATGAGATGATAAGGAAGAGATATATATAATAGCTCCAAATGTAAAGAATTCCGAAAAAGATAAATAGTTGTCATTTTAGGTATCATTTCAGAAAGACTGGAAAAGGTATTAGTGGTCACCAAGGAAATGTGATTTTTTATTTATTTTTTATAAAAGCTGTGTGAGCTTGTCCCATATACTTGTTTTCATATATCCTTCAATGTTAATGTATGTGAGGACTGAAAAATATAATTTTAAAAACATATTTTTTCTTTTTTATTTAGTCAGAGAAACATTGTGTATTGGTCTTGTGCATTCTCCTTTTTAGCCAGCAGGTGGAGCCTTAGGCTCCCTTTTATGTTTTCCAGGCTCTCTCTTTGGTTCTTTTATGTGTTATTATTATTTGTTTATTTAGCACTTTCCCCTTCAAGGACTAAAAGTGATACTAAGGCCATTGTTTGTTTTTTGTTTAAAAATAACAAACATCTAATACTTACCTGCTCTGTGTAGTGATTTTGCACAGAGCAGCCCAGATCCTTCTCTTCTCGGGTCCCTCTTCAGAGTTTAGTGTCCCTACAGCAAGCAGTCTGCTATGGGGGCATCCAAGCCCAGCTGTAGCTCAGTGTGTCCATTCAGATATAGAACCCTGCCCCCTCTCTCCTCATTGGCTCACTGACAATGGCACTTCGTTGCTGTCTCAGCCAATGAGGAGAGAGAGTCCGGACAGCAGAGTCTCTCGTGCAACATCTCTGGATCAACATGGAGCTCAGATAAGTATTAAGAGTGCTGCCCACAGAAGGCTTTTTATCTTAATGCAACCTTCTGCCTTTACAACCACTTTAAAGTGGATCTTAAGCCAGAAAGTAAAAATGCCTCCTGCATTAAGCTACATAGAGAGCGGATTTTATTTTTTTACACATTTTTATTTTATTTTAGAAAAAGGGGTTAGACCCACCCCCTATTCACATGATTCTCCTATGCAAATGATGGGTACTGTGCCCGCTGTGCCTCCTGATATGTGACGTCTTTACTGTGTAATTTACAGAGGAGAAATGGGGGTTGGTCCAATGGCACCTCATCGGGAGACCCGCCCACTGATCCCGGAAGAGGCAGCGGGCCTCTCAATGACCTTAGAGATATCATGGCAGTACAACCGAGCGGTGGCAGGGCATGAGAGTATCTCAGCGGGACAATGCTGGATAGGTGAGTATCTGAAATGTGCAGTACACACCTACGCATTTCAGGGGTGAGTCAGCAGGAGGCATTACACTGCATTACACTGATTCTCCCAAGTGTGCAGAGAGATGTGTCAGCACAAGTCTGACCAGTGGAGGAAAGAAAGGCTGTGCTCTCAGCACAGCCATAAAACTGACCATGCTGGGCAGTACCCCTTTTATGGCCAATTACTTGCATATAAGCCTTTAAATGGGCACTTGTGATTATTCCTGTTTGGTGTTTCAATAGACTTCAATGAGGTTTGCCATTCGAGCTAGAACTTTTCCCCCCTGCTCAGTAGTTCTGCTACAAACCAAAGTGGGGTGTTCGGCCCATCTCTACCATTAAGAGATGTCTAACACATTTAGAAGTATTACCTGTTTTAGGTAGCAAGTGATTGTGAGCGGTTCACAATTGCAAAATACAGAAAAATGCACAGGCAGCTATGTTTATAGCAATCTCAAGCTCGATTGCTGTCCCTGAGCAATCAAAACGCTCGGGGACACCTCGGCTGACCTCAGAAAGGCTTGAAGTATTTTCGAAAGGCTCCGAACAGCTCAGAACCGTTCTGAATGTCACCGGCGCCCCCGCACCTCTGGCCAAATGCGGTACTGCACACCCCACTAGCTTGAATTATGCTTGTGTTGCGAGACAACACTCGCAAACCGAGTCATATTTTTTTCTAAAAAGTTGCTCTTCCTTTCAAAATGCTCGTTAACCGCGTTGCTCATAAACCGAGGTTCCACTGTAGCTGGACAATTACTATTATTATTATTTCTTTTTTTTAAAAAGAATGTCAATTGATGTTGTATTGATGACTGAATGGTGATTTTTGTTGGTTTCCATGACTTCACATTACATTTTGCCTCATTAAATAGAAGCCTATTAACTTTGTAATAAGAAGATGACAGATCCTGCACGGCACGTCAGCGGATGATATACAAGGCATGAGGAAATGATAGCATGTTATGATAGTCTCCATTCAAACATACAGTAAATGGCCTGGTTGGGTGCACTTACCACCAGAAGAGACACGGCCTGGTTAGCCGGCCAGGAATGGGCTGTGTTGTCTTTGCTTAAATGGCATTTAAGTGGCAGTTAGCAGCATTTTCTGTCCATGCCTCCTCACCGTATAATCTTTTTCTTAAAGTTCACGGAACATCGTTGAGTATGGCTGAGGACAGGCAGGATGCAGACACTGATGTGCGTGGGATATTTACTGTTCCGTCATCTCTGTTAGTCAAGCCGGTCCCGGCGGTGTCTGTAATATACCTGGAGAATGTGTCAGCAGTATGGAGGGAACCATCGGGAACACAGCCTGTCACACCTTTACAAGCAGGTGTCCCCATTCGGGTACGCGATGCTGCGACACCGTAGACGTGATGGCGATGTAGTCTCCTCCATTATTATCATGGCATCACTTATATAAATATCTCTAGTCACGTTGTTTTTTTTCCCCCTGCCATCAGAGCAGACAAGTTCAGATGAACATTTTGGAGCATTTTATGTCGGCCCTGTCATTTTCATTGACATATTACAGCAAGGATTTAGCCCATAAACATCATATATGTCTAGTATATGTTTTGCTGGAGGTTTATGGTTAGCATAGATATCTTCCAACTTCCCTAGCTGGGAATGAGGGCCACCTAATAACAATCGTATGTAGGCATAGGACCAGGGCCATCTTTAACCACTTAAGGACCCCTTCAAGCCGATATACGTCGGCAGAATGGCACGGCTGGGCACAATCACGTACCTGTAAGGCCTCGTACACACGATTAAATGTGTCTGTTCAAATCGGTCGGACCGACCAATTTGAACAGATCTGTCTGCTGGGATTTTGGTTTGCTCGCGTGTACACACGAGCAAACCAAAATCCCCGCCAGCAGACAGCGCACTGACGTGTCGGTGACGTGGCGGCGTCAACGTCACCGCCACGTCACTGACACTTCCGCGCATGCGTCGAAACCATTCGGCGCGTGTGCGAGAAGACATGTCTGCTGGTTAGCGTACTAACCAGCAGACATGTCGGGGGAACGGGTTCCCAGCCGACAGATTTCAAAGCATGCTTTGAAATCTGTCGGGTGGCCAAATCCGTCTGTTTGCCCGTACACACGATCGAATCTGTCTGCTGAAATGGTCTAGCAGACCGTTTCCAGCAGACAGATTTGATCGTGTGTACGAGGCCTAAGTGTCTCTTTAAGCCCAGCCGCGGCAGCGTGCTTGCGACCCGGTCCGAAGCTCCGTGACCGCGCCCGCGGGACCCGATCGACGCTGGTGTCCCGCGATCGGTCACCGGAGCTGAAGAACGGGAGAGGTGAGTGTAAACACACCTTCCCTGTTCTTCATTGTGGCAGTGGCAGTGATCGTCTGTTCCCTGATATAGGAAAAAACGATCACTGACGTCACACGTCAAGCCCCGCCCCCCTACAGTTAGAAACACATATGAGGTCACACAGTGCCCCCTAGTGGTTAATTCCTAAACGCCAATTGTCGTTTTCACAGTAATCAGTGCATTTTTATAGCACTTTTTGCTGTAAAAATGACAATGGTCCCAAAAATGTGTCAAAATTGTCCGAAGTGTCGGCCCTAATGTCGCAGTCACGAAAAAAATCGCTGATTGCCGCCATTAGTAGTAAAAAAAAAATGATTAATAAAAATGCAATAAAACTATCCCCTATTTTGTAAACGCTATGGGGCAGATTCACAGAGAAATGGATTATCGTAGCGTATCAGAAATACACTACGCCGCCGTTTTTTACCTTGCTCTACGTGGAATTCAGGTAGATTTTCTACGGTAAACGACGGCGGCGTAGTGTATTTCTCCCGTCGCAATCCATCTGCGCGAGTAGGGGGCGTGAAACATTTAAATTAGGCGCGTTCCCGCGGCGATCGATCTGCGCATGCTCCGTTCGCAAATTTCCCGCCGTGCATTGCGCGAAATCACGTCGTGACGTCATTCGTTGTTTATGTAGCGTACTTTACGGGCGATCCACGTCCCGACGAGTTACGTAAACAAAATAAAATTTTAAATAAATTCGAAGCGGGAACGACGGCCATACTTAACATGGGCTACGTAAAGTTAGAGCAGCAAAAAGCTGCTCTAACATTACGTATAAAAAAATAGACGAAAACGATTGCGACGCCCGCTCGTATGTTCGTGAATCCCCGTAAAAACACATTTGCATATCCCGACGCACCAAAACGACGCGAACTCCTCCCAGCGGCCGCAAATAGATGGCAGCGTAGATCCGAAGGCTTACGAAGACGTAAGCCTCTCGGATCGAAGCCCGAAGCCGGCGTATCATGGTTTGAGGATTCAAACTAGCCGCGCGAAATTTGAAATGACTCCTGTCTAACCCCAGTTAGACAGGCGTAATTGTTTTGTGAATCTGCCCCTGTAAATTTTGCGCAAACCAATCGATAAACGCTTATTGCAATTTTTTTTAAACAAAAACAGTTAGAAGAATACGTATCGGCCTAAACTAAGAAAAAAACATTTTTTTTATATATATTTTTGGGGGATATTTATTATTAAAGCAAAAAGTAAAAAATATTGAATTTTTTTCAAAAATGTCGCTCTATTTTTGTTTATAGCGCAAACAAAAAAAACGCAGAGGTGATCAAATGTGATAATAGTGAAATACGCGCTAAATATACAACTAGTATTGTGAAAAATCAGTATCAAAATAAAAATTGATTACATAAATTGATCTCTGAGGCCCCAAACGGCCATTAAACGTATATACAATGTGCAATATACCGTGGTAATGGTGCTCATGTGTTCACACCAAATTATGTGTGTATATAGGTATAAGGTGAAATGGCAATCCATCCAATATCCCCAATATATATGAGAGATATGATATTATAAATACGATAATATATATACAGTCCAGAAAAATTTGACCTCAGTCAAATAGCACTAAACACAGTCCAATATCTCAAAGAAGAAAAAAAACAAAAAAATGGGTCATCCCTGGAGAGTTTTCAGCCCAGCAGGAGTTGTCAGTATATTCATAAGGGTTCCTCCGGTGTATATAAAAAAGGAAAGAAACATACCATTGTGCAGCACTGAGATTCCAATATTGAATTGTAAGCTGGTAATAGATACACTCACATGACCCTTCTGATCAGAAAAACACTCAGTGTTTGCTGAGAAATCGTATCGAGTTGTCACCGCCCTGTTGCGATCAAAGAACCGCTCAGTGTTTGCTGAGAACTCGTATAGAATCCTCCACTGGTCTCCGCACATTCGACTCCTCCCCACGCGTTGCGTCACCGTCACGTGACTTAATCATGGGATATGACCGTGGAGCGCATACTGCGGGTCATTTATCGGGTCATTTATCTTCCGTAAACCGGAAGTAGGAGGAAGAACTGAGAGTCTGATAGCAATTTACATCATATGCGGCAAGAAAACAACAAAGGTGACAGTCATAAATATTGCTATATGAAACTGTCAAACCAATTTAATAATCACATACACATTGGCAATTGACAATAGGAATATTGTATAACCAAAATTATATATCTTTAAAAATCTTTAAAAATCTAAACGTAGATACAAACTCTGTGCCACCTCAGGTGAAATGTGGTACTACAGCTAATGTGTTAAAAAACATAGCTAGTTTTACACTACCCAAAAAACCACAGATTCAGGGGAAAAAACATTACATCTAGTTTAACATCTGAAGCATAGATATTATATGGGCAGTGTTAATTAGACTAAAAAATATTACACATAATTAAAATATAAAATTATAAAATAATATGTATAAATAAAACAGCAAAAAAACTCCAACCATACCTCATATTTATCCCATAATAAGCTAGTGATCTGAAATAAAACAATTTAAATCAAAATCTATATTGAGCCCATTGGGCTCTAATGTTTTCATTTCATAGATCCAACGGGATTCTGATTTGCTTAGCTCACGGACTTTATGGCTACCTCTCCAATGAGGGTTGTATTTTTGTATTGCTCAAAATTTTAATTCATAAGGATTTTGATTATGGCACAACTTAAAATGACGCGACACACTGTGCTCTCCAAAACCTTTTTGTATGTTCTGAACATGTTCTCTTAAACGCTTCCAAAGTGGTCTCTTTGTCCTTCCTATATATTGCAAAGAGCATGGACATTCCAGCATATATACTGCCCCTTCTGTTCGACATGTAATCAGGTCATCTATGCGATACTCCTTTTTTGTCACATTGGACAAAAAACTGGAACATTTTTGACCATTGAAATTGGTATGTTTACATGCGAAACACCTCTTGCAGGGAAAAAAACCCTTTCCCTGAAAGAAGGTTAAATTGTTTTTCTTACTGGGGGGATTTGGAACATTTTTGGCTACTAAGTCTCTAAGAGTAGGGGCTCGACGGTATACCACCCTGGGGCGAATTGGTAAAATACCCTGAAGTTGGCGATCAGCTTGGAGAATAGGCCAATGTTTCTGAAGAATTTTCTCAACCTGTTTGTGTTGGACCGTATAGTTGACAATGATAGATAATTCGTTTTGCTTCGTTGGTTGTTTGGGTTTGTCCTGAATAAGGAGATTTCTTGGGGTCTCATATATTTTTTGGATGTGATCCCGGATGAATTCATTGTTATATCCCTTTCTTACAAACCTCTTTCCCATTTGATGGGCTTGTTCTAAAAACACATCAGGATTCGTACAGTTTCTGCGAATGCGCATCATTTGCCCTTTGGGGATGTTTATAAGCCAAGGTTCAAAATGGCAGCTGTCGACAGGAATATAACTGTTCCTGTCGACAGGTTTAAAAAAGGTTTTGGTGGTGATTTTATAATTTTCCACACTGATCTCAAGATCCAAAAACTGAATACTGTTGGTGTTTATTTCATATGAAAGCTTGATATTTTTCTGGTTTTGATTCAGCTTTTCAAAGAACTCAATAAGTGATGTTTGGTCTCCTTCCCAAATAACTATACAGTCATCAATAAAGGACTAAATGATTGGATTGATTAGAATATATGGCTAGTTCCTCCCATTCAGCCATAAAGATGTTTGCTACACTGGGAGCATATTTAGCTCCCATTCCAATACCATTTAGTTGCCTAAAGTATTCTGACTCATGCCAGAAATAACTATGTTGTAAACCATAGGCCAGGCATCTAAGCACAAATCTTTGCTGCTTAGATATAAGTTGGCTGAAACTACTCATGGCCCATTTTGTCGCTTTTATTGCGTCTTCATGATTGATGTTGGTATAAAGGGATGCTACATCCGCTGTAGCTACCAAATAACTTTTGGTTGGATCTAGTATCACCTTATCTAAAATTTGTATCAGATGTTTTGTATCCCTCAAAAAGGCTTTTGTATGGGGCCCTAGTGGTTGGACAAATTTATCCACGTATTCCCCTAAACGCGCATTAATAGACTGTATGCCATTAATAATAGGTCTCCCGGGTGGTTTAATGGGATCCTTATGGACTTTTGGGATCGTATAAATAATGGGAATCCTACATTCCTCTGGGATCAGATATTTCGCTTCCCTTTTTGATAGAATCCCTTTGTCTTTACCTCTTTGGATGAGTGTCATTAGCTCTTTCTTATAATCCAGTGTTGGGTTTGATTGTAATTTGATATACGTATTCACATCTTTTAATTGATTTCCCAATTCCTCATAATAGTATTCCTTAGAAAGGATGACAATAGCTCCACCCTTATCCGCTGGGCGAATAATAATTTCTTTGTTGTTTTCCAGGTCCTTTAATCCTTTGTGTATAACCCTAGAGTCCCAGCACTTCTTTATCTTGAGTTTTTCTAGGTCCTTCACGACCAATTTATTAACCACTTACCTACTGTGCACCTACACCCCCTTCCTGCCCAGACAAAATATAAGCTTCCGGCACTGCGTCGCTTTAACTGACAATTGCGCGGTCGTGCGACGTGGCTCCCAAACAAAATTGGCGTCCTTTTTTTCACACAAATAGAGCTTTCTTTTGGTGGTATTTGATCACCTCTGCGGTTTTTATTTTTTGCGCTATAAACAAAAATAGAGCGTCAATTTTTAAAAAAATGCAATATTTTTTCCTTTTTGCTATAATAAATAACCCAAAAAATATATAAAAAAAATATTTTTTCCCTCAGTTTAGGCCGATACGTATTCTTCTACATATTTTTGGTAAAAAAAAAATGCAATAAGCGTTTATCGATTGGTTTGCGCAAAATTTATAGCGTTTACAAAATAGGGGATAGTTTATGGCATTTTTTTTTTTTTTTTTACTATTAATGGCGGCGATCTGCGATTTTTTTATTGGGACTGCGACGTTATGGCGGACATTTCGGACACTTTTCTGACATTTTTGGGACCATTTACATTTATACAGTGAAAAATGCTATAAATATGCATTGATTACTGTATAAATGTGACTGGCAGTGAAGGGGTTAACCACTAGGGGGCGGGGAAGGGGTTAAATGTGTGTCCTATGAGTGTTCTAACTGTAGGGGGAGGGGGGGTGACTGGGGGAGGTGACCGATTGTGTCCCTATGTACAAGGGACACAACCGCTCTCCTCTCTCCCTGACAGGGACGTGCAGCTCTGTGTTTACACACAGAGCTGCACGTCCCAGCTCAGTTACTGAGCAATCGCGTGTGCCCGGCGGCGATCGTTGCTGCCGGGCACTCGCACGGGATCCCCGCAGAGCGGCGGGTGCGCGCGCGCGCCGCCGGCGGCGCGCGCCCGCCCGCCCGCGGCTTTAAAGGGACATCACGTCATATGCCGTGATGTCAGAACAATGGAGTCGTCTGCCCGCCGTCATTTGACGGTGGGCAGATGACAAGTGGTTAAAGACCTCCACATGTTGGTTGTGATCAAATACCACCAAAAGAAAGCTTTATTTGTGGGTAAAAAAGGACGTTAATTTTGTTTGGGAGCCACGTTGCACGACCGCGCAATTGTAAGTTAAAACAACGCAGTGCCGAATCGCAAAAAGGGGCAAGGTCCTTAACCTGCATAATGGTCCGGGTCTTAAGTGGTTAAAGGGGTTGGTTGTAAAGGTACAATTTTTTTTTCCTAAATATCTTCCTTTACCTTAGTGCAGTCCTCCTTCACTTACCTCATCCTTCCGTTTTGCTTTTAAATGTCCTTATTTCTTCTGAGAAATCCTCACTTACTGTTCTTCTGTCTGTAACTCCACACAGTAATGCAAGGCTTTCTCCCTGGTGTGGAGTGGCGTGCTTGCCCCCTCCTTTGGACTACAGGAGGGTCAAGACGCCCACTAACACACAGCTTCTTTCTCTATCTGCAATGTAGAGAGTGTCCTGACTCTCCTGTAGTCCAAGGGAGGAGGCGAGCACGACACTCCACACCAGGGAGAAAGCCTTGCATTACTGTGTGGAGTTACAGACAGAAGAACAGGAAGTGAGCATTTCTCAGAAGAAATAAGGACATTTAAAAGCAAAATCAAAGGATGAGGTAAGTGAAGGAGGACTGCACTAAGGTAAAGGAAGCAATTTAGGAAAAAAAAAATTGTACCTTTACAACACCTTTAATATTGGTTGGACCATGGGTAAACATTTGGGCCCTGCCAAATCCACTTATCAACTATTTTCAGGCAGCGCGGGCTCAAGGGGCAGCTGGATTTGGCCCCACAACAATGACTGGGCCCGGGCAGCTTCCCCTTTTACCCTGCATTAAAGACGTCCCTGGTCTTCTTCCTTTTCTCCCTCCTCAGGTGAAATATTGGTCCTCTAAACACACCCCTTGTCTCTACTTAAGGTTTTTGTCCAGGATTTATATGTGACAATTTATCTTAAAATATACAATATTGATATATTAGAATTTTCTAATTATTGATGTTCTCAGAGTAATATTGATACAGTGGAACCTTGTATTACAAGCATAATCTGTTCCAGGAGAATGCTTGTAATCCAAAGCACTCGCATATCAAAGCGAGTTTCCCAATAGAAGTCAACGGAAACAAAAATAATTTGTTTCTCATTGACTTCTATGGCATGCAATACTGCATGTGGCCAGAGGTTGGGGGGCGCCTCGGGAAATACTAGGAAAGGCTCGGGGACAGCATGGTTGAACCCGGAAACCACAGAAACGCTTGGGATCTGAGTATTTCTGAATTTTTCGGAGTATTTCCGTGTATTTTTGAACGGCTCCGCTCGCCCCCAGCCCCCTACCGCACCTCAGGCCAGATGCGGTACTGCACACCACTGTGGCTTGAATTCTGCTTGTTTTGCGAGACAACACTGGCAAACCGAGTCAGTATTGCTCGTATTGCGAAACGCTCGTTGACCGTGTTACTCGCAATCCAAGGTTTCACTGTAAGTCTAGTGTTAGACACCATAGTGGTTTCTATCTGTGCCAAAGTATAGTCCCGCTTGACGCCTCCGCTGAGCCTACAATGTTGGCCTGAAGTAAGGCCCATCGGTTGTTTGGTCTCTTCTTGGCATATAGCCTAACATGTATTGCTGTACGCGACTCTTCACAGTTGATCACATTGGCACAGTTCCTGGTACCTACTTATGGACTTTCCATGGGTAAACTCCTTATCCTTTAAATATGCTATTCTTGCCGTCTTCTTGTTCAGTAATTTTGATGATGGTGTCATTATGCACTTTCTTTTGTTACATTATAACGTTTTTATTGGCTTTCAAAAAACCGAATAATAAAGATTCGTTGTATAGATCTGATTCTGAAAAAAAAAGGCAAGGCTTTAATACTACTTTAAAGTGGAACTTCCTTCGTTTTTTAAACTTTCCATCTATTAAATCTTCTGCTCTTATTGTTTTAACTTTGGATAGTAAAACATTTCTTTTCTGCCAGTAAATACCTTATACAGCAGAAGGGGGCAATGAGAGCTGCAGAGCTGGAGGTGTGCCTCTGTGTGTCTGTGTAAATCCAGGAAGTGAACAGGAAGCAGCTTCAGCTGCCCACAGTTAAAATGGATGGAGCCAGACTCAGTGGGAGATTTCTGCAGCATATTCGGCAAGTACAGAATCAGAGTATATGAAAAATAATATGCAAAGTGGTTGGAGGGAAGCTTCAGAATGGCGCTACCCCAGAAGGAGCCGCTGGTTAGATTTGGGATCGGCGTGTTACCTCCGTAGCATGTCTAGGGGTATGATGAAAGTAGATGATGTGAGCAGTAATAGAATGTCCAAACAGCAGGATGTCGTCTTTTGTGCTTTTATTCCTGGCCCAACATGGCCAACAGTGAACTTCAGGTGGATAGAGGAAAATGGTGAAAGAAGAAGGAAGTTGCAGACACAGGCCTTAACTCTTTATAGAAGCAGTCCTGCTTCAAACAGTACCTTTCGATACGTCGCCACTCCAGCCGGAGTGGGTATAGTGTACCCAGACAGTCTCTCGCACAGAACTGGCAGCGGGGGTGTCGCTCGGTCCCTTGAGAAGGAAAACAAGCCTCTGCCACAGACTTGGCTCAATGGAAATAGGAGTGGTACCTCTGCCACAGGCCCTTGCTCTGAAACGCGACTTGACGGAGCTATTCCTTCTCAGTAAAGCATTTGTCTGAAGTGTCTTCAGATAGTTCTCGACTATTAGGTCACCGACTGACAGGTTGCCATATAACAAACTCCCAGTGTCCGGTCACCTTGATCCCCGATGGCTCGTCTAGGCCCTATTGGATCGCCTGCCTCCGGGCTCTCCTCAGACTGACTCTCCACCCAACAGCACAACTCGCTTGGGATCTCCTCTTTAGTTTAGCTTTAGTTGCCCGGGCCATGAGGGCCAGAGTCAGGAACTCTGCGTAGCACGTGCGCCCCGGCCTGGTAGGCCATCTTGCCGGGGCCCGTGATGTGCGGACACCCTAAAGGTGGGTGCCGTACCCGGATCCAACCTCGAACTCCCGAAGCCAAGATGGTGTCCTCAAGAGTTACCCTCTCCCAACATTCCCCGCGAGGGAAAACCTCCTCTGATTGGCTGCTGGCGGGAAGGCGCTCTCGCTGGTCTCCACTGCTGCCACCTGTCGTTCCAAGATGGAAAGGTATCTTTGGAACACAGAATACAACAACAGCACGGCACCAGCACTAAACTAACATAAATCATACGGATAAGCGCTCTCATCCCCCTCTAAATTTGAATTGCGTCCGTACATAGAAGTACAGGGGAGCTATATATATATATATATATATATATATATATATATATTATTTTTATCCTGCAGACTTATATTTAATTTCCCATCCACTGGGTTTGTAAAACATCCTATGGCCTCTGCTGGACCAAAACATGCCACCCCTGGCCGTACGTCTTCTATTTTCTAGGTCTGATCAGTGCAGGGCTTTGATCAGTGTTTGTTATGCCACAGAAGTGATTTTACTGCGGTAATCAGGAGAGATAGAGGCTGCATACAGTGCCTCTGGGGAATCCTATGCAAATAAGCCTCTTAGTCAGCAACTTCTGACTACATAATTGCTCTGTAATAATAACGTCATGCAGAAAAACATGTCGTCTGCCTTGTCTGGGGTGCCAATCATTTCTCCTTCTGAAAAGGCGTATTTGCATAGAGTTCCCGCAGAGTTTTGTCTGAAGATCTGCTACTTGCACATAGGACTTCAGTGAGAGCAGCCAAGGGCACAATATGGACCCCAACCAGTGGAGGTTGATGCTCACAATTTATGGGAGGGGGGGCGCAGCCACAGTGCCCATCAAACACAGCCACAGTGCCCTTCAAACACAGCCACTGTGCCCATCAAATGCAGCCACTGTGCCTTTCAAATGCAGCCACTGTGCTCATTAAAAGCAGCCACTGTGCCCATCAAAAGCAGCCACAGTGCCCATCAAACGCAGCCACAGAGCCCATCAAAAGCAGCCACTGTGCACATCAAAAGCAGCCACTGTGCCCATCAAATGCTGCCACTGTGCTCATCAAATGATGCCACTGTGCTCCATCAAATGCTGCCACTGTGTTTATCAACTGCCGCCACTGTGCCCATCAAATGCTGCCACTGTGCTCATCAAATGCTGCCACTGTGCCCATGAAATGCTGTCACTGTGCCTCATGAAATGCTGCCACCGTGCCCATCAACTGCTGCCACTGTGCCCATCAAATGCTGCCACTGTGCTCATCAAATGCTGCCACTGTGCTCATCAAATGCTGCCACTGTGCCCATGAAATGCTGTAACTGTGCCTCATGAAATTCTGCCAATGTGCCCATCAAATGCGGCCACTGTGCCCATCAAAAGTTGCCACTGTAACCCCCCCCCCCCCCCCCCTCTGCCCGCTCGCGAGCTGTGGGACCTTGCAGTGGTGAGCTGTGTCCTCTATGTGTCTTCTGCCCTCCTCCTGATAAGCGTCCAATCGCACCACCTGTCCTTTCAGCCAATCAGGTGATGGGTATCAGACCCATGCAACCTGATTGGTGGAGAGATGGTTCAGTGTTAGAAAAGCGTATATTTATTTGCTTTTCTAACACACTTGGATGGACTCCGAGCGCAATGCTTTGTGAGTTATGTGCCACTTACCTACAAATAAAGCCCGCAATGTCCCCGCTGGTGGCCACATCCATCTTCCCCCCTCTTCCTTCCGGGGCCGTGAACTCTGGCTCTGTGACTGGTCGGAGTCGGGTGACGTCACTCCCACACATGCACGCGGGAGCCGCAGGTCACGGCACGGGCCCTTTCGAAACGGCACGACCCTGCACATTTTTCAGTGCCAATGACCTTGGCGCAAGCGTATATGGTAAATATCTCCTGAACCGTACAGGTTTAGGAGATATTTCCAGTACCTACTGGTAAGCCTAATTAAAGGTTTACAACCACTTTAAAACATACACATTTACAGAGTAGTTTGAACCAGATTAATATAGACAGTTTCTAAATAAGCAGCAAAAACCTGAAAATCAAAACCTGACAGGGGCTCTACCCCTTCTGAAGTTTAATTGTAAATGAAGAGGTTCGTTGAAGTTGATCTATGTAGATAGTATAATTATAAATAAAGAGTTCATTTTTATAATTAGGATAAATTATATAATAATAAAATGATTCTGGGTGGAATGAATCTGTAAATATATTCGATCATACAAAGACCAGACCATGTATAGAAAGGAGCTCCAGTCTTGTAATTACACTAAACATTTTCAATGTGAATAGACAGCATTTTGCTTCTTTTTTTCAATTATAGTACAACACTGCCATCTGCTGGTTTATTTAAAAAATGCATTGATACCTGTGCCTATTACCTACTGCCTGGTTAGTCTGGAGCTTTTCCCAGGCTTTTTGCCTCAAAGTAACCCTTAAAATAAGATTTGGTCTTGGGAAATCTCTGCTAAAGCCATTGGTGGTAAGTGGGAAAAAAAACTTGTTACACTGGTGGTCAGTGGCAATAATGCCCCACTTACAGTGGTGGTCACACCAGAACCTTTCCCAGCTACCCAGATCTTGCGAGGAGTCTGTGGGACGCATTAGAACTGCCAGGACTACATACTTATGATGAGCATGACTCACACATATATCGTGTAAGTGTTTTTAATCTTGTGCAATAAATGTTACTGTTTTAATACTACACTTAGAGAGGCGCCCCACCCCCCTGTTTCTTTTTCAGTGGTGGTCAGAATGCCACCTTTACAAACAGCTAAAAGATAATTGGTGTCATGCAGCTGGTTCTACCAAGTGGTGTTGGCCCTATAACTATACAGACACTGTCAAATGGGTGGCCAATCAGCCACAATTCCAGGAACCCTTAACCACCTCTGGGGTTCCACTGGACCCTATTTGGGAATTGCTGGTCTGGAATGCTTATTGTTTTTTTGTTTTGTTTTTCTTTTTTTTCTTTTAAAGAAAGCTGATGTTTCTAAGTATTTTTTTTCCTACAACATAGTGAGTAGATAGAAACTGGTTACAATCCAACTGTCATTTTTTTTTTTTTTTTTGCAGACTACATGAAAGTTGGAAGCTCTGTTCCTTGGCTTATATCATAATTCTCAAATTTCAAGAAAGAGGGGCTGTTTTAGGACAAGGAGAGGACACGCTTCATGTTACACAGAGCATGATAAAGTGGGACCCATGAATATGAAATATGAACAAAGCATATCCCACAGGCAGGGGTGGACTGACAACTCATGGGGCCCCTGGGCAATATAAGATTATGGGGCCCCCGGGCTTACAGATGGCCACCACATCAGGAGGCATTGCAGAGGCAGGGCAACTAAAATCTCAGGATTTAAACATCAAAAGCATGTCGGTTTTGGACATATCAGGGACAGATAAAAAAAAAACACAGATTTTTACATACTGTCGCTGGTTTTATTGAGCCTGGCAACACTGTTGGGGCCCCCTAGTGGCATGGGGCCCTCGGGCAGTACCCGAGAGTCCCAATGGTCAGTCCGCCCCTGCCCACAGGTGGACTCTATTTACTAATTAAGTGACTTCTGAAGGCAAATTGTTCCACTAAATTTTAGTTAGGGGTATCAGAGTAAATACGAAAGAAAGGCACACTTTTCAGATATAAAAAAAAAAAAGGAAAATCATTTGATCCGATCAGCTCTCAGAGCTCTCCTCACTGAGCTCTGCAGAGTGTAACTTCAGCTCTCCGTCCCCCTTTTTTTTCTTCTGACAACTCAGACAAGCTTTATCAATTCTTGACTAATTTGAATGGCTGTAGAGAAGATAAGACTGCAAATAAACAGGTCCAACTCATGTAGGAGGATTTGGTTCAACTCTGTATATTACTTGGGTCTAGTCATTTCTTCGGGTATATGTAGCGGTTTAACTACTTTAGTCCCGGGCCATTGTAAAAAGATGGCCTCCAGGTGGCTCTATAAATCCGGGAGGCCGTCTTTTTACGGCCTTGCGTCCTCCGGCAGGGTGCCCGGCGCGTCACTGAGATGCCGATGCGCGTGGCTGGCGCCCCCAGTTACCCGCGATCAGCAGTGACAAAGCAGAGACACAGAGCTCCACGTCCTGTTAGGGAGAGGAGACCGATGGTGTGTCCCTTGTACATAGGGACACAGCATCGGTCACCTACCCCAGTCAGTCCCCTCCCCCCACAGTAAGAATCACTCCCAGGATACACATTTAACCCCTTCATCGCCCTAGTGTTAACCCCTTCCCTGCCAGTCACATTTATACAGTAATCAATGCATTTTTATAGCACTAATCGCCGTATTCATGTAAATGGTCCATAAAAAGGGGTCAAAAGTGTCCGATGTGTCCGCCGCAATATCGCAGTCCTGACAAAATTCGCAGTTCGCCGTATTACTAGTAAAAAAAAAAATAATAAAAAAAATGTCATAATTCTATCCCCTATTTTGTAGCCACTATAACATTTGCACAAACCAATCACTATACGCTTATTGCGATTTTTTTTTTTACCAAAAATATGTAGAATACATATCGCCCTAAACTGAGAAAAAAATAAATGGGATATTTATTATAGCAAAAAGTAAAAAAAATTGTGTTTTTTTTTTTTCGCTCTTTTTTTTGTGTCGCTCTTATTTGTATAATCAAGTTTATTGCTATTTTAACACACAACACATGTAAGACATGTTCAACAGCAATGATGTAGGCAAGGCCAACTTAGACCACGCAGGGTCACATAAGCTTCAGAACCCCAAAGGGAACCGTTGAACGTATAAAAACATAAACAAACAAACAATGCATTATCAGCGAGCATCCAGCACCCAACCAGGGGCTCTCAACCCGTCCTGTACTGGGGAGAATATTAGGTCCTAGTTGGCGATGCAACGGCGATCAGTCGTGAGGCCACAGGCAACACATACAGCATTTAGGGCCGCCTGCCGACGGCCTCGCCACCCGGAGACGGATCGAGAGACCACCCCCAGAGTGTCGCTCTTATTTAAAAAAAAAACGCAGAGGTGATCAAATACCACCAAAAGAAAGCTCTATTTGTGGGAAAAAAAGGACGTCAATTTTGTTTGGGAGGCAAGTTCCTAGTTTTTTAACCGATGGATAAAAAAAACGATGGGGCACACACACAGTGGCGTATCTAGGGTATGGCAGCCATGGCAAGTGCCATGGGCGCCATATGAAGGGGGCGCTGTTGAGTGGCTGGGCAGCAAGGCACTTACCAGGGTCTGAGGGTCTCTTCTTCCCTCTTCCCGAGCATAGGCAGGATCTCCTTTTCAACACCTTTGCTAATGGACAATGACAGCGCTATCCCTGCTGCGTTCAGCAACAGCCCTCCCCTGTTCTCCCAGGCTCTCCCATTCCATCTGGTCGGATTGGTAGCGCACAAAGAAGACAGAGGGACATCAGTTTCTCACTCTCCTCTGTGAAAACTGAGGCCTTAAGTGATGAAGTATTGGTTCTGCATTTACCTGGCCTTGGGGGGCAGAGGAGGGATCAGGGGTCTAATAAATCCCAGATTTCTCCATAAAGAGGATAGGTCACTACCCAAGGTATCACAAGGGATGATAAATGTTAGTTTTGTTAGCTGTTTTTTTTGTTAAGGTTATCTGAAAGATGGGTTTCAAATGTTTCGACAGGGGCACAGTTTCAGTGCTTGCCATAGGCGCTATTTTCACTAGATACGCCTCTGCCCACACACGATCGGTTAGTCTGATGAAAACGGTCCATCAGACCGTTTTCATCAGACAAACCGATCGTGTGTATGCGGCATTACAGTTTTCTCTCCATACTCTTTAACACCACAGGCTAATCATATTAGATATTATTCGACAGAAATCATACTCTACTTCCTTTTTTTATCCACGTGTCTGAAACAATCTGCCGAAATCTTATCTCTCTCTTCAGCGTTTGCCCTTTGTTACCGCCGTCTAACTCACACAGTCCGAAAGGATTTGTGTCTTAACACTGCTGTGACCTGAGAAGTCGGGCTTCTTACAGAAGCATATCTGCAAAACTGAGATGTCAGAAAAACATATTTCCTAATGTGCTGGGCATGTAAGTTCCTTTGATTAAAAACTAAGAGAAAGTGAACTTGGGCAATTTTCAACCACAACCAATTACATTTTTGTTGGGTAGGTTGGATGTGAAAGCCAGTTCTCAATTTGTTAATTGGGCTTTACACCGAACCCTACGATGGAAAAATGTTGTTTCAAAACTTTCGTTAGTTTGATTTTCTCATCGTTAATGTGGTCAAATAGTTGTTCGTTTTTGACCGCAGTGATGAAAAAATTCAAAAGAGCAGGATGGACATTTTTTCTCAAATGAACAAACTTTCGTTTCAATATGTTTATTGAAGTTTAAAGTAGTACAATGGTTATACAAGTAAAGGAAAAATATTGAAGAGCGGTAGTCATCCACAATAATGGGCAAGCTTATAAACATTAAGAACATCCCGTACAAGTATGAGTTCGGTACATCTTGATTACAAAACCAACTGTAATATATAGCTTTACAACTCAATTGGGCTAATACAAATGCAGCCCAGGGTCAATTGGTTCGTGTGCTGACCGCTCCCAAATAACTAATAGACAACAATAATCTATATTTGAATCTGGGAAGAAAACAAAAACTTTAAGTCAAGTATATCCTCAAGGGGTAGAGGATACCAAGGAGAGAACAGAGAGGAGAAAGATTAGAAGAATAAAGGAAAGAAAGAGAAAAGGAGTACAGTAAGGATGAATGATACGCCCCCACTCCCCAGGGGACTAAGCCCCATCTTCTGATCAGTATGCATTTGTAAGGTATGCGATCCATGGGTCCCATATTTCAGTAAACAAGGCGACCTTGTCATTTAGAATAGCCGATAGCCTCTCGTTAACCATTATCCAGGACAATTTAGATTTCAAAAGATGAAAGGGGACAGATGGGGATCTCCAGGACTTTGCTATGGAGATTCTAGCTGCTACAAAGATAAAGGCTATCAATTTACGTAAATGTTTAGATGTGCCCTCCACCGGACGTCCCAGCAGCGCCTGCAGGGGTGATTTAGTAAGATTCACCTGGGTCAAAGAGTATATAAAGTTATATGTGCGTATCCAAAAACGCCTCACCCTTGGACACGTCCACCATACATGATACATTGTGCCATCAGTGGCGCAACCTCTGAAGCACTGCGGGGACGGCCCCTGCACAAAGGCCGCCACCCTCGCTGGAACCATGTACCACCTCATCAAAACCTTGTAATTAGCCTCAATCAATGAGGTGTTAACATATGACTTGGAGGCCGTTAGTGACAGCTTGTGCCACTCGGTGACATCCAATGTGGTGCCCACATCTTGTTCCCATTTTTGCATATAAGCCATCTTTTGAGTACTAGAGGACAGCATGGTGTACAATATGGAGATACAGCTGGTATGTTTGTCAAAGGTCCTGCAAAGATGTTCCATGGGTGTAAAGAAAGAGAGGTCTGAAGTGTGGTGCAAAGAAGTCAAAAAATGGGCTATCTGGACATATCGAAAAGATTCCGAATCTGGGAGACCAAATTTCTCTTGCAGAACCGATTTTGACAAAGCTCCCTTGTGATCACATAGATCTGCTATTCTAAGGAGGCCCTTGTTAATCCACCACAAGAAATCTTGGGGACGGAGACCCGGGGGGAACAATGGGTTATAAAACAAGGACGCCATAGGCGTATGTGGGGACTTAAACTTATAAGTGGAGGCCAGGCGATCCCAAAGGTTCAGGGAAAAAGATAGTGACGGGCATAATATAGAAGGCCTGTCTTTATTCTTTAGCCACATAATGTGACTGACCTCTCTGTCTCGGATCGCAGATGACTCTAATCCCATCCAAAGTGGCCTGGATCGAGAGGTATGGAATCTAATCAAGTGGGCCAGTTGGGCAGAGTGGTAATATTTGAGAAGATCGGGCATTCCCAGGCCTCCGTTTGATCTTGGAGCATATAGAGTTTTCTTGTTCACCCTAGGTCTCTTGTGGTCCCATATATAGTCAATAAGTTTGGCCTGAAATTTTTTTAGGTCTTTGCCTACTATTGTTATTGGGAGAGTCCTAAAGAGGTATAGTATTTTAGGCAAAATGGTCATTTTGACTGAATACAACCTACCGAACCACGACGGGGGGCTTCTAGACCACCTCTGAAGGTCCTCCATCAACTTCCGGAACAATGGGGGATAGTTCTTCTCGTACAGAGTGTGAAGAGTAGGGGTTAAAGATATACCCAAATAAGGTAAAGCCTCGTCTTGCCAATGAAAAGTAAAAGATTCCCGAAGGGCCCGAACTATATGAGGCGGCAGGGATATGTTAAGGGCCTGCGATTTGGATTGATTGACATATAACCCCGTGAAAATTGCAAAGTCCTTCAAGATTACATTCAAAGTAGGCAATGAAGTGACTGGGGAAGAGAGGAGCAACAAGATGTCGTCCGCGAATAACGCGCACTTATGCTCCCTTACCCCGCAGCCTACCCCCAGTATATCCGGGTGAGATCTCACTTTGATTGCCAATGGCTCTAAAGCTAAGATAAATAAAAGGGGAGATAGGGGGCAGCCCTGACGAGTCCCCCTCCCTATACTGATATCCTCAGATTTATATCCCTTAACTAGCAAGTTAGCAGTAGGGTCACTATAGATCACACGGAGCGTCTGCAGGAAACATGAGCCAAACCCATAACGCTGAAGTATAAAAAATAGATACTCCCAGGACAAAGAGTCGAACGCTTTGTGTAAAACTAATGATAACAGCAGGGCTCCTCTCTGACCTCCCCCATCCTATCCCGAATTCAGTGCAGATATTATGTCAATTATCCTCCTAGTCTGATCAGAGGCCTGTCTGTGGGGCACAAACCCTACCTGATCAGGGTGAACATATTGTGGTAAAAAAGAGTTTACGCGAGTGGCCAAAACTTTAGTTAGCAGTTTAAGATCTAAATTTATCAACGATATCGGCCTATAATTTGTACAATCACTATGGTCCTAATGAGGTTTGGGAATGACATGTATGAACGCTCTATTCTCATAAGGAGGAAGAGGGGAACCCTTTCGCAAGCTATTGAAAAAAGCACAGAGGTGTGGGGCTAAGATAGCCGCATATTTCCGGTAGTAGTGACCAGGAGATTTAGACGGGTTTAGGGACTTAATGGCTATTAAGATTTCTTCAGTTGTAAACTCTGCCTCCATCAGGTCCACGTGATCTTTAGACAGGGTGGGAAGAGACACATCATGAAGAAGAAAGTCCTCAGCCGCAGTCTTATTGAAATCTCGGGGGGATTTATACAAATTAGAATATAAGGTGGAGAATTCCCGAACAATTAACTGAGGATCCTGAGTAGCGCGGCCGTCCCCCAATCGTAATCTAGGGAGGGCCGGATTAAATGGCCTGGGGGTTAATTTCCTTGCTAACAGTGAATTTGGCTTGTCCCCTAAGGTATAGAATCTGTGACGCTTCCACCTAAGGTGTTTCTCTGCCTTTGTTGTGAGGCTTAGGTTTAGTGCCGTACGTGCCACATCGATTTTATTTCTAAAATCAAGGTGTGGGTTACCCTTCTGTTCCTGCATAAGACGACGTAAGTCATCTTCTTGTTGACGGATCGTCTGTTCACGCTCCCGTTTTACTCTCGATGCTAGACGTATCAACTCCCTGCGAATGGTAACTTTATGTGCCGCCCACAACGTCGTCGGGGAGGAGACCGATGATAAGTTCTCTGCAAAAAATTGTTGTAAGACCCGTTCAATTTCTTTCTCGAGTATAGGATCGTTTAACAACGACTCGTTTAGACGCCACGTCGACGGGTTTGGTTTAGTCCCGAGGCCAGTCAATACTACTTGGACCGAGGAGTGGTCAGACCATGACATAGGGTGAATTTTAGCCATTGAGACAAATGAAAGCAAGGGGGAGAGCGTGAACATATGATCAATACGCGAGTATGTCCGATGGACATGGGAAAAAAACGTATAGTCCTTAGTAGACGGATAGGCATCTCTCCATATGTCAACTAAATCATGACCATGTAAGAGGCGAGCCATCGCACTACTTTGCCTAGAGGCATGTTTCAAAATTGTTTTTCCTGGATTGGACTTGTCAAGAACCCGATCCAAGGAAACATTGCTGTCCCCACCAAAGATAACGTGTCCCACCACGTGGGGCATTATGGCGTCCAACATTGCTTGAAAAAAAGGTAATTGTCCCACATTAGGGGTGTAGTATGAAAGGAAGGTTACCGCACTATCATTAATCCTCCCTGTCACCATAATATATCTACCCTCCCTGTCTCTAATCACATTTATGGGTGTAAAGGGAACCTTTTTGGCAAAACATATCGCTACCCCTCTCTTCTTGTCTGGCCCGTTAGATAAATAGACCAATGGGTACTTCGCATTTAAATATTTGGGGGCCGAGTTTTTAGAAAAATTAGTCTCTTGCAAGAGAAGAACATCCACTCCCATCCTATAATATTGCTGGAAGGCCTTCGTTCTCTTAACAGGTGAATTAAAACCTTGGACGTTATGTGTTAAGATGGAATAACTTGCAAGGTGTCCATTAGCCATGGTGGTTCAGTGTGTTGTACTCACGGTTAAGGAGCTTCAAGCGTCTATCTCCGGGAGGTCCCCGACGACGCAGACATGTCTCAACTGGGCAAGAGGGCGCACCTAGAGAGAGAAAGACTTGGAGAGGGGGAAAGGAAGTCAGAACATAGAAAAAGAAAAAAGTCACAAAAAACAACATTTCGATCATCAAATTGCATTGAAACAAAACAATTAAATCAGTAAATGAAAAACCGTAAGCACGCTTCAAAAATAGCGTGCCAGTGGGAATTCCAATTCCCAGCAACCAGCGTGAAGTTATCTCCGCTCGAAAGGGGGGACAAGTTCACTTAATGGTGGCATGCGCGTCCACCTCGGCCTGACTCATACGCATAATGGGTCAGACAGACGGAATCAGTTCGCTCCACTCCTTAGCAACTATAGGTAATATGTAGCACTCGTCCGGGAACAGAGAGCAATCCGGCCCAAATAACTATATGAAAAATAGAATAAAATCAACAAAAAACAAAAAGAAAAAAAAGATAAGGAAACATGGCACAATTAGGGGTCAATTCCTCTCCAACCCCAGGTCCAGGCCCAAACCAATAAGGACCAATCTCAGGAACCTGACGCGGGCAAGGAGGAAGAGATAAAATAGAAAAAGAGAAACAGAGTAGTTGGCATAATTCAAGTGTTCCAGGCAGATTTCCTGGCCCTAGAACGACCTTGTTGCGACCACAGGGGGGACACAGGTCTGTCTCCTATGTCGGCATCATCTCGGGGAGTCAACGGAGCAGTCGAAATCAGGCCCAGCTTTTGGAGAAGTTCTTCTCCTGATTGAAATGAAGTGAAAGAGTGTGGCTTTCCCTTATATGAGAACGAAAGTTTAAATGGGAAAGACCAGCGGTACTTTATGTGATTATTGATGAGATGATTCAAAAGAGGCTTGAGGTTTCTTCTCTTCTGGATTGTTGATTGCGAGATGTCCGCAAAAATCTGAATCGGGTGACCCATAACAGTGACATCTCCTTGTTGCCTGGCTTCCATCATTACTTTCTCCTTAATCCGATAGAAATGGGGTTTGACTATAACATCCCGAGGGAGACCATCAGGTCTGGGAGCCGTTAGAGCACGGTGTACTCTGTCAAGTTCCAACTGATGAGGAGAAATGTCCGGAATTAATTGAGTCATCAAGTCATGTACAGCCGCTTCCACGTCCGTCACTGTCTCAGGGAGGCCTCGCACTCTAAAATTATATCTTCGAGACCTATTTTCTAAATCTTCAATTTTAGCGTTGGCCTGATCTAGTTGCTCCTGCAGGGACGTGATCATCTTAGAATTTTGATTCACACGTTTAACTGTACCGTCCACTTTGGACTCAATACTGTCTAGGCGCCCTCCAATATGCTGGAAGTCAGACTTCATCCCAGAGGTTATCAGGGAGCAGGCTTTTGTCAGTTCCTGTTGGAGTAAGGCTGAAAACCTGGCCAGTAGTACAGTGTCCCCCGAATAGGAGAGAGCAGGGGCTATGAGCTGTGACTGCATAGAGCTGGTCTGGCTAAGTGCGGCATCAGCAAACTCTGCCATTTGTCTGTCCATAGATGAGACAGGGGACTGAGCATTTAGAGGTGAAGCCCCAGCAGGAGAACCAGACAGGGATGAAAAAAGGTGCTGTCCTTGGCCACTAGGTAGGGAGGGGGTAGGCGACCCTTCCTGGGACTGAGACGAAAAGGGGTCTCTGTGGACCATAGCTTGAACTAATAACTCGGTCTCAGAGGGAAACAGCGCACGATCCCCTCCGCCAGTCACATGTTCCCCGTTCGGCGCTAGCCCAAATCCAGAGGCCTGGTTAGGATATAGGCCGCCCCCCTCCATCGCCATCGGGGTCTGGTGGGACTCTATCCCGGGTGAATGGGGCCTCAGCTGTGGTCCCCCCGGTGGTGTGCCTCCCCCTCCCTGTCTCACCGCATCACGCCTCGTTTGTGTCTTGGCCTGCGAGCCGCCGCACTGCGCCTCCTTCTCACCCGGCGCTATCTTGGTTGGCGGTGATTGCTGCTGTGCCTTCGATGCCCGAGTCCTGCGGCCCTGTTGGGAGGGACAGCGCTGGTTATGTTTGTTACCGGCCGTCCTCCGCTGCATGATCCGGTCCGCGCCCGGTGTGCTTCAGTTGGGGACCGATTCGCCCGTCTGCCGGCTAAAAATAGCTAATGGAGGCCGAGATGAAGCGGAGCTCGATCAGAGCATGACCGTCCTCGGCGCCTCGCGCATGCGCACTAATGAACAAACTTTCAAGAGCCAATGTGGTTCCCTGAAGCTCCATTCATTTCAAAACTGAATGTTAACAGCAAATGTCTTCTGAAATATTTTCGAAGGATATTCATCATATCAACGAATGTGCTAATGAGAATTTTTACTTTGAATGTTCGCATCAATGTTCGTTCAAAATCTACTGGTGTATGACCAGTTTTAGCTATTTGATTCTTTAATTTGTAATTATATCTACAACAAAATTGGAGCAGACAGAAAGCAACCCCAGGTAAGCAACATAATGGAGCTTTCCTGAGGTAAATTCTTTATTTTGTTCACTTTTGTTCTGTTTCTGGCAAACTGCATTTCCTTATAGCTGTTTATATCTCAAAGGGATTCCCAGTTCCAAGCAATCACCATGGCCATCATGATGGCAGATACGTAATGTTGTTATTCTATTCTACGCTATGAAAAAATCAAACATATTGGGGAGCCCACCTTTATTATGGATTTATGAGAGTCCACTTAAGACCTGGCCAGTTTTAGGCAGGTAAAGGACCTGGCCAGTTTTTACGATTCGGCACTGCGTCGCTTTAACTGACAATTGTGTGGTCATGCGACGTGGCTCCCAAACAAAATTGGCGTCCTTTTTTCCCCACAAATAGAGCTTTCTTTTGGTGGTATTTGATCACCTCGTGGTTTTGTATTTTTTGCGCTATAAACAAAAATATAGCAACAATTTTGAAAAAAAAAACAATATCTTTTACTTTTTGCTATAAGAAATATCCCCCAAAAACATATACATTTTTATTTATTTTTCCTTAGTTTAGGCCGATACATATTCTCCTACCTATTTTTGGTAAAAAAAATCGCAATAACCTTTTATCGATTGGTTTGTGCAAAATTTATAGCGTTTACAAAATAGGGGATAGTATTGCATTTTTATTATTTTATTTTACTACTAATGGTGGCAATCAGCGATTTTTTTCGTGACTGCGACATTATGGCCAACACTTCGGACAATTTTGACACATTTTTGGGGACCATTGTCATTTTCACAGCAAAAAATGCATTAAAAATGCATTGTTTACTGTGAAAATGCCAATTGCAGTTTGGGAGTTAACCACTAGGGGGCACTGAAGGGGTTAAGTGTGACCTCATCTGTATTTTTAACCGTAGGGGGGTGTGGCTGTAGATGTGACATCATTGATTGTGGTTTCCTATATTAGGGAACACACGATCGATGACGGTGCCACAGTGAAGAACATGGAAGCTGTATTTACACACAGCTTTCCCCGTTCTTCAGCTCCGGGGACCTATCGCGGGACTCCAGCGGCGATCGGGTCCGCGGGTCCCGCAGCTGTGGTCACGGAACTTCGGAAAGGGTCGTGGGCGCGCGCCCGCGACCCACGGCTGGGCACTTAAAGAGGACATACCTGTACATGCTTGTGCCCAGCCGTACCATTCTGCCGACGTATATGTGCAGGAGGCGGTCCTTAAGTGGTTATGGAACACTCTCCATTTGAGTACCAGAAATGAAAAAAGCTACAATTGGTGAATTAATACACCAATAGCTCCCCAATATGCAAATATCTGTTTTGAGTGAAGCTGATGTTTAATCCTGCTTTAATTCAACCAAGCCCTGCCCTAATTTGACACCTAGTTTTCCATCCACAGCCTTTTTCAGAACCTGGAAATTGTCCCTTCAAATTTTGATTTTTTTTTTAATCCAGTGCCGTGTGAAACACACCCAAAAACTCCTCCCGGTGCCAAAAAAGAGCACACACATAATGGGTTACACAAAATGTGCAAAAGGTGTTACACGATCCTCCACTAGGAAGGACTTTACCTTGATCCCCCGGGGTGTTAGGCTCCTGACGGGGACTGAGGTACCCACTAGATCCATCTGGCCAAGACCAGACAGACTCTATTCTCTAGAGGGTCTGCCGAAACAGACCCACGCAAGTACTCAGTGGGGATCCCCCGAATGGAGACCCCATGAGAGAGGGCGAACTAAGCCTGAAGGCCATGTCCACCCCCTCCCAAGATGTTCAGGGTAGGCCCGAAGACCCACACCCTACTGATCACACTGTAACAAACATGTAACAACCAACAAAAAAATACAAAAAAGTAACAACACAGGGGGTAAATAAATAGAAAGTGGGGAGAAGTGAAAAGTGGCCATTGTGCAGCACAAAGGCTGGCCATTTGGCCAGGAATCAAAAATTCCTATGGTCCTAGCCAAAATGCTCAGCCCTCGGTCAGGTTTAAAAAAAGTGTGTAGTGAAGTGACCAAGATGCCAAATCTTGAAGTGCCCCTCAACACTTGTGCGAGTTATGGCACCCATGGACTGCCGCTCCAGGGGCACATTCACCACAGGCTTTTCTCTCAACCCTGACCAACAGCCCAGCCAGTGCAGCCTCCACCCCAACCATGAAGGCCTGGAGTTCTGAGAGCTTAGTGAGAGCCCGAAGATAGGCTCCACTATCACTCCTACCTAAATCGTGAAATACTAGCCTTTTCTCCTGAAAAACGGAGCAAGGGCTACCCCAATCTAGGCCAGGGACCAGACTCTTTGGCTAGACCCAGTGGTTCTCCATTCTCACCAGAAGGCTTTCATTTCGGCTTTCTCTAAAAGCAGCCTAATAACGTCCCTCAGTTACTGTCGAGCAGTACGGTTTCAGTCCGCCCTGATACTAACCGTCCAGGTTGCCATTACGCCAAGAGGTTTCGCATATCCACCGTTATCCCTCAACCACCGCCGTGGACCAGGGATGGTTAGCACAGCACCACCTCTTGACAACTGATAAGAACAGATACTACACTTGATCTTAACCAAAAGGCCTTCAAAATTGGATTGCCCTAGGTACAAGGGGTATAACAGCTACTGCTCTTAGCCTGGAAGTTTCCAAAAAAGCACTCCTTTGGATGTAGAGGTGTTTTTTATTCACTTGATGAGGGGGACAGGTGTTGTCATCTGAACCCTCTGCACATACAGAGGCACATAAACTTAAACCCTTGGGGCTCAGGGGGTAGCCATTTCACCCCAGCTGGTTGCCCACAATGTTCTTGGTCACACTTGTTGCCCCTTACTTCCCAGTACACTTGTGTGGTACACATTTTTTTTTCTCTTGTGCAGCTTGGGTATTATAGCACTCAGAAGTGAACTGGTGCATTGTAATAAAGTTGATTATAATACTAATTACCATATGAAGTAGACAGTTACCTTTATTTTTTCTTTCAGAGCAGACAGCAATTTCAGAAACTTTCCCATTTCTAAAATATACTTAGACGGAAGCTTTGCGTATGCTCCCCGAGCAGCGGCACTCTGTACAGAAATAGAGCAACTTCGGTGAATTGGGACTAGAGGAACTGTCAAGCTCATTAAAATGGCACACTAATTAACTAATAACAATGACCTAAGATGCTAGTCACTGTCATCTTTGAAAGTCATTAGGCAAGAACCAAAAAAAAACATGTCTGACCTTCTCAGCAACATTCTAAACGAGTTTGGTGACATTATACTCTGCGTTGATTTATCTAGGTGACAATGTTTGTGACAATTTTTATAACTTTTTCCCTTTCTCTTCTTTTTTCTTTGCAGATATTTTCTACAATCTTTCTGCATCTTATTGGCCAACTACAATGGAAAACACCTCGTGGCTGAATACAACGAGCATTGATACGCAAAGTCCAAATTATACGATGGGGTCTAGAAGCCCGTACCAAACAATGGAGATGATTTTCATTGCCACAGTGACAGGCTCACTTAGCTTAGTCACTGTGGTGGGAAACATTTTGGTCATGCTTTCCATCAAGGTCAATCGACAGTTGCAGACAGTGAACAATTATTTTCTCTTCAGCCTGGCCTGTGCAGACCTTATTATTGGTGTTTTTTCCATGAACCTCTATTCTGTGTACATTATTAAAGGGTACTGGCCTCTTGGTCCTATTGTGTGTGATTTGTGGCTGGCTCTAGACTACGTGGTCAGCAATGCTTCTGTAATGAACCTTCTTATCATCAGCTTTGATCGGTATTTCTGTGTTACCAAACCATTGACTTATCCAGCTCGAAGAACCACCAAGATGGCAGGTCTGATGATTGCAGCTGCATGGCTCCTTTCCTTTGCCCTTTGGGCACCTGCTATTCTATTCTGGCAATTCATTGTGGGTGAGAGGACAGTGAAGGATGACGAATGCTACATCCAGTTTCTTTCCAATCCAGCAGTCACTTTTGGCACAGCCATTGCAGCCTTCTACCTTCCTGTAGTCATCATGACTATACTGTATATTCACATTTCGTTGGCCAGCAGGAGCAGGGTCCGCAGGCATTGTCCAGATGTTCAAAAAGAGAAGAAAAAACCCATTAGCTCTATGAAAAGTCCTTTAATAAAACAAACCAAGAGTCCTCCCAAACCTGAGCCTTTGGAAGCAAAACCAGAAGAGGAGAATGGAGTGAGAAATGGAAAAATAGAGAAGTCTTTGACCAACCTCCAGTCTGTGGAAGAGAAAGAGACCTCGAATGAATCAAGCACAGCCAGCACGAATCACAATCCTCCAGATAAGCAGTTGAGTAATGCATCTTCTGGTGTTGTTTTGGCCCCTACTCAGAGTATACAGTCTTTGCACCCAAGGGCGAATGCTGCTTCAAAGTGGTCAAAAATCAAGATCGTCACCAAGCAGACAGGCAATGAGTGCATAACAGCCATAGAGATTGTGCCCGAATGCTCAATACCTCTGCACAAAGATTCTTCTGGCTTGCCAAATACTCGTCCAGGCAATGTGGCACGGAAGTTTGCAAGCATTGCCCGCAATCAGGTGAGAAAGAAACGGCAGATGGCAGCTAGGGAGAAGAAAGTTACCAGGACCATTTTTGCCATTCTGCTAGCATTCATCATCACATGGACGCCTTACAATGTCATGGTCCTCATAAACACATTTTGTGAGACTTGCATCCCTGAAACAATGTGGTACATAGGCTATTGGCTCTGCTACGTGAACAGCACAATAAACCCAGCTTGTTACGCTCTGTGCAATGCCACCTTCAAAAAGACCTTTAAACACCTCCTCATGTGCCAGTACAGGAACATTAATGTAGCCAGATAGGCATTGTAAGCACTCGCTCTCATTCTTATGGTGAAAAACAAAACATTCATGGAATTTATAGACTTTCCTGAGCAAAAGTCCAGAGTGGCTCATGGAAAGCTGTACAAAGGGACATTTGTTGGTTCAGCAGCAGGATTGTAGGTAGATATTAATCTAACGCAATCGGCATTCTCTTTAAAAGAAAGTCCTGTTTTGGAGGACACAATTTAAAGCAAACCTAAAGGCTAAAAACAGTTTTGACTTGAAAATGGATGTACCATATCTTAAACAAAGAACTATACAAATGATGGTATAGTACTAAGTGGAAGCTTAGCAGGAAAACAGATTCTCGTGAACAGTCACCAGTTGGATGGCCTTGGTGTAGACCTTCTTTAGACCATCTTGCAAAGCATGATATATTGATGCTGTTACAATCTTGCAGATCATTAATCTTTGATGAGTAAACCAATCAGTGCTCTGTTGTATAGACTTTGTTTCTGCACTTAAATCATTTCTGTAGTAATGGTTTAAATAGCCTGTTACACCCCAGCTAAGCATTTTCCATATGCCAATGTTATCTACTGTCCTTACCTATTCTGCAGGCCACCACAAGTCTATTTCTTGGTATGACATCAAAATCTACATACAGCAATCTCTATCCTTCGCAAACACCCACAACGCACTTCCATTTTTTATAGACCCTTTGGGATGGTCTAATCTTTTGGTGCAAGCTTCTAGGCATTCTACAGTAGCTAAAACTTCCTTTGAGCCCTCCTAGGATGTCGAGTTATGAAGTTGGTTGATGTCTTGGACTATATTGTACCGGACTTGTATATGAGGCTTTTTTTTCCATCCAGTTTAGATCATTTTCAAAAAGATACAATTTCACAACATAGTCCAGGCAGAGCATTTATGAGAAAATACATGACAAGGAAACAGCGCTTCCTGTTGGTCACACCATGGATTAACTTCAGGTCACAAGGATTATAATAATTTAATAATGATATAGTTCAGGTTTAGATTTATTTGCTTGTACATAAGACAAATATCTCAGCAACTTCATTGTTAGATTTTTTTATGTTATTTGTTTTCTAAAATATTTGCTTAGAAGTAGCTCTGATATCAGGTTTACTGACATTATATCTTAGGCCGCGTACACATGAGCAGACAGATTTGTTCAAATCGGTCAGGCCGACCGATTTGAACAAATCTGTCTGCTGGGGACATATACACGATCAAACCAAAATCCCCGCCGCCAGACGGCGCGGTGACGTGGCGGTGACGCCGCCACGTCACCGCACCAGGAAGTAAAACACTTCCGCACATGCATCGAAACTATTCGGCGCGTGTGCGAGAAGACATGTCTGCTGGTTAGCGTACTAACCAGCAGACATGTCGGGCGGACGGGTTCCCAGTCGACAGATTTCAAAGCATGCTTTGAAATCTGTCGGGTGGCCAAATCCGTCGGCTCGCCCGTACACACGGTCGAATCTGTCTGCTGGGACGGTCGGGCTGACCGTTTCCAGCAGATAGATTTGATCGTGTGTACGCGGCCTTAAAGGGGTTGTAAAGGAATTTATTTTTTCCCTAAATAGCTTCCTTTACCTTAGTGCAGTCCTCCTTCACTTACCTCATTCTTCCATTTTGCTTTTAAATGTCCTTATTTCTTCTGAGAAATGCTCACTTTCTGTTCTTCTGTCTGTAACTCCACACAGTAATGCAAGGCTTTCTCCCTGGTGTGGAGAGAGCCACTTGAGGGGGGAGAGGGCGAGCAGGCAAGTCAGGACACTCCTTTCTTTGCAGATAGAGAAAGGAGTTGTGTGTTAGTGGGCGTCCTGACACTCCTGCTCGCCACCTCGCCCTCAAGAGGCTTTCTCCACACCAGGGAGAAAGCCTTGCATTACGGTGTGTAGTTACAGACAGAAGAACAGGAATTGAGGATTTCTCAGTAGAAATTACATTTAAAAGCAAAATGGAAGGATGAGGTAAGTGAAAAACTGCACTAAGGTAAAGGAAGCTATTTATGGGGGAAAAAAATCCTTTACAACCCCTTTAACTTCTTAGTTATGTGAGGACAAACATTTCAAAGATCTGTTGAATTTCCATCTTATGCCCCGTACACACAATCGTTTTTCCCGTCGGAAAAAGTCCAATGAAAGCTTTTGGTCGGGGATCACGACCGTGTGTATGCTCCATCTGACTTTCTCCAATGGAAAAACTGCCGGAAAAAGATAGAGAGCAGGTTCTCTATTTTCCAGAACTCTGACGCATTTTTGGAAACAAATCGAAGCATAGAACTTAATTTTCTCGGCTCGTCGTAGTCTTTTACATCACGCTTTATTGGCAGTCAAAAGTTCACCAAACATGGTGTGACCGTGTGTATGCAAGGCAGGCTTGAGTGGAATTCCGTCTGAAAAACCATCCAAGTTTTTTCCAACGGGAATTACGCTCGTGTGTACAGGGCATAAGTTGTCAGTCTTAAGTGGCACTTCCACTTTAGAACAGATTTATAAAAACAGGAAAGAGCATTCAATTTTTTAGGTCAAAGATAAAAAATAGCATTAGATTATTATCTCTCCGGTGACCTGAGGCAAGCTTAGAGCAATTTATAGCACATCGGTAATTTCATAATAAACATGGCGCAGTGAAGAAGGAGGGTAGAAGTGTAAGTGCTGTACATATTTCTTTATGATTTCTTTATGGTGTTTGCTTGCTAGTGCTGCAACACGCTAAGGTGTGGCAACATTTTGGGGTAGACACTTTTCTGTTTCAATATGACAGTGCCCTTGTCCAATAAGGACATTGGGGTTGATTTACTAACACTAGAGAGTGCAAAATCTGGTTCAGCTCTGCATAGAAACCAATTAGCTTCTAGGTTCGTTGTCACAGCCTAATTAAACAAGCTGAAGTTATAAGCTGATTGGCTACTATGCACAACTGCACCAGATTTGCACTCTCTAGTTTTAGTAAATTTGCCCCATGGTTTGGTGAATTGGGTGTGGAAAAATATGAAATGATCTGCACAGAGACATGATCGCAATCCCATTAAACACCCTTCTGATGGGATGGAATGTTGATCTTAAGCCTTTTTGTTTAGCATTTACACCTGACCTTACAAATGCTGTTTTGACTGAATGGGCATATTCCCTCAAAGGTTTTGTTGAAATACTTTCTAGAAGAGTGAATTATTCTATGGCTGAAAATGGGAGGGGAGGCAGCAGTTCCATAGCAGTGTTAATTTTGTCGACTAAAACCAACTAAAACATTTTAGTTGACTAACTTAATACCATTTTAGTCGACTAAAATACGACTAAAACTAATACAATTGAGATGACTAAAATACGACTAAAACTAAAATGCCATTTTAGTCAAAAGACTTAAGCCCCATATACACTATCATTTTTCTTGCAGGTTTTTCTCTTCACGTTTACCAAAACCATTTAATGCAAGGGCCTGCCTGATTATATACAAATTGAACTCTTAAGGCAGTGATGGCGCACCTTGGCACCCCAGATGTTTTGGAACTACATTTCCCATGATGCTTATGCACTCTGCAGTGTAGTTGAGCATCATGGGTAATGTAGTTCCAAAACATCTGGGGTGCCAAGGTTAGCCATCACTGTCTTAAGGTTTGCCCTCATATTTGATGGTTTTGGTAAACCTGAAGAGAAAAACCTGCAGGAAAACTGATAGTGTGTATGGGGCTTAAGACTAAAACTAAATTGAAATTTTACATCAAAATTAACACTGGTCTGTAGTGCATGTCCATACCTCAATACCATAAATAATAACATATTCAATTTTTCACTCCAGTATTGGAAATTGTAGAGAAATGCTTAAATAATGCGTTACAATTTAACTACGCCCATTCGATTTTAGAAAACTAAAGTGAGTTCTAGTCGTCAAAAATTATTTTAGTGGACTAAAATGTCTTGGAAATGTAGTCTTCTAATTACGACTAAAACTAAAACAATTGCAGAAGACTAAAATGGGACTAAAATGACATTTTAGTCCTAAGACTAAGATTAAAACTAAATCAAAATTTGCTGCCAAAATTAACACTGTTCTATAGTAATGTCAATGGGTTCGGAACATCCAACAAACTCATATTAATGGTCAGGTGTCCACATTATTTTACCCATACAGAATACTTTTCAAGTTCTTTTTCCAGTTGGAAAGCATCACATAATAGTTTTCAGCTGAGCGGAATACTGCTCTTCTCTTATTTACAGATCTAACTACTCTCTCCATGACTTCAGCCAGCATTTTGAGATATTCAGATCTAAAGCCTCAGACACACGGGCTAGAATCTCATCAGGAAAAAAAACATTGTTTTTCCTAACGAGATTCTTGGCAAGAATCTCTTTCCGCCCGAGTGTACACACACACCTTTCAAAAGAACCGCAGTTCTTTTGAAAGGCAAGAACGCCTTCCTATGCCGTGGATGCTAACCGCGCATGCGTCAAAGTCATTTTGAGCATGTGCGGGTTTCCATGGCGACAGGAAAGTATATAGAAGCTCGGGTTTCTCTTCGGGAAACAGGCCGCTAAGAATCTTGATGAGAAAAAAGGAGAGCAGGTTCTCTATTTTTCTCATCAAGATTCTGGGCAGATTTCCAGACGAGAAACCTGAAAGCCTCGTACACTCTCTGGGTTTACTCGGCAAAAAAGCTCTGCCAGCGGTTTTCTTGCTGGTTCTTGCCGAGAAAACCGTGCGTGTGTACGAGGCTTGTAGAGAGAAAAATCCACACCAGAGATCCAAATGGCGGTATAATTTAATTTGAGAATAATCTGGCATTTTCAATAGTGAACCTAAAAACCAGAGATGCTAAGTAAAGATTTAGAGCCTGGAAGGCTAATCTCTGACCCTCCCTATGCCTCCTTGTTTGTCATTAAATGTAATGGGTGGTGGTGGTGACTGATGGAGGAGTGCAGGAGGAGGAGAGACGAGCCAGAACTTAACATTCCAAACTTGGAATATTTGTATAACTGAATATTCTAGGCAGCTTTAGAACGGCTGAAATGAAAAAAGAATTGTGAATCATTTCACACCACTAGAAATAGCATATATGATATATGCACTCCATATCAAAGTGCCTCCTGCTATCACCCCAAATATACCTGCTGATTCTGGCAGAAAGTTTATTATGACCTAACTTCCTTTGGAAAAGGTAACAAGCCTAAGATAAAGCCTCCACAATTTGCTCTAGTGTTATCTTCCATCCAGGTCTAATCCCAAGCTAGACTACAGTTGGATGTACAAAAAGGGTAAAGGAAAATGGGATTATCGCGGTGCCACAGAAAGAAACCAATTTGAATACAATATTTATAAAAATATATAAATTCTATTAAATTACAAAGAATAAATAAAAAAATTCTTCTACTCAACATATTAACAGTACAGTAAAAAAAAAGGGCAAAGATATTGTGTGTACAAACGGTCAGGTCCTCCTGACTAGTTTCACCAAACCCCTGGCTTCATCAGGGGATTATGACGTGACCAAATCAATTATTAGCTCCCATATCCCCACAGGGATCAATCAGGACAGAGCAGACCCCATGAGGGCCAAAGTCATATCCACGGAGCCCAAAAGCGTAGCTGTAGAGGGCAGTAAATAGAAATAGAAATGAAAAAAGGGGCGCTGTAGTATTGAGATATGATTTATATTATAAATAACAGCAAGGGGTTCATAGCATGAGCTCTGAATAGAGCAAAAAAAGCACTTTAATGGCTCGTTTCCACTGAACGGAACGGTTCGGGTCGGTACAGTTTGGAACGGTTAGAATGGACCGGTCTATTCTTGTGAGCGTTTCCACTGCAAGTCGGAGCTTCAAGGGCCATTCAGGGTTTAGAAAAAATGCCTCGGGTGTCCATCAATCAGTGGAATGTATTGTAGGTCCGCCCTAACCGAACCGTTCCATTTTCTATGGCCCCACATCTGAAGCAGGACCCAGAATGGTCCGGTGCGGTTCAGTTTTTTGGCACACTTTCATAATGCAAACACCCAAAATACCGTACCGTACCGTACCAAACCGATCCGCTCAGTAGAAACAAGGCAAAAAGTATGTCCAGGTCTCAGAAAGAAAAACATGAATCTCAACAGCGCCCCAAATGAACTAGGATATGGGAGCTAATTATTGATTTGGTCACGTCATAATCCCCTGATGAAGCCTTGGGGCTTGGAGAAACTAGTCGGGAGGACCTGACCGTTTGAACACACAATATCTTCACTACCTTGTTTTTTACTGTACTGTTCATATGTTGAATAGAAGAATTTTTTATTTATTCTTTGTAATTTAATAAAATGTTTATATTTTTATAAATATTGTATTCAAATTGGTTTCTTTCTGTGGCACAGTGATAATCCCATTTTCCTTTACCCTTTTTGTTCAACCTACTTAAGGGATGAGGTGCTGTATCTAATCAGGATACTCGACCACTAATTGTCCAAATTTCCTACAGTTGGATGTGTTGGCATACCTATTGCTGGCATGTCACACTGTTGTCAACGTGAAAACTCCTTGGATTGCGCCAGACATCTCTACATGCTGATTTTAGGGGAGCAAGAGCAAGGAGCAACTGCATACGTTGCCGACCCACACCTCCTCTCCAGGAAGTTCCCACAGGTGCTCCTGGGAGTTGTTGTTTCTGGGGCCAGCATAACAACTAGATAATGTGTAGTTGCAAATGCAACCTGTCTACCTAGCCAGGAGATTTTTGCCAGAATGGTAAGGAAAGCCATTACAGATAAGGCTAAAAAATGTAATTCAATCACTCTTTTGAGAAAGAAAAGCCAACATAGCAATCTAGCCTTTAGCAAAAACGTTATAAAACAAGCATAAATTAAGAAATGAGACATCATACTTCAACTAAACTGGAGTTTTGATGCATTAATGTTGAGAAAAGCTGTTCTAAAACGTCTTGAAAAAGTTGGTCCCTCCCTTTTGTACCCTCCTTCTTTACATCCAACCATGTGCTCTCATTCGATAGGCGTTACACCTACCAGCAAGCCTGGGAAGGACATCAGTGATACACCAAAACAAGTCATCATTGTTACTTTTCGTCCTGTGCCAAGATTACAACGTTTGTTCTTAAGTAGCGAATATTGCTACAAAGATGGACTTTTGGATATTTTTTTATAGAGTGATAAATATTTATTAATACTGTCTTTGTATCTGCATGATTCTGGCTACAGGCAGTGTCAAACTTTCAGTGTTGCAGAGTGCCTACCTGGCAGTGACATGGGTAAAGCACATGCTGGGTGTGAAATATCTTACGGTTATTAAACACGTGGTTTCTCTCAACTGTCTGTGTTGTGTTGGTTATCCTTCATTCTAACTACTGTATTTATTAGCATATAGCATGCACAGGCGTATCACACACACCCTAATTTTAAGAGATTTCAGGAAAAAAAACGTACATTTTACATAAAGAACTTTGAAGCAAAATAAGGGTCAGTGCCCATCAATGCAACCTGATCAATGTCCATCTGCAACCTCAAATTTGCTCATCAATGCAGCTTGATCAGTGCCCATCTGCAGCCTCACAATTGCCCATCAACGCAGCTTGATCAATGCCCATCTGCAGCCTCAAAATTGCCCATCAATGCAGTTTGATCAATACCCATCTGCAGCCTCAAAATTGCCCATGAATGCAGCTTGATCAATGCCCACCTGAAGCTTCCCCATTGCCATGAATGCAGCTTGATCAATGGCCATCTGCAGCTTCAAAATTGCCCATCAATGCAGCCTGATCAATGCCCATCCGCAGCCTCACAATTTCCCATCAATCCAGCCTGATCAATGCCCACCCGCAGCCTCACAATTTCTCATCAATGCAGCCTGATCAATGCCCATCCGCAGCCTCACAATTTCCTATCAATGCAGCTTGATCAATGCCCATCTGCAGTCACACCATTGCCCATAAATACAGCTTAATCAATTTCCATCTGTAGCCTCACAATTGCCCATGAATGCAGTTTGATTAATGCCCATCTGCAGCCTCCCCATTGCCATGAATGCAGCCTGATCAATGCCCATCTCAGGGAGGGGAGCAGGATGAGCGCTGTCAGATTACATACAGCGAGAATCTCCTGTTTTCTCGGCAGCTTCTTTAATTACAAAGTCCCTCCTCCTGGACAGCCTTCTATGATAGACATAACGCTGATCCAATGCCAGCCCAGGAGACTGGACTTCCTATTACAGAGGCCGCTGAGTAAACAGGAGATTATCGCTGTATCTAATCTGATGGCACTCGTCTAGCCCTCTCCCCGTTCTCTCCGAGGCAGCCCACATTGCAGTATCGGCGTATAACACGCACACACTATTTGCAACCGATTTGCAGGGGGAAAAAGTGAGTGTTATACGCCAATAGATACAATGGCCTGGATTCACAATTCACTTACGCCAACGTAAATCACTTTACGCCGACGTAGTGCAAATGTACGCCTGGTGTATGTGTGCGACAGAACCACAAAACCAACAACATCTAAAAACAGGCAATCCTACCCCGACGTATCTTGCTTACCCCGGCGTAGCGTGGGTGCAAATATGGTTTGGACGCATTTTGCTTCTCCCATTGATTAGGCATTCAAACATGCAAATGAGGGAAATACGGCGATTCACGAACGTACGTGCACCCGACGCATGCTATGCGATGTTTGCGTAAGTTGTACGTCCGGTGTAAAGATATTCCCCATAGATGAGGCGCAACCCAGCAATAGACATGCAAAGGTCTGCCCCAGAGAACACAGGCTGGCGTATTGGGCGTACGTTACGTTCACAGCCTATGTAGTGATCCGGCGTAGCTTAGGCAGTTGTGCCGGCGTAGTTGTGAGCATGCGCATAAGGGTGCAGTTTCATGCATTCACGTCGCGGCTACGTCGCGGCGCATGCGCAGTTTGTGATACGCCGGGCGTAAAACACTGCACCATGCTCGGACTATCATTTGCATGGGGTCACGCCCACTTCCACTTACGCTGGCCTGCGCCTTTGAAAGTACGCTACGTTGGCGTATCTTGGTGAGCAATAGCTTGCTGAATACAGTGCATGCCTCTCCGCGCTGCGCCGGCGTAGCGTACTGTGTGTGCGCTACGCCGGCTTTAATGTGCGCACATCTCTGTGAATCTGGGCCAGTATATGTTTCATGGCTCCATCTGTAGCTGTCCAATAAGTCAGCCCTGTGACTTTAGAATCCTCGAATACTTCAGTATGTTTCAAGCAAAATTATTACCTTCACAACAGTTTTAAAACTTTAGGGGGGGGTCCTAATAGAAAGTGGATATTGCTGTGTACTATACCAGGGCTCAAAATTTCAAGTCCTGAGCTACTAGCCAGGCTTCGAGGCATACTCGCCACCAGTTGCCCTGCCCAACCCCTACCATGTCCCGCCCCCTAATCCCGCCCCTAGACATGCCCTCATAAAAATGAAATGACACTCAAATATTTTATGCAGAATTAAGTTATAAAAATAAATATTAACAACAACTTTATCCGTGCCCAAAAATGCAGCCTGCCCATGTCTATCAATGCAGCATGTGTCCCCAGGGCAGCAAAATGTCCCCCATTTTGCAGCCAGAGCCCCCCCCCCACACTATTGCAGCCAGAGCCCCCCCCACACTATTGCAGCCAGAGCCCCCCCCCACACTATTGCAGCCACAGTCCCCCCCACACTATTGGAGCCAGAGTCCCCCCACACTATTGCAGCCAGAGTCCCCCCACACTATTGCAGCCACAGTCCCCCCCACACTATTGCAGCCAGAGCCCCCCCCCCCACATTATTGCAGCCACAGTCCTCCCCACACTATTGCAGCCAGAGTCCCCCCACACTATTGCAGCCAGAGTCCCCCCCACACTATTGCAGCCAGAGTCCCCCCCCACACTATTGCAGCCACAGTCCCCCCCCACACTATTGCAGCCACAGTCCCCCCCCCCACAACACTATTGCAACCACAGTCCCCCCCACACTATTGCAGCCAGAGTCCCCCCCACACTATAGCAGCCAGAGTCCCCCACACTATTGCAGCCAGAGTATTATAGTGTGGGGGGACTCTGGCTGCAATAGTGTGGGGGGGGCCAGATGGCTGTGGCGGTGACAGCAGCGGCAACTCTCCTCTCCTTGCTCGCCCCCCCTGCTCCCAGGCAGCCCACACTGCAAGCAGGCGTGTGTAAATTTTGAGGGCTGTACTATACAATGCTATGTAATGTAACTGCCTGTATTTTGTGGCCCATTCATAAAATGCAGGGCCCTGCATTATATTACAGAATTCTCTTTACTCAACAGGTTATCAGAGGAAATTTAACAAGTTTGAGAACTATACACATAAACAAACATAGGATACAAAGTAAGTTGCGCTTAAGGAACATAAATGTGGATGGATGGTAAAGTCCCCAAAAAATTCAGCAAAATAAGTTAATAAATCCTATTCCATTAAACATATGCTGAATAAATTGTTGGGTGCTGTGAACTCCAAATGGTATCCTTCACCAGGTGAATCACCAACATAAAATAAGGCTGTACTCTAATCCCACATGGTGGACCCTCTGTAATGGAAGGTCAGACAAGCATAGGAAACTGTCAGGCGGCGTACACACGACCGAGGTTCTCGCTGGAAACCAGCGAGAACCTCGCTGGAAGCTGCATTCCAGCGAGGACCTCGGCCGTGTGTACGCTCTCGGGGAGCTTCCCGTCGGGAATCCCGTCGAGCAGAAATAGAGAGCATGTTGTCTATTTGCTTGACGGCCCGCCTGGATGAATGGCTGGTTGCCATTCCCGACGGGCGGGTCGCCGATTTCGACGGCCGGCAGAGAACCTCATCGGGCGGAACGATGTGTTCTGCCCGTCGAGGTTCTCTGCCGTGTGTACACGGCCTTAGCTCCTAGGGCCAAGAGGAAACGGTGGTATAAGGCAGTGTTTCTCAACCTTTTTCTAGTTGGGGCACCCTTAAAAAGTATTTTTAGTCTTGAGGCACCCCAGTCCAAGGCTTGTTACACATTACGGTGTGTCAATGGTCCCAAAAATGTGTCAAAAGTGTCCAAAGTGTCCGCCATAATGACGCAGTACCGAGAAAAATCGCTGATCGCCGCCATTACTAGTATTAAAAAAAATATTAATAAAAATTCCATAAAACTATCCCCTATTTTGTAAACGCTATAACTTTTGGGCAAAGCAATCAATAAACGCTTATTGTAGACCTAAACTGAGGAAAACATTTTTTTTATATATATTTTTGGGGAATATTTATTATAGCAAAAAGTAAAAAATATAATTTTTTTTTCAAAATTGTCGCTCTATTTTTGTTTATAGCGTAAAAACTAAAAACCGCAGAGGTGATCAAATACCACCAAAAGATCTATTTGTGGGAAAAAAAGGACGCCAATTTTGTTTGGGAGCCACGTCGCACAACCACGCAATTGTCAGTTAAAGCGACGCAGTGCTAAATCGCAAAAAGTGGCTGGGTCATTAACCAGCAATATAGTCCGGGGCTTAAGTGGTATTGTACAAAAAAACTAAATTGGTTAAACCCACAAGTGCTTTTTTTAACCACTTATATTCCTTTATATTGGCTTTTGGAATTTACAAATGCAGCAATTTAGAAATCAGATGAAAGGTTTAGCACTGGAAAACACTTTCTGATAGATAAAAGATGCATTTTATATACATCTATATTGATCAGACCAAAATGAGGGACAGAGGGACATTGCTCCAAATCAGGGACAGTCCCTCGGAATGAGGGACAGTTGGGAGCTATGCAAGCTGATTGTATAAACCAGAGGTGGCAAACACAAGGCCCGCGGGCCGAATCCGGCCTGCCAGGCCTTGTCATGTGGCCAGCGCAGTGGCACGCCAGACTCCACCTCCTCTTCTGACAGCTGCTTTCTGCTTCTAACACGAAAGAGGTCTCCTTGACAACCGGAGTAAACACTTACTCCCTCTCCTCCTCAGTACTGTGTGTAGCTGAGCGCATGCAATGTGGATCCAGCATGTACCTCCCACAGCAGTTTTCCAGCCTATCTCCTGCAGGCTGCTGCTTGAGTGGGAGGGAAAGGGATGTGCCTGACCCCTGAGACCACGCCCGCCTGGAAAAGGGAGGTGTGAGCAGTTGAGCAGAGGGAGCTGAGTGACTGTGAACGTCCTGGAAGGTAAGCGCAGCAAACAGTACATCGTGGATTTGTTTACAGGCACCTCTATGCTGAGTCTGCAGAGTTACTGCAGTTTAGCATAGAGGAGCTGTTAGCTGACAAATCAGATTGCATCTTTTCATGTGGCACAGTGAGAAATTAGGCTCATTAAAGCATTGTACCCCCCCAGTGTGTGCCCTCCTCACCTCCCTGGTGCGTGCTTTCCTGAACTGCCTGGTGCGTGCCCTCCTGACCTGCCTGGTTTACTTTGGGAGGTGGGGGGACTGTGGAGGTGTGTAGGAAGATGCGTTTAGAGGTAGGGGTTGGGGACAGAGTGCAGGGTGCAGGGGTCAGAACCCAGGAAGAGGAGTGGAAGTGAGATGTTAAACATTGGGCACAGCACACCCCTAAGCTCTGTCCTCTGTACGTAGCACATCCCTGAATTCCTGCACTCTGTACATAGAACACCCCTGAGTTACTGCACTCTGTACGTAGAACACCCCTGAATTTCTGTACGTAGCACACCCCTGAATTCCTGCAATCTGTATGTAGAACATCCCTGAATTCCTGCACTCTGTACGTAGAACACCCCTGAATTCCTGCACTCTGTACGTAGAACACCCCTGAATTTCTGTATGTAGCAGACCCCTGAATTCCTGCACTCTGTACGTAGAACACCCCTGAATTCCTGCACTCTGTACATAGAATACCCCTAAATTCCTGCACTCTGTACGTAGCACACCCCTGAATTTCTGTACGTTGCACACCCCTGAATTTCTGTACGTTGCACACCCCTGAATTTCTGTACGTAGCACACCCCTAAATTTCTGTACGTCGCACACCCCTGAATTTCTGTACGTAGCACACCCCTGAATTTTTGTATGTCGCATGCCCCTGAATTTCTGTACGTCGCACACCCCTGAATTTCTGTACGTAGCACACCCCTGAATTTCTGTGCGTCGCACACCCCTGAATTTCTGTACGTTGCAAACCCCTGAATTTTTACCCTCTGTACGTAACGCACTGCTGAACCCTGCACTCTGTACGTAGCATAATCCTGACGTAATCCTGAACTCTACACTCTGGGCCAGATTCTCAAAAGAGATACGACGGTGTATTGCAGGAAACACCGTCGTATCTCTGTTTTTTTTACTGGGTATCTATGCGTGTGATTCCTAGAATCACTTACGCATAGATACAGTGAAGATCCGACAGGTGTAAAACACTTACACTGTCGGATCGTAGATGTAATTACTTTTCAGGCCGCTAGGTGGCCTTTACGTTGTTTTCTCATTTGCCTGTGCAAATGAGCCTAATACGCCGATTCCCAAACGTTTTTACGCCGCCCCGTCGTCGTTTACGTCATTTCCGTAAGCGTAAACCTACCCCTGCTATATGAGGGGTAGGTTTACGAAGTTCCGTCATTGCCATGTTAAGTATGGCGTCGGGTCAGCTTCGTCTTTTTCCGTCGGTTACGTCGTTTTACTAAGTCGATCGCGAATAGGGCATTGCGTAAGTGACGATCACGTTGTTTTGACGTCGGTTTCAACTACGCTTTCCGACGTGAGCTGGAGCATGCGCACTGGGCTTTTTTCCCGGCCGGCGCATGCGCAGTTCGATTGACGCGGGGGCACGCTTAATTTAAATACAAGCCGCCCCCTTTGAATTACGCGAAGATACGCAGGGCCATTTACACTACGCGGCCGCAAACTGCGGAGCAAGTGCTTTGGGAATACGGCACTTGCTCCATTAAGTTGCGGCGGCGTAGTGTAAATGGCTTACGCTACGCCGCTGCAGATTCTATGTGAATCTGGCCCTCGGTATGTAGTGCGACCCAGATACAACTGGCCCTTTGAGGGCAACCACACTGCTGATGCGGCCCTCAACGAAATTGAGTTTGACACCCCTGGTATAAACGCATTTACTAAAACAATGTAATATGATGACAAACCTATACAATCCAATCATCTTCTATACAATAATACCTAGGCATGTGCACTGCCAAAAAATGTGTTCGTTAGTTTCATTTGTTTTTTGTTTGTTTTTTCGGAAATTCTAAAATTCGGAAAATTCAGAAATTCAAGCAATTCATAAATTTACAAATTTACTTTTTTTTTTATTTCCGAATTTTCGATTTTCCGAACTTACAAATTTACAAATTTTCTAATTTACGAATTTCTAAATTTAGGAATTTACTAATTTACAAATTTACGAATTTCTAAATTTACAAATTTGGAATTTGGAAATTCGTAATTCGGAAATTCGGAATGCGGAAATTCGAAAATTCATAAATTTGAAAATTTGTAATGGGAAGATTCGGAAATTCAAAAAAACAAAAATAAGAAAGAAAAGTCTAAAAATTAAAAAGAAATCCAAAATTCTAAATATTCTAAAAAATAACTAACTAATAATAACTTTTAAATTATAGGTATTGGAATTTCCTTTCAAATTTGGCTGTTAGTAAACGTAACAAATACAAATTTGTTTGAAGTTACGAATTATCCAAAATAAAGAATGCTGCATCTAAACAAATGTAACAAAATTAAATAATAATAATACGTTTTTATTATTGTTATTTATTATTATTAATTTGTTACACTCCATTTGCTTGGAAATGGCATTTGTTATTACGGATAATTTGTAACGTCAAATAAATTTGTATTCATTACCTTCACTAACAGCCAAATTTCAATGGAAATTCCAATACCTAGGGCCAGATTCAGATACACTTAATATTGCGCTGCGTAATCGAAATACTCTACGCTGCCGTATTTCACCAGGCTCTACACCGAATCCTGGTCGATTTTTGCCCGTACGCTACAGCGGCGTAGTCTATTTCTCGCCGCGTAATCGAAATACGCGATTGGGGGGCGTGAAGCACTTAAATTAAGCGCGTCCCCGCGGCGATCGAACTGTGCATGCTCCGTTCAGAAATTTCCCGCCGTGCATTGCGCGAAATCACGTCGTTACGTCATTCGTTGTTTGAGTAGCGTCGTTTACGAACATTCCTATTCCCGGACGACTTACGTAAAAAATAATAAAAGACGTCGGAAAACGTAGAAATTCGACGTGGGAACGACGGCCATACTTAACAAGGGCTGTCTAATATTAGACCAGCAAAAAGCTGGTATAGTGTTACGTAAAAAAAAGATGACTAAAGGTGCCGTAAGAGATTGCGATTGAAGATCGGAATTTCTGGGATCGCCGGCAAAAGCTCATTAGCATACCCCGACGCGGAAAACGACGGGAAGTCCACCCAGTGGCCGCAATTTTATTGCAGCGTAGATCCGAAGGCGTACAAACACGTAATCCAGTCGAATTGAAGCCCGCAGCCGTCTATTCATGGTTTGAGGTTTCCGACTAGCTAGAAAACGCGCGTAATTTGAAATTACTCCAGTCTAACACCAGTTAAACAGGCCCTTATAGTTTAATAGTTAGTAATAGTTAAGTTATTATTAGTTTTTCAGTTTCAGATTTTTGTTCTAATTTTCGTTCTTTTAAATTTTCTGTCTTATTTTTTGATTTTTAAAATTTTCAGATTTTCAAAATTTTCACATTTTCAAAATTCGGTAATTCAAAAATGAAAGAATTCAGAAATGTGCATATTCGGAATTAAACGAATTTGTCTGAATTCATTAAAAAACTAATTTGGAACTAAGCAAATTGCACATGCCTAACAATATCTTCATATTTTGTAGTTGTTAGTAGATCTAATGGAGATCTAATGGAGATTGTACAATAAGATTGTATAGTGTATAGTCAGGTACAATACTAAAAAATATGAAAATATATTCCATCAGAACCGCTTTGGGACTTGATTACATCAGTCTGCACACTATAAAGCATGCATGCTGGTGTGCGTGTTGTAAAGGTGGTGCGATGAGTTTTACTTTAAAATTTTAACTTAATTAACCACTTAAGGACCGACCCTGTTTTTCAGACTCAGTGTTTACACATTAAAAACAAGGGCCCAGATTCACAGAGCAATTACGCCTGTCTAACTGGTGTTAGACAGGAGTAATTTCAAATTTCGCGCGCCGTATCACTAGTTTGAATCCTCAAACCATGATACGGCGGCTTCGGGCTTCGATCCGAGAGGCTTACGTCCTCGTAAGCCTTCGGATCTACACTGCGATATTTTTGCGGCCGCTGGGAGGAGTTTGCGTCGTTTTGATGCGTCGGGATATGCAAATGAGTTTTTACGGCGATCCACGAAGATACGAGCGGTCTTCGCAATCGCTTACGTCTATTTTTTTTTACGTACTGTTAGACCAGCTTTTTGCTGGTCTAACGGTGCGTAGCCCATGTTAAGTATGGCCGTCGTTCCCGCGTCAAATTAAATATTTTTTTTTTTTTACGTAAGTTGTTCGGGAATAGAAATGTCCGTAAACGACGCTACTCAAACAACGAATGACGTAACGACGTGATTTTGTGGCCGCTGGGAGGAGTTTGCGTCGTTTTCATGCGTCGGGATATGCAAATGAGTTTTTACGGCGATCCACGAAGGTACGAGTGTCCCTCGCAATCGCCTACGTCATTTTTTGGCTACGTAATGTTAGAGGAGCTTTTTGCTGGTCTAACAGTGCGTAACCCATGTAAAGTATGGCCGTCGTTCCCGCGTCGAGTTGAAAATATATATATTTTTTTAACGTAACTCGTTCGGGAATAGGAATGTACGTAAACGACGCTACTACGACGTGACGACGTGTTTTCGCGCAATGCACGGCGGGAAATTTGCGAACGGAGCATGCGCAGTTCGATCGCCGCGGGAACGCGCCTATTTTAAATGCTTCACGCCCCCTACTCGCGCAGATGGATTGCGACGGGAGAAATACACTACGCCGCCGTCGTTTACTGGACAAAATCTACCTGGATTCCACGTAGAGCCAGGTAAAAAACGGCGGCGTAGTGTATTTCTGATACTCTACGAGAATCTAATTCTCTGTGAATCTGCCCCAAGGTTTTTTTTGTTGCTAGAAAATTACTTAGAACCCCCAACCGGGCATTATAAAAAAAAATTCTAACACCCAAGAGAATAAAATGGCGGTCGTTGCAATACTTTTTGTCACACCGTATTTGCGCAGGGGTCTTACAAGCGCACTTTTTTGGAAAAAAAAAACACTTTTTGCGAATTAAAAAATAAGACAAAAGTAAAGCTAGCCCAATTTTTTTTTATTTTGTGAAAGATAATGTTACGCTGAGTAAATTGATACCCAACATGTCATGCTTCAAAATTGCGCCCTCTCATGGAATGGCGTCAAACTTTTACACTTAAAAATCTCCATAGGTAACGTTTAAAAAAATTCTACAGGTTGCATGTTTTGAGTTACAGAGGGGGTCTAAGGGCTAGAATTATTGCTCTCGCTCTATCGATCGCGGCGATACATCACATGTGTTGTTTAAAAATCGTTTTCATGTGTGAGTCCTGTTTCACATATGCGTTCACTTTCTTATTTATTTTACTTGATTTTATTGATTTTTACACTGGTTTAAAAAAAAAAAAATTGTGTCACTTTAATTCCTATTACAGGGAATGTAAACATCCCTTGTAATAGAAAAAAAAGCATGACAGGTCCTCTTAAATATGAGATCTGGGGTCAAAATTACCTCAGATCTCATATTAAGACTAAAATACTATGAAAAAAAAATGTCATTTGAAAAAAAAATTACAAAATGACAAGAATAAATTCTCCCTTTAAGACGTATGGGCAGAATACTGCGACACACCGAGGAATCTCAGTGTACACAGAGTGTGTGCTCTTCTATCAAGCCAGTATCGCCATAGCAACAAAAGCCAGTATCGCCATAGCAACAAAAGCCAGTACATTCCTTCTGCTCATAGACTCCGCCCCTCTTCCAACTGCCATTTGGGCAGCCAATCAGTAGAAGCGGTTGTTTTCTGGCCAGCTGTGATGTCATAATGTCATGTAAATAAATATAGAAGTGACAGAGGTCTGGCTCAGTGTGTGAAGAGCTTCTGTGCAGTGAAGACCTGTTTTTCTGTGCTCAGTGTTCATTATTGTCTCACATAGTTCTTATACGTTTATTCGTATATTTCATTACACGTTTTCTCGTGTTTTCAATTGCGCGTGTAAGCTTTCGTTTTCGATAGCTTTTTACTTTTTTCACAATGTTATTACGTAAATATTCCACCCGAAAGGTGGAAACATCAGAGGAAAAGGCTTTAATTGCAAAGCTTGTAAAAAAGCTGGATGCAGAAATAGCCTTGAAGAAAAAAATCGAAGAGGAGAGACAAAACGACATCATTGAGTTTATCAAGAGTCGTTTCCCATCCGTCCGCAAAATCCGCAGGCCGGAATATGTTTTATGCCGCGATCTAACTTGTTATGATGATGTTGATGATATCACGCTCACAAAAGAAGAGCTCTGCCGCATTGGGTGTGAGAGACACGGCTATCGTCTATCCTCAGGACCCCGAACCCCACTTGGTGTACCAATCCGTATATTTGGAAGGAAAATCATTGAAGAATTAGACCTTTATGCTACCATGCTAAATGATGAAGATCTAAAGGCATTAAAGGAATTCATCCAAGAGAAATATGGGAAATATGAGGAAAAACCAGAGGTCATAGTGACAGAGGAGACAACTCCTCGACCTCAAGTTGGTAAACAGCCAAGGCTGTTAAGCAAAAGAGAGCAATTAAGTAATCAGTTACTCTCTGCAGAGGTAAAAGCCTCGGAGGGCACAAAGCCCAAACCAGCGGATGTTACCCAGAAAGCCTACACAGGGTACGACCGAGCAAAGTATAAACTTTTGGAGGAGTCATGCAGAGTAAAAAGAGAAGAGTTCCAAAGATACCCCCCACTGACACCATCAACTGGACCCACATTTCCAAGCTTGGCAACAAAAGGCGCAACTCCTGAAATTAAAAAGCCACTTCTTAGAAAGTCAAGAGACCCGGAGGGCACAAAATATCCTAAAGTGGATGTTGCCCAGAAAGACGTCACAGGGTACAGCATGGCAAAGTATAGACATTTGCACGAGTTATGCAGCGTAAAGAGAGAAGAGTCCGCAAATCTCCCCAGTACACCATCAAATGTACCCCAAATTCCAAGCCTGCCAAAAAAAGGAGCAGCGCCTGAAGATAAAACGATTCCAAGGTGGCAAAAATGTGCCGATAAAGTGATGCTGCCTAAACCACCTCCACCAAGAGAAGACGGCAAAACTCCTCTTGTAGCTGGGCACCGAAGATTTACTCAACGTCAAGAAATTCTCAGAGAAAAGGTTCAGATGAAGATTACTGAAAAGAAGACAGTGGCTGCAGCCCGGCTAGACAGATTAATGAAGGGTGCCAACCGTAATTAATATGGCTCTCTTAATAAGACTTAAAAGGACAACATTAAAAATGTATCATTTATGGCACAACATATGCAAGCCCACTGCCCCAGTCACAGGCATTGTATCCAGTGGTGTCACTAGGGGTGGTATAGGGGCAGGTTAGGGTGGTAAAGGGTGGTATAGGGCCAGGTTAGGGTGGTATAGGGCCAGGTTGGGGTGGCATAGGGGGAGGTTAGGGGTGGTATAGAGGCAGGTTAGGGGTGGTAAAGGGTGGTATAGGGCCAGGTTGGGGTGGCATAGGGACAGGTTAGGGGTTGTATAGGGGCAGGTTAGGGGTGGTAAAGGGTGGTATAGGGCCAGGTTAGGGGTGGTATAGGGGCAGGTTAGGGGTGGTATTGGGGCAGGTTAGGGGGGTGGTATAGGGACAGGTTGAGCTGGTATAGGGCAGGTTAGGGCAGTGTGCTCAGTCATTGACATTGCTCTAAACTGTCCCTGAATTTGAGGGATTTCGGGGAGGGGGGGCTTGGGGGGGAGAAGTTGGGGAGGAATCGATTCGTTCATTCTCAAATCAGGAGGACCAAGATTTTTTGGCCGAAGGCTAGATGAACTCCAAATTGCCGATGAGTTTGGCTACGTGCCCAACTAAAAACAGGACTAACATTTATTTACAGACACACACTGGACAACATACAATGACTGGCATGCACTGACCTACACTAAGGGTCCTTTCACACGTCCGTTCCGTTCGTCCACTCATTACAAGTCCGTTTACGGACTTGTAATGGGCCCCTATGGGAGCGGATCTGTTAGCAGATGATGCATCCGCTAACGTCCGCAAGTTCCCCATCCGTTTTTTTTGGACGGAAGAATGTCCTATTTTTCTTCCGTCCGGCGGATCGGATGCAAACGACCGCCCGACAGCTCAGCAGAGACCCCCCCGGACCGCTCCGTGTGAAAGAGGCCTAACAGAGGACATGCAGATGTACATAAACTCACTGCTCCATGCTTTAGATAGATGTACACACACACACAACCAAATTAGTGGAGAGTAGATCGCACACACAGATTATAGGATGAGGCCTACAGTGAGGCCTATAGTTAGTGTAGGTCCTGCCCTGGAAGAGTCTACCTTGCCGTGGTGGGCAGGCTTGGAATCTCTTGGTCAAAAGTGTGTCAGTGATTGGGCGAGAGGATCACTAGATCTTCACTTCTGGCCAATTGATTTTACCAAAGGACTCTTGGTTTAATCAGAGTATTTATAGTCGGAAAAGGAAAAAATGTGTATAGATCCATAATTATACTTTCATAACATTTCATTACATTTGAATTGCTTCTTCTTTTATTTAACCCCTTAACGACCGCAGCACGCCTATTTACGTCCACAGAAGGGCACGTACAGGCAGATGGGCGGATATATACGTCCCTGCCTTCTAGCGGGTCGGGGGTCCGATCGGGACCCCCTCCGCTGCGTGCGGCGGTCGGCTTACCTCCGGGAGCGATCCGACTCGATGGGGCGGCGGTTCATTTCTGTCCGCCCCCTCGTGATCGCTCCCAGCCAATCCCGAGATGAGAGAAGAGTCACAGTAAGTCCGCACAAACACTACACTGACACAAGTACACATAGGCACATTAACCCCTTGCGATCACCACCCCCCCCCCACCCCCCTGTCACAGTGTCACTGAATGCAGTGATCATATATGTACTGATCACTGCATTTAGTGTCAGTGTGACAGGCAGTGTGACAGGCAGTTAGTGTTAGGTCCAGGGTAGCCCCGTACCCCCCCATATAAAGTTTTAACCCCTTGATCACCGCCCTAGTTAACCCTTTCACCCCCTATTGCCAGTGTCACCAAGCGATCATTTTTCTGATCGCTGTATTAGTGGCACTGTTGCTGCTAGGTAGCTAATTTTTTTTTTATTGCGATTTTTTTTTTACTAAAGACATGTGGCTGAATAAATTTTGTTTGACTTAAATTTAGTTTATTCAATTTTTCTTTTAACAAACAGAAAACTTTTTTTTTTTTTTTTTTTTTTAAATGTCACTTGTTTTTGGTTTATAGCGCAAAAAATAAAAATCGCAGAGGTGATCAAATACCACCAAAAGAAACTCTATTTGTGGGAAGAAAAGGACGCAAATTTTGTTTGGGAGCCACGCCGCACGACCGCGCAATTGTCTGTTAAAGCGACGCAGTGCCGAATTGTAAAAACGCCACTGGGCATTTAGCAGCATATTTGTCCAGGGCTTAAGTGGTTAATATCTTCATGACCGGGGGTCATTACCACTTGGATGCACGGGCCACATTTGTAAGGCTGGAAGGGGCTCTATGGCTACTTCTTCCATTTCTGGTGTGTGTAGGGACGTGTATTAGGTGTTTATGTAATAACCCTTTCATGACTAAGCCTATTCCTGACATTTGGGGCCAGATTCAGAGAGAATTAGATTATCGTAGCGTATCAGAAATACACTACCCCGCCGTTTTTTACCTGCGCATGCTCCGTTCGCAAATTTCCTGCCGTGCATTGCGCGAAATCACGTCGTTACGTCATTCGTTGTTTGAGTAGCGTCGTTTACGGACATTTCTATTCCCGAACGACTTACGTAAAAAAAAAAATAATAATTTAATTCGACGCGGGAACGACGGCCATACTTAACATGGGCTACGCACCGTTAGACCAGCAAAAAGCTGGTCTAACAGTACGTAAAAAAAAATAGACGTAAGCAATTGCAAAGACCGCTCGTATCTTCGTGGATCGCCGTAAAAACTCATTTGCATATCCCGACGCATCAAAACGACGCGAACTCCTCCCAGCGGCCGCAAAAATATCGCAGCGTAGATCCGAAGGCTTACGAAGACGTAAGCCTCTCAGATCGAAGCCCGAAGCCGCCGTATCATGGTTTGAGGATTCAAACTAGTGATACGGCGTGCAAAATTTGAAATTACTCCTGTCTAACACCAGTTAGACAGGCGTAATTGCTCTGTGAATCTGGGCCACGGTGTTTACAAGTTAAAATCCGTATATTTTGGCTTGAAATTTACTCAGAACCCCAAAACATTATATATATTTTTTAACAGAGAATCTAGATAAAAAAAAGGTGATTGTTGCCATATTTTATGTCACGCAGTATTTTTGCAGCGATGTTTCAAACGCAATTTTTTGGGAAAAATGTACTTTCGTGAATAAAAAAAAAAATGAAAAAGTAAAATTAGCCCAATTTTTTTCTATAATGTGAAAGATGATGTTACGCCAAGTAAATAGACACCAAACATGTCATGCTTTATAATTGCACGCACTCGTGGAATGGTGATAAACTACGGTACCTAAAAATCTCCATAGGCAACGCTTTAAAAATGTTTTATAGTTACCAGGTTAGAGTTACAGAGGAGGTCTAGTGCTAGAGTTATTGCTCTCACTCTGACGATCGCGGCGATACCTCACATGTGTAATTTGAACACCATCGACTTCCGTATGCGTTTTCTTTGCTTAATAAGCTTGAGGGGATGGGGGTGCTTTCAAAAAAAAAATTCACACATTATTAAATTGTGTTTTTAAAAAAAATGTGATCTCTTTATTGCTGTCACAAGGAATGTAAACATCCCTTGTGACAGTAATAGGTGGTGACAGGTACTCTTTATGGAGGAAGCGGGGTCTGAAAGACCCCAAATCCCTCCTTTACACATTAACCACTTAAGACCAGGACATTTAGGCAGGTAAAGGACCTGGCCAGTTTTTGCGATCCGGCACTGCGTCGCTTTAACTGACAATTAAATCCCTCCTTTACACTTTAAAGTATTTAGATTGCCGAAAACGGCGATTCTAAATACTCTATAATTTTTTTAATCCAGCGCCATTGGCAGCCAAGTAAACTGGAAGTGACTTTGTGCCGTCTCTTCCGTCTTTACATTCAGGAGACTGGCAAGAAGCCGGGAGTGGTGCATCGTGGATCGGGTCTCGCAGTGGGACGGAAGGCCTGGTCAGAGCAGCAGGAGTGGGGGATGCTTTTAGCCGCATCGGTTATTATGACTGGATAGCCAATCGCCTGCTCTAACCAACGGTACCGGGATGATACCTGCAGCTGCAGGCATCAGGGGGGGGCCCATCGGATCGAAGTTGTTGAGCGGGGGGGGTTTCGCAGTTGTTGAGCGGAGGGGGTGTTACGCGCGTCGGAGTTGTTGAGCGGGGGAGGGGTTACGCGGGTCTGAATTTTTGAGCGGGGGGGGGGGGTCCGTGGATCAGAGTTGTTGAGCGGGGGTGAGCGGAAGCATGTCCTAACCATGTATATATCTATTTACTGACAACAACGCTGTATCCTGGTCTAGGCCAACAAGGCCGAGGGCAGCACTTTGCAGGGGGGCAGCACGGAAAGAGTCCCCGCTGGCTTGTACTACACTGTCAGTGTAGCGCCAGTCTTATGGGGCGGACTGGGCTGAGAGGAAAATTAGTCTAACGCCCCCATAAAGCAGCCGTACTGCTTCCGGTATGCAGGCTGCCGGCATTCCGCAACTGTTGGTAGGGAAGGCGCTGCTTCTAATTTTGACTGTCCTATCGTCCTGGACCACAAACCTTCCTCACTGTGCTATGGTTATATCCTCTTAGTCCTCTCCATAAAATTATCAGAAATTTGTGCTTAAAGTAGAACTATAGGCAACACTTTTATTTTTTTTTCATTCTGGATAAAGTAAGGGAGGGTTATAGCCCCTGTCGGTTTATTTTTTTTACCATCCCTGTCCCATTGCAGAGATTTCCCTTCACTTCCTGCCCCATAGCCAAACAAGAAGTGAGAGGAAATCTTTGCAAATTAAGGGAATCCATTGCTCTCCCCCCCCCCCCCCCCTTCCAGGCACTCGAAAATTTCAAAGGCGGGTCTTAATCAGAAAGGGGTGTGGCCTTGACCAGAAGGGGTGGGTCATACTTTAATTAGAGGGTGCACAAGTTTATTCAGGCCTACGGCAGCACAAAACCTAAATACACTACTGGCCTGTGTATATAACACATGGATAAAAAACCCTGTGGACAGCAAGGAAGTGCCCACAAGATGGTCGTTGTGATGTCATGTGACGTAAATGGGCATGTTTTTCTTCTTCAAACAGCAGTTTGGTCATAGTAAGGCCATACTGATGCATTAAAATAGACCCCTAAAGTTGCGCACAGCCTTTCTCAACCCTTTTACCCTTAACCACTTAAGCCCCGGACCACATTGCTGGTCAAAGACCAGGCCACTTTTTGCAATTCGGCACTGTGTCACTTTAACTGACAATTGCGCGGTCATGCGACGTGGCTCCCAAACAATAGAGCTTTCTTTTGGTGGTATTTGATCACCTCTGCGGTTTTTATTTTTTGAGCTATACACAAAAATAGAGCAACAATTTTGAAAAAAAATCTATATTTTTTAATTTTTGCTATAATAAATATCCCCCAAAAAAGATATAAAAATAACATTTTTTTCCTCAGTTTAGGCTGATACGTATTATTCTACCTATTTTTGGTAAAAAAAATTGCAATAAGCGTTTACCGATTGGTTTGCACAAAATGTATAGCGTCAGCAAAATAGGGGATAGTTTTATGGCATTTTTATTAATATTTATTTTTTTACTACTAATGGCGGCGATCAGCGTGACCGTGGCAATATGGCGGACACATCAGACAATTTTGACACATTTTTGGGACCATTGGCATTTTTATAGGGATCAGTGCTATACAAATTAACACTAGGAGGCGAGGAAGGGGTTAAGTATGTTCCCTGGGTGTGTTCTAACTTTCTAACTGAAGGGGGGGTGGACTGACGAGGGGAAATGACTGATCGCTGTTCATACATTGTATGAGCCGCACCGACGTTCGGCTTCTTTCGGCAACTCGTGACGCTCTGTATGCGCCGGTTGGAAGGATGTCAATCAATTGAAACGCCCAGTGCCGCAGATTACATACCCGGAAGCGGCGGTGAAAATATGGTATGTACGGCAAAGAAATACAAAAAAAACAACCTAATGTCATTATGACAACTCGGCTGAATGTAATGTTAAAAACATTTTTTTGGGTGAACCCCGCTTTAAAATCTGTTTACTGTATCAGATCAGGCAGTGATTAGGATTGGTTGCCAGTCTTTCCCACCTCCGTGCCGCTCTCCCCCCTCGATCTGTCAGGATGGAGAGCGGAGGTAGGAGCCGCTTAACCCGGCTCCTACCTTTTCCAGTGATCACTGACTCTGTCCATTCACATAACTGAGCATCGTAAACCTGTGTTTACAATGCTTCAGTTTATGAATGGAGGGGAGCTTCTCTCCATTCATTTCAGCTGAGGCTGCAGAGAAAGGGACTGGGGAACCTGTGTCCCTAGTCCCTTTCTCTGTCTTAAAGGGCAGGGCCGGATTAACCGTGGGGCTGATGGAGCTGCAGCTCCAGGCCCCCATCATATTATAGGGCCAAACTTAATTATCTCACCAGGGTCCGGCGGCCGGCCGACAACCGCTATATAATAAATCCAGCCTGCATCTGAATTATGATATAGGGATTAGCCAATTAGGCCCAATTGACACAGTGTAAACATTTAATCACGGGCCGTGGGCCGCGAGTAGCAGCCGTGTGCCGCTGCTATGATTCCCAGCAGAGCCGCGGCTATCCACAACAACACAGCCTCATAGCGTGGGCAGTGCCAGTGCGCCGAGGCTGAGCGTGCTCCTCCCCTTCAGTACTGTACTGAACACAGACACAGACTGTAGGCGGAGCTTGACGTCCCCCGGGGGCGTGATGTCATCCAGAGGCCGTCCCCGGCGTCCTAGGAGAGTCCATTGCCTTGCGATTGACACAGGAAAAGTACAGTAAAGTAAGTAAGCCATGAGCGGCGCGGTGGGAAAGTCACTGTCACCCTGTCAGATGAGATGTTTAATTGTGCAGAAGTGTGGGTACAGACTACAGTACTGGCTGCAACGAACCTGAAGTGGTTAAATTTTTTTTCGGGGGGGGGTGCTATATCAGTGCAGGGAGGCAGCTTATTAGTGCATCTCATCAGTGCCACAATTATGAGTGCCATCCAATCAATGCCAGTGCCATCCATTTATGAGTGCCATCCAATCAATATCAGTGATACCTGACATACATGTGCAAGTGTACTGCTCATCAGCGTTATCTTGTGCCTCTCATCCCGGCGGCACGCCCATCATGTGTCACAGGCAGTCAGCCAGCCAGAGAGGAGGAGAGGAGAGTCGCTCGCCCAAGCCGCAATCTTACAGTGATGTGGCTCGTAATTGTAATTGCCGCCTTCTGGAGCCTGTGGTGCCTATGATGGACGTTACATGTCCTGCGGTCCCGGCATTGGACCTGTGGGACGTCCATCATAGACGCTGCAGGCTCCAGAAGGTGGGACTTGCAATATCACTCGGCCACATCCAGCGCCGTTCCTAATCATAGCGGTCCCTGTTCGGCAGCCACCACCGGCGCTCGGGGCTGACAATTGGATGCTACATTCCTGACACTCTGGGTTTTTCAGGGACCCATTCGGGGCTCCAGTCCCCCTAGCCACACCCTCTAGACGCCCCTGATACCCGCCATCAAACATGAAGGTGGAAACATTATGCTTGGGGGTGTTTTTCTGCTTAGGGGACAGGAAAACTGCACTGCATCAAAGGGATGATGAATGAGTCCATGTACTGTCAAATCTTGGGTGAGAACCTCCTTCCCTAAGCCAGGGCAATTAAAATGGGTCATGGAAGTGTATTCCAGCATGACAATGACCTAAAACACACGGCCAAAGCAACAAAGGAGTGGCTCAAGAAGAAGCACATTAAAGTTATTAGTTCATGAAAACATATAGCTCCTCCCTATACAGGCCCGTCGCTACAGGACAGGCAAAAAAAACAATTGCTTGGGGCCCCGAGCTGGCCTGGGGCCCTCAACTTTTCCTTCCCAGGCTGTAGTGTGGCCGAGCTCCTCTTCCTGCCTCCTGGAGCCCTGTCAGTCCGGCCAGGTACCACGCGTGGTACAGGAGATTCAGTTTCCTGTTCCCGGCCGGACTGACAGGAAGTGCACACTGAGTGCTCACTTCCTTTCAGTCCGGCCGGGAACACAGGAAACTGAATCTCCTGTACCGCATAGTACCCGGCCCGGGCACTATCTGATAGGGGACTGGGGACCCATAATGATAGAACACCAGACTGAAAGGAGGAAGAGGAGTTCGGCCACGCTACAGCGGCAGCCTACAGGGAAGAAGGGGAGGTGAGAATAGAAAAACATAGGGACTGGGGGGGGGGGGGGAGTAAGACCATTTGGGTAAAAAATTAGTGAAGGGCTAACGTAGGCTTTGCGTGCAGGGGGGGGGGGGGCCCCCATTTTGCTTGGGGCCCCAAAATTCCTTCAAACGGCCCTGTCCCTATACGTAATCATCCATACTTTCATCCCAAGAATTTAACCACTTAAGCACTGCCTCCTGCACATTTACGTCGGCAGAATGGCACGGCTGGGCACATGTACGTACAGGTACGCCCTCTTTAAGTGCCCAGTCATGGGTCGCAGGCGTGACCGTGACTGCGGGACCCACGGACCCGATTGCCGCTGGAGTCCTGCGATCAGTCCCCGAAGAGCCATCATCGATCGTGTGATCCCTTTTATAGGGAAATACAATCAATGATGTCACACCTCGCCACCACCCCTCGTAGAAACACAGTGAGGTCATACATAACCCCTAAGCCCCCTTTTGGTTACTCTAGGGAACCACTTTTTAGGACTGATACAATACCGATACTTTTTTCATGATCCCGTACCGAATACGATACATTTTTTAAATGTCATGTGCAGTTTTCAAACCACAATACAGACTAAGGATATTTTCTTTAGAAATATGAAGAACCTACTCAGACATTATAAAAGAATAAAAAGAATAAAAATGTTTTATTTGCTTGTCACGCAGTAGTAAAAAACTCAAAGATTTTCACAGAGTTGATAAATCAAAAAAATATTCATTTAGGTACGGGAGCATTTGGGCGAGTACAAGTACTCCCGCAAATACTTGGTATCGGTCCCGATACCGATGCCGATACTAGTATCTGGACAACCCTAGTTAACTCCCAAACTGCATTTGTCATTTTCACAGTTTTTTGCTGTGAAAATGACAATGGTCCCAAAAATGTGTCAAAATTGTCCGATGTGTCCGCAAAAATGTCACAGTCACGAAAAAAATCGCTGATCGCTGCCATTAGTAGTAAAAAAAAAAAATTAGCAAAAATGCAATAAAACGATCCCCTATTTTGTAAACGCTATAAATTTCCCGCAAACCAACCGATAAACGCTTATTGTGATTTTTTTTAACAAAAATAGGTAGAAGAATACGTATCGGCCTAAACTGAGGAGAAAAAAAAAATTTTTATATATTTTTGGGGGATATTTATTATAGCAAAAAGTAAAAAATATTTCATTTTTTCAAAATTGTCGCTCTATTTTTGTTTATAGCGCAAAAAATAAAAACCGCAGAGGTGATCAAATACCACCAAAAGAAAACTCTACTTGTAGGAAAAAAAAGGACGCCAATTTTGTTTGGAAGCCACGTCGCACAACCGCGCAATTGTCTGTTAAAGCGACGCAGTACCGATTCGCAAAAAGCTGCCTAAAGGTCCGGGTCTTAAGTGGTTAACATAACCATTTATACTGTTGTCTTAAAAATGTAAAATAAATCTTTATAACAATCTATGTATATGTTGTGTACATTTACAGATGCTTGGATGCACCTCTGTACTACATGGGACCAGAGCCGGGACAAGGGGTGGGTAGGAGGGTCGGCTGCCCTGGGCACTGAGGTATCATGTGGGGTAGGGGGGCACCACAAGCAGATTTGGGGGGAGGGAATTTGTGTTGGATGGGGGAATTAGGGGGAGGTTGGTAGGGGGTAAGAATTCATTTAGTAAAGGGAAATTTGGGTAGGTGTGCTGGGAGCGGTAATTTGGGGGAATTTGTGTTGGAAGGGGGATGGGTGAAGAGGATTTTTGCTAGGAGGGAGTGATTTGGGGGGGGGGGGAGCATGTGCTAGAAAAGGCAATATGGTTCTGAGGATGGATTTGCGCTAAGATAAGAAAACATTATTTGAATTGTGGGGGTGGGATTTATGCTAGTAGGAACAATTGGGGGTATTTGTGCTAGGGCAAGGGGATTTGGGATGGGGGAGAAGTTTTGTGTTTGGAGGGGAAATTTGAGGGGTAGAGAACTTGTGCTGGGGGGGGGGGGGGGGGGGGTTTGGGGGGGATATGTGCTGAGGGCACATGAGAAGAGAGAGGATTTGAGCTGGGGGTGGGGCAAACATTTTTGCCAGGAGAGGTGATTTTAGCAGGGGTGTGGCTTTGTACTGGGAGGAAGGGGGGATATATGCTCAGGGGGAGAATGCTGATTACTGCTCAATTTTGTATTGGGAGGGAGGATTTTTGCTGACACATTATCACACAATCTTTGGGGGGGCGCAATTTGGCATGATCGCCCTGGGCTCCAGAGAACCTTGTCCCGGCACTGCATGGGACCACAGATGACAGCTTTGTTCCTATAATATGCACTTATTTATTCCCTTTATCAATAAACGTACTGAACTGCTCTACTTAGAGGCGCCCTCTTGTGTTTCTCTGCTATATTATAGATATCCCTTCTATCAGATAGCTCTCTTCAGGGCCTGCCAGCAAGCCTGGCTGCAATTACCCCTCTTCACTGCCTTTCCCACAGTCCTCTCTTCTGGTTCGGCACCCATCTCTCAAACTGTAATCTCTCAGTTCTCTCAGGCGTACCTCCCCAGTCCTCCCTCACCAGCACTCCATGCTGTGACTAGTTGTCCTCCCTGGAGTCTCTTAGCAGTGTCTCACCTGCTGTCCTCTCCTTGCTCTCTCATGTGTCTCTCCTTCCAGGATCTTTTCTCTCCTCCTGGATGTACCCGAGCCCCGTGCCAGGGTCGACCCCGTCCCCAGAACGGGGAGCTCCCTGTGTGCCCTGACAGCCGTCAGCCTCCCCACTCCAGCCCATCCATCCAACAAATCCTCCCTAGCTGGGCTGACCCCAGGTATTTAAGGAGGCCTGCCCCCTTCCTATCCAAGTTGGGGATTGGTCAAGGCTCCTAAAATACCCCAGACAGCTCCACCTCCCCTCTCCTACTTTCTTTCTAGCACTTGCAATTGCAATAAGCGTATATTGATTGGTTTGCGCAAAAGTTATAGAGTCTACAAAATAGGGGATAGAATTATGGCATTTTTATTATAATTTTTCTTTTACTAGTAAAGGCAGTGATCTGCTATTTATATAATGACTGCGATATTATGTCGGACATATCGGACACTTTTGACACATTTTTGGGACCACTGACATTTTTACAGCGATCGGTGCTACAAAAATGCACTAATTACTGTGAAAATGACACTGGCAGTAAATGGGTTAACCACTAGGTGGTGCTGAAGGGGTTAAGTGTGCCTTAGGGAGTGCTTCTAATTGTAGATGGGATGGGCTGTGTGTGACATGACAGTGATCACGGCTTCCGATTACAGGAAGCTGCGATCACTGTCCTGTTACTAGGAAGACTGGGGAAATGCTTGTTTACATGAGCATTTCCCTGTTCTTCCTCACTGTGACATGATCGCGGGTATGCCTGTGGACATCAAATCCGCTGGACCCGTGGTCGAAAACATGGAGCACTCTTCTTAAAGGGGACCTATATATACGTCCGTTTGCCTGTCCGTGCCATGCTGCAGACGTATATCTGCGTGCGGCAGTCGGCAAGCAGTTAAGCTGCTTAGCGATGGTCTTGTAGCCCATTCCAGCCTTGTGTAGGTCTACAATCTTGTCCCCGACATCCTTGGACAGCTCTTTGGTCTTGGCCATGGTGGAGAGATTGGAATCTGATTGAGTGATTGCTTCTGTGGACAGATGTCTTCTATACAGGTAACAAGCTGAGATTAGGAGCACTTCCTTTAAGCGAGTGCTTCTAGTATCGGATTGTTACCTGTCTAGAAGACACCTGGGAGCCAGAAATCCTGCTGATTGATAGGGGATCAAATACTGTGTGCAAACCTGGTGACCAACTACAAGAAAAGTCTGACCTCTGTGATTGCCATTGGCGGTTTTGCCACCAAGTACTAAGTCATGTTTTGCCAAGGGGTCAAATACTTTTTTTTTTTTTCTTCCACAAAAGGGGTTTTTATGAAATGGGTTTTTCTGGATATTTTTGTTGTTGTTCTGTCTCTCATTGTTAAAATAAACCTGCCATTAACCTTATAGAATGAGCATTTCTTTTTCAGTGGGCAAACATACAAAATTAGCTGGCGATCACATACTTTTTTTCCTCAATGTATAGGAAGGCCTAGCCAACACCATAATAACAAAAAGGCAGCGCTCAATTTATGCCGCCGTAGCGTATCTCTTTTACGCTACGCCGACGCAGCGCAGATAGGCAAGCATGGAATTTCAAAAGCAAATGCTCCCAACTCTGCGCCGGCTAGCGTTTATTTAGTAGGCGTAAGCTGGCGTAAGTGGAAGTAGGTGGAAGTAGGCTGGAAGTGAGCGTGATCCATGTTAATGAAGAGTGACCCCATGAAAATGATGGGCCGGGCGCCAGACAAGTACTTAAAATGATCTGTGCATGTGTTGGGACATGGACATATCCCTGTGCGCATGCGCACAACCACGTCAGAACAACTGCCTAAGATACGCCAGATCACTATGTACGCCGTGAGCGGAACCTACGCCCAGCCAGACCCACGTCGGCCCATATTCACAGACGTCCAACGTACAATACGTAGGCTTGTGTTCCCTGGTCCATACCTTTGCATGGGTTGCGCCTCATCTATGAGGAATAACTTTACGCCGAAAGTAAAACTTACTCAAACCGCGTAAATAATGCGCCGGGCGCAAGTACGTTCGTGAATCGGCGTATCTCCCTCATTTGCATATTTGAATAGAAAATCAATGGGAGCGCCACAATTGTCCAGCGTAAATATGCGCCCACTCTACATCGGTGGGATGAAGTCTGTTTTTAGGCGTATCTTAGTTTGTGGGTTTGGCGCACAGATACGACGACGCATATTTGTACTTACGCGGCATATCTGGAGATACGTCGGCGTAAGTGTTTTGTGAATCCGGGCCTACGATTGTAATAATTTGTGTAAAAGCACAATAATAGTGGTATAATTGATAGTCCAATAAGGAACCCACAACGATACCACTGAGAAGTCTGTGCTAGAAAGGGTAACATCAGATCCTGAGTCACCAAAATAGCCCTACAGCACCTTCAACACAGTGACCGCCGAAAAACAGATGGAGGAAGCAAGTGCAGTGTAATGGCTCAAAAGTACCTGTTGTCATAGACAACTTTCATACTCAGCAAGATGTAATGGGTTATGGGAGCGTAGTGTGAGGGTCCCAAAGATGGTGGAAAACACAGCAACTAGCAGGAAAAACCTGCACAGAGAGCAGATGGACGTAGCCGCACTACAGCGGGGGTATCCGTTACACACGTGCGCAGAGGCGTATCTAGTGAAAATAGCGCTTATAGAAGCACTGAAACTGCGCCCCCGTCGAAAAATTTGAAACAGATAACCGTAACAAAAAAAAACAGCTAACAAAACTAGTGATATTTATCATCCCTTGTGATACCTTGGGTAGTGACATATCCTCTTTATGGAGAAATCTGGGGTTTATTAGACCCCTGATCTCTCCTCTGCCCTCCAAGGCCAGGTAAATGCAGAACCAATAATGGAAGTGATGAAATCTTCATCACTATAGGCCTCAGTTTTCACAGAGGAGAGGGAGAAACTGATGTTCCTCCGACCAGATGGAATGGGAGAGCCTGAGAGAACAGGGGAGGGCTGTGGCTGAACGCAGCAGGGATAGCGCTGCCAAAGCAAAGGTGCTGAAAAGGAGATCCTGCCTATGCTCAGGAAGAGGGAAGAAGAGACCCTCAGACCCTGGTAAGTGCTTTGCTGCCCAGCCACTCAACAGTGCCCCCTTCATATGCGAAGATTCGGAAATTAAAAAAAACTAAAATAAGGAAAAAAAGTCAAAAAATTAAAAAGAAATCCAAAATTCTAAATATTCTAAAAAATAACTAATAATAACTATTAAATTATAGGTATTGGAATTTCCTTTCAAATTTGGCTGTTAGTAAACGTAACAAATACAAATTTGTTTGAAGTTACGAATTATCCAAAATAAAGAATGCTGCATCTAAACAAATGCAACAAAATTAAATAATAATAATATGTTTTTATTATTGTTATTTATTATTATTAATTTGTTACACTCCATTTGCTTGGATATGGCATTCATTATTACGGATAATTTGTAACGTCAAATAAATTTGTATTCATTACCTTCACTAACAGCCAAATTTCAATGGAAATTCCAATACCTATAATTTAATAGTTAGTAATAGTTAAAGGATCACTAAAGGAACATTTTTTTTTAGCTAAATAGCTTCCTTTACCTTACTGCAGTCCTGGTTTCATGTCCTTATTGTTCGTTTTTGCTTTGAAGTTGCTGTAATCCTGCTCTGATCTCCACACTTCCTGCTTGTCTGTTTCCTTATAACCCCAGTGCTGGGAGCTTTCTCACGGTGGTCTAAGCTGTCATTACTGTGTGTCTAAAACTTCCCAGATTAATTTTAAAAACAAAACACTGCCCTGGATTTATTTGTTTTTGTTCGGTGTGTCTATTTCTACTTTGCAGAAACATGAAGCCAGTTCAAAAGTGAAACTAACCTGCAGGCACATTATATGATTGATTTTTATCTATTTTTAATCATTTTGAAAAGGAATCAGTTAACTTTTATGTCTCTATACCCTGTAAACAGTCATTTCAGCAAAAAATATTTTTCCTTTAGTGACCCTTTAAGTTATTATTAGTTAGTTTTATTTCAGATTTTTTGAGTTTTCGAGCTTTGTTCTAATTTTCTAATTTTCGTTCTTTTGAATTTTCTGTCTTATTTTTGGATTTTCAAAATTTTCGGATTTTCAAAATTCGGTAATTCAAAAATGAAAAAAATCAGAAATTTGCATATTCGGAATTAAACAAATTTGTCTAAATTCATTAAAAAACAAATTTGGAACTAAGCAAATTGTACATGCCTAACAATATCTTCATATTTTGTAGTTGTTAGTAGATCTAATGGAGATCTAATGGAGATTGTACAATAAGATTGTATAGTGTATGGTCAGCTACAATACTAAAAAATATGAAAATATATTCCATCAGAACTGCTTTGGGACTTGATTACATCAGTCTGCACACTATAAAGCATGTGTGCTGGTGTGCGTTTTTTAAAGGTGGTGCGATGAGTTTTACTTTAAAAATGTAACTTTATTAACCACTTAAGGACCGACCCTGTTTTTCAGACTCAGTGTTTACACATTAAAAACACGTGGGTTTTTTTGCTAGAAAATTACTTAGAACCCCACAACCGGGCATTATACATTTTTTTTCTAACACTCAAGAGAATAAAATGGCGGTCGTTGCAATACTTTTTGTCACACCGTATTTGCGCAGCGGTCTTACAAGCGCACTTTTTTTGGAAAAAAAAACACTTTTTGCGAATTAAAAAATAAGACAACAGTAAAGCTAGCCCAATTTTATTTTTATTTTGTGAAAGATAATGTTACGCTGAGTAAATTGATACCCAACATGTTACGCTTCAAAATTGCGCCCTCTCATGGAATGGCGTCAAACTTTTACAAATCTCCATAGGTAACGTTTAAAAAAATTCTACAGGTTGCATGTTTTCAGTTACAGAGGAGGTCTAGGGCTAGAATTATTGCTCTCACTCTACCGATCGCGGCTATAACTCACATGTGTGGTTTAAAAATCGTTTTCATGTGTGAGTCCTGTTTCACATATGCGTTCACTTTCTTATTTATTTTACTTGATTTTATTGATTTTTACACTGGTTTAAAAAAAAAAAAATTGTGTCACTTTAATTCCTATTACAGGGAATGTAAACATCCCTTGTAATAGAAAAAAAAGCATGACAGGTCCTCTTAAATATGAGATCTGGGGTCAAAATTACCTCAGATCTCATATTAAGACTAAAATACTATGAAAAAAAAATGTCATTTGAAAAAAAAATTACAAAATGACAAGAATAAATTCTCCCTTTAAGACGTATGGGCAGAAGACTGCGACACACCGAGGAATCTCAGTGTACACAGAGTGTGTGCTCTTCTATCAAGCCAGTATCGCCATAGCAACAAAAGCCAGTATCGCCATAGCAACAAAAGCCAGTACATTCCTTCTGCTCATAGACTCCGCCCCTCTTCCAACTGCCATTTGGGCAGCCAATCAGTAGAAGCGGTTGTTTTCTGGCCAGCTGTGATGTCATAATGTCATGTATATAAATATAGAAGTGACAGAGGTCTGGCTCAGTGTGTGAAGAGCTTCTGTGCAGTGAAGACCTGTTTTTCTGTGCTCAGTGTTCATTATTGTCTCACATAGTTCTTATACGTTTATTCGTATATTTCATTACACGTTTTCTCGTGTTTTCAATTGCGCGTGTAAGCTTTCGTTTTCGATAGCTTTTTACTTTTTTCACAATGTTATTACGTCAATATTCCACCCGAAAGGTGGAAACATCAGAGGAAAAGGCTTTAATTGCAAAGCTTGTAAAAAAGCTGGATGCAGAAATAGCCTTGAAGAAAAAAATCGAAGAGGAGAGACAAAACGACATCATTGAGTTTATCAAGAGTCGTTTCCCATCCGTCCGCAAAATCCGCAGGCCGGAATATGTTTTATGCCGCGATCTAACTTGTTATGATGATGTTGATGATATCACGCTCACAAAAGAAGAGCTCTGCCGCATTGGGTGTGAGAGACACGGCTATCGTCTATCCTCAGGACCCCGAACCCCACTTGGTGTACCAATCCGTATATTTGGAAGGGAAATCATTGAAGAATTAGACCTTTATGCTACCATGCTAAATGATGAAGACCTAAAGGCATTAAAGGAATTCATCCAAGAGAAATATGGGAAATATGAGGAAAAACCAGAGGTCATAGTGACAGAGGAGACAACTCCTCGACCTCAAGTTGGTAAACAGCCAAGGCTGTTAAGCAAAAGAGAGCAATTAAGTAATCAGTTACTCTCTGCAGAGGTAAAAGCCTCGGAGGGCACAAAGCCCAAACCAGCGGATGTTACCCAAAAAGCCTACACAGGGTACGACCGAGCAAAGTATAAACTTTTGGAGGAGTCATGCAGAGTAAAAAGAGAAGAGTTCCAAAGATACCCTCCCTTGACACCATCAACTGGACCCATATTTCCAAGCTTGGCAACAAAAGGCGCAACTCCTGAAATTAAAAAGCCACTTCTTAGAAAGTCAAGAGACCTGGAGGGCACAAAATTTCCTAAAGTGGATGTTGCCCAGAAAGACGTCACAGGGTACAGCATGGCAAAGTATAGACATTTGCAGGAGTTATGCAGCGTAAAGAGAGAAGAGTCCGCAAATCTCCCCAGTACACCATCAAATGTACCCCAAATTCCAAGCCTGCCAAAAAAAGGAGCAGCGCCTGAAGATAAAACTATTCCAAGGTGGCAAAAATGTGCCGATAAAGTGATGCTGCCTAAACCACCTCCACCAAGAGAAGACGGCAAAACTCCTCTTGTAGCTGGGCACCGAAGATTTACTCAACGTCAAGAAATTCTCAGAGACAAGGTTCAGATGAAGATTACTGAAAAGAAGACAGTGGCTGCAGCCCGGCTAGACAGATTAATGAAGGGTGCCAACCGTAATTAATACGGCTCTCTTAATAAGACTTAAAAGGACAACATTAAAAATGTATCATTTATGGCACAACATATGCAAGCCCACTGCCCCAGTCACAGGCATTGTATCCAGTGGTGTCACTAGGGGTGGTATAGGGGCAGGTTAGGGTGGTAAAGGGTGGTATAGGGCCAGGTTAGGGTGGTATAGGGCCAGGTTGGGGTGGCATAGGGGGAGGTTAGGGGTGGTATAGAGGCAGGTTAGGGGTGGTAAAGGGTGGTATAGGGCCAGGTTGGGGTGGCATAGGGACAGGTTAGGGGTTGTATAGGGGCAGATTAGGGGTGGTAAAGGGTGGTATAGGGCCAGGTTAGGGGTGGTATAGGGGCAGGTTAGGGGTGGTATTGGGGCAGGTTAGGGGGGTGGTATGGGGACAGGTTGAGCTGGTATAGGGCAGGTTAGGGCAGTGTGCTCAGTCATTGACATTGCTCTAAACTGTCCCTGAATTTGAGGGATTTCGGGGAGGGGGGGCTTGGGGGGGAGAAGTTGGGGAGGAATCGATTCGTTCATTCTCAAATCAGGAGGACCAACATTTTTTGGCCGAAGGCTAGATGAACTCCAAATTGCCGATGAGTTTGGCTACGTGCCCAACTAAAAACAGGACTAACATTTATTTACAGACACACACTGGACAACATACAATGACTGGCATGCACTGACCTACACTAAGGGTCCTTTCACACGTCCGTTCCGTTCGTCCACTCATTACAAGTCCGTTTACGGACTTGTAATGGGCCCCTATGGGAGCGGATCTGTTAGCAGATGATGCATCCGCTAACGTCCGCAAGTTCCCCATCCGTTTTTTTGGACGGAAGAATGTCCTATTTTTCTTCCGTCCGGATCGGATCGGATGCAAACGACCGCCCGACAGCTCAGCAGAGACCCCCCCGGACCGCTCCGTGTGAAAGAGGCCTAACAGAGGACATGCAGATGTACATAAACTGACTGCTCCATGCTTTAGATAGATGTACACACACACACAACCAAATTAGGGAGAGTAGATCGCACACACAGATTATAGGATGAGGCCTACAGTGAGGCCTATAGTTAGTGTAGGTCCTGCCCTGGAAGAGTCTACCTTGCCGTGGTGGGCAGGCTTGGAATCTCTTGGTCAAAAGTGTGTCAGTGATTGGGCGAGAGGATCACTAGATCTTCACTTCTGGCCAATTGATTTTACCAAAGGACTCTTGGTTTAATCAGAGTATTTATAGTTGGAAAAGGAAAAAATGTGTATAGATCCATAATTATACTTTCATAAAACACACAATAAAAATTTGGTATATTTACATTTGAATTGCTTCTTCTTTTATTTAACCCCTTAACGACCGCAGCACGCCTATTTACGTCCACAGAAGGGCACATACAGGCAGATGGGCGGATATATACGTCCCTGCCTTCTAGCGGGTCGGGGGTCCGATCGGGACCCCCTCCGCTGCGTGCGGCGGTTGGCTTACCTCCGGGAGCGATCCGACTCGATGGGGCGGCGGTTCATTTCTGTCCGCCCCCTCGTGATCGCTCCCAGCCAATCCCGAGATGAGAGAAGAGTCACAGTAAGTCCGCACAAACACTACACTGACACAAGTACACATAGGCACATTAACCCCTTGCGATCATCCCCCCACCCCCCTGTCACAGTGTCACTGAATGCAGTGATCATATATGTACTGATCACTGCATTTAGTGTCAGTGTGACAGGCAGTGTGACAGGCAGTTAGTGTTAGGTCCAGGGTAGCCCCGTACCCCCCCATATAAAGTTTTAACCCCTTGATCACCGCCCTAGTTAACCCTTTCACCCCCTATTGCCAGTGTCACCAAGCGATCATTTTTCTGATCGCTGTATTAGTGGCACTGTTGCTGCTAGGTAGCTAATTTTTTTTTTATTGCGATTTTTTTTTTTACTAAAGACATGTGGCTGAATAAATTTTGTTTGACTTAAATTTAGTTTATTCAATTTTTCTTATAACAAAAAGAAAACTTTTTTTTTTTTTTGTTTTTAAATGTCACTTGTTTTTGGTTTATAGCGCAAAAAATAAAAATCGCAGAGGTGATCAAATACCACCAAAAGAAACTCTATTTGTGGGAAGAAAAGGACGCAAATTTTGTTTGGGAGCCACGCCGCACGACCGCGCAATTGTCTGTTAAAGCGACGCAGTGCCGAATTGTAAAAACGCCACTGGGCATTTAGCAGCATATTTGTCCAGGGCTTAAGTGGTTAATACTTTCATTACCACTTGGATGCACGGGCCACATTTGTAAGGCTGGAAGGGGCTCTATGGCTACTTCTTCCATTTCTGGTGTGTGTAGGGATGTGTATTAGGTATTTATGTAATAACCCTTTCATGACTAAGCCTATTCCTGACATTTGGGGCCAGATTCAGAGAGAATTAGATTATCGTAGCGTATCAGAAATACACTACCCCGCCGTTTTTTACCTGCGTATGCTCCGTTCGCAAATTTCCCGCCGTGCATTGCGCGAAATCACGTCGTTACGTCATTCGCTGTTTGAGTAGCGTCGTTTACGGACATTTCTATTCCCGAACGACTTACGTAAAAAAATAATAATAATTTAATTTGACGCGGGAACGACGGCCATACTTAAAGCGGAGGTTCACCCTAAATATAAGCCCTCCCATGTGATCCAGCATACTGGCGTCAGCGCCAGTATGCTGTTTTTTTTTTAAATCCATGTACTTACTGTATTATGCAGATTTATTCTTTTTACCCCGCGGTGGACGGCGCCAGTATAGCGCGTCACATCTTATGAAAGTACCCGAAAAGGACTCGGTAATCTCGGCGAAAATGCGGCGCCTGCGCAGACAGACCTAGGAGCTGACTGCGCAGGCGCCGTATTTCTCCAGAGAAATACGGCGCCTGCGCAGTCAGCTCCTAGGTCTGTGCGCAGGCGCCGCATTTTCGCCGAGATTACCCGAGTCCTTTTCGGGTACTTTCGTAAGATGTGACGCGCTATACTGGCGCCGTCCACCGCGGAGTAAAAAAAATAAAATTCTGCATAAGACAGTAAGTACATGGATTTAAAAAAAAAAAAACAGCATACTGGCGCTGACGCCAGTATGCTGGATCACATGGGAGGGCTTATATTTAGGGTGAACCTCCGCTTTAACATGGGCTACGCACCGTTAGACCAGCAAAAAGCTGGTCTAACAGTACGTAAAAAAAAATAGACGTAAGCGATTGCGAAGACCGCTCGTATCTTCGTGGATCGCCGTAAAAACTCATTTGCATATCCCGACGCATCAAAATGACGCAAACTCCTCCCAGCGGCCGCAAAAATATCGCAGCGTAGATCCGAAGGCTTACGAAGACGTAAGCCTCTCGGATCGAAGCCCGAAGCCGCCGTATCATGGTTTGAGGATTCAAACTAGTGATACGGCGCGCGAAATTTGAAATTACTCCTGTCTAACACCAGTTAGACAGGCGTAATTGCTCCGTGAATCTGGTGTTTACAAGTTAAAATCCGTATATTTTGGCTTGAAATTTACTCAGAACCCCAAAACATTATATATATTTTTTAACAGAGAATCTAGATAAAAAAAAGGTGATTGTTGCCATATTTTATGTCACGCAGTATTTTTGCAGCGATGTTTCAAACGCAATTTTTTGGGAAAAATGTACTTTCGTGAATAAGAAAAAAATGAAAAAGTAAAGTTAGCCCAATTTTTTTCTATAATGTGAAAGATGATGTTACGCCAAGTAAATAGACACCAAACATGTCATGCTTTATAATTGCACGCACTCGTGGAATGGTGATAAACTACGGTACCTAAAAATCTCCATAGGCAACGCTTTAAAAATGTTTTATAGTTACCAGGTTAGAGTTACAGAGGAGGTCTAGTGCTAGAGTTATTGCTCTCACTCTGACGATCGCGGCGATACCTCACATGTGTAATTTGAACACCATCGACTTCCGTCAGCGTTTTCTTTGCTTAATAAGCTTGAGGGGATGGGGGTGCTTTAAAAAAAAAAAATCACACATTATTAAATTGTGTTTTTAAAAAAAATGTGATCTCTTTATTGCTGTCACAAGGAATGTAAACATCCCTTGTGACAGTAATAGGTGGTGACAGGTACTCTTTATGGAGGAAGCGGGGTCTGAAAGACCCCAAATCCCTCCTTTACACATTAACCACTTAAGACCAGGACATTTAGGCAGGTAAGGGACCTGGCCAGTTTTTGCGATCCGGCACTGCGTCGCTTTAACTGACAATTAAATCCCTCCTTTACACTTTAAAGTATTTAGATTGCCGAAAACGGCGATTCTAAATACTCTATAATTTTTTTAATCCAGCGCCATTGGCAGCCAAGTAAACTGGAAGTGACTTTGTGCCGTCTCTTCCGTCTTTACATTCAGGAGACTGGCAAGAAGCCGGGAGTGGTGCATCGTGGATCGGGTCTCGCAGTGGGACGGAAGGCCTGGTCAGAGCAGCAGTAGTGGGGGATGCTTTTAGCCGCATCGGTTATTATGACTGGATAGCCAATCGCCCGCTCTAACCAACGGTACCGGGATGATACCTGCAGCTGCGGGCATCAGGGGGGGGCCCATCGGATCGAAGTTGTTGAGCGGGGGGGGTTTCGCAGTTGTTGAGCGGAGGGGGTGTTACGCGCGTCGGAGTTGTTGAGCGGGGGAGGGGTTACGCGGGTCTGAATTTTTGAGCGGGGGGGGGGGTCCGTGATTGATCAGAGTTGTTGAGCGGGGGTGAGCAGAAAAGCATGTCCTAACCATGAATATATCTATTTACTGACAACAACGCTGTATCCTGGTCTAGGCCAACAAGGCGTGAGGGCGAGGGCAGCACTTTGCAGGGGGGCAGCACGGAAAGAGTCCCCGCTGGCTTGTACTACACTGTCAGGGTGTAGCGCCAGTCTTATGGGTGGACTGGACTGGGCTGAGAGGAAAATTAGTCTAACGCCCCCATAAAGCAGCCGTACTGCTTCCGGTATGCAGGCTTTGCCGGCATCATCCGCAACTGTTGGTAGGAGAGGCGCTGCTTCTAATTTTGACTGTCCTATCGTCCTGGACCACAAACCTTCCTCACTGTGCTATGGTTATATCCTCTTAGTCCTCTCCATAAAATTATCAGAAATTTGTGCTTAAAGTAGAACTATAGGCAACACTTTTATTTTTTTTTCATTCTGGATAAAGTAAGGGAGGGTTAGAGCCCCTGTCGGTTTATTTTTTTTTACCATCCCTGTCCCATTGCAGAGATTTTCCTTCACTTCCTGCCCCATAGCCAAACAAGAAGTGAGAGGAAATCTTTGCAAATTAAGGGAATCCATTGCTCCCCCCCCCCCCCCTTCCAGGCACTCGAAAATTTCAAAGGCGGGTCTTAATCAGAAAGGGGTGTGGCCTTGACCAGAAGGGGTGGGTCATACTTTAATTAGAGGGTGCACAAGTTTATTCAGGCCTACGGCAGCACAAAACCCACCTAAATACACTACTGGCCTGTGTATATAACACATGGATAAAAAACCCTGTGGACAGCAAGGAAGTGTTGTGCCCACAAGATGGTCGGTGTGATGTCATGTGACGTAAATGGGCATGTTTTTCTTCTTCAAACAGCAGTTTGGTCATAGTAAGGCCATACTGATGCATTAAAATAGACCCCTAAAGTTGCGCACAGCCTTTCTCAACCCTTTTACCCTTAACCACTTAAGCCCCGGACCATATTGCTGGTCAAAGACCAGGCCACTTTTTGCGATTCGGCACTGTGTCGCTTTAACTGACAATTGCGCGGTCATGCGACGTGGCTCCCAAACAATAGAGCTTTCTTTTGGTGGTATTTGATCACCTCTGCGGTTTTTATTTTTTGAGCTATACACAAAAATAGAGCAACAATTTTGAAAAAAAATCTATATTTTTTACTTTTTGCTATAATAAATATCCCCCAAAAAAGATATAAAAATAACATTTTTTTCCTCAGTTTAGGCTGATACGTATTATTCTACCTATTTTTGGTAAAAAAAATTGCAATAAGCGTTTACCGATTGGTTTGCACAAAATGTATAGCGTTTACAAAATAGGGGATAGTTTAATGGCATTTTTATTAATATTTATTTTTTTACTACTAATGGCGACGATCAGCGATTTTTTTCGTGACCGTGGCAATATGGCGGACACATCAGACAATTTTGACACATTTTTGGGACCATTGGCATTTTTATAGCGATCAGTGCTATAAAAATACCACTGGCAGGGAGGGGTTAACACTAGGAGGCGAGGAAGGGGTTAAGTATGTTCCCTGGGTGTGTTCTAACGTTCTAACTGAAGGGGGGGTGGACTGACTAGGGGAAATGACTGATCGCTGTTCATACATTGTATGAGCCGCACCGACGTTCGGCTTCTTTCGGCAACTCGTGACGCTCTGCATGCGCCGGTTGGAAGGATGTCAATCAATTAGGAACGCCCAGTGCCGCAGATTACATACCCGGAAGCGGCGGTGAAAATATAGTATGTACGGCAAAGAAATAAAAAAAAAAAAACCTAATGTCATTATGACAACTCGGCTGAAAAACATTTTTTTGAGTGAACCCCCGCTTTAAAATCTGTTTACTGTATCAGATCAGGCAGTGATTAGGATTGGTTTCCAGTCTTTCCCACCTCCGTGCCGCTCTCCCCCCTCGATCTGTCAGGATGGAGAGCAGAGGTAGGAGCTTAAGGCTGGACTGGGACAGAAATTTGGCCCTGGACTTCATCCAGACTGGCCCACTTTGACAGGTCTCTCACATGGCGGCCGGACAACTCCCCCCCCCGGCCACCCAAGCCCCCACTCCCCCTTCACAAGCCACTAGCCACTAGCCACTACTTTATTAGAGTAGAACGGCTGGTACTGGTACTCTTATAGGCAGTACCAGTGGGGAAGCTAGACATTATATCACCCGGGGCAAAGAATCAGTTTGATGCCCCCCCATGGCACAAGATTAGGCAGAAGTGAGAAACTCCCAGGCCATAGCTGTTGAGTCAGCTGTCTGTCCCCTCCCCCATGCTCCTCTGTCGCTCCTCTGGTCCTCCCCCTGCTTCTTTGTTCCCCCCCAGGTGAACACTGTGGGGAGGGAGAGACAGAGGAGCGGAGGGGGGTGGCAGTCCACTGTCACTGAAGCCGGCCCACTGAGCCATCGGCCCACCGGGAAACTCCCTGTAGTCCCAATGGCCAGTCCATCCCTGTAGGAGCCGCTTAACCCGGCTCCTACCTTTTCCAGTGATCACTGACTCTGTCCATTCACATAACTGACCATCGTAAACCTGTGTTTACAATGCTTCAGTTTATGAATGGAGCGAAGCTTCTCTCCATTCATTTCAGCTGAGGCTGCAGAGAAAGGGACTGGGGAACCTGTGTCCCTAGTCCCTTTCTCTGTCTTAAAGGTCAGGGCCGGATTAACCGTGGGACTGATGGAGCTCCAGGCCCCCATCATATTATAGGCTCAAACTTAATTATCTCACCAGGGCCCGGCGGCCGGCCGACGACCGCTATATAATAAATCCAGCCTGCATCTGCATTATGATATAGGGATTAGCCGATTAGGCCCGATTAGGCTCAATTGACACAGTGTAAACATTTAATCACGGGCCGTGGGCCGCGAGTAGCGGCCGTGTGCCGCTGCTATGATTCCCAGCAGAGCCACGGCTATCCACAACAACACAGACTCATAGCGTGGGCGGTGCCAGTGCGCCGAGGCTGAGCGTGCTCCTCCCCTTCAGTACTGTACTGAACACAGACACAGACTGTAGGCGGAGCTTGACGTCCCCCGGGGGCGTGACGTCATCCAGAGGCCGTCCCCGGCGTCCTAGGAAACTCCATGGCCTTGCGAAAGGAAGGACTGTACCGCACGATTGACACAGGAAAAGTTCAGTAAAGTAAGTAAGCCATGAGCGGCGCGGTGGGAAAGTCACTGTCACCCTGTCAGATGAGATGTTTAATTGTGCAGAAGTGTGGGTACAGACTACAGTACTGGCTGCAACGAACCTGAAGTGGTTAACTTTTTTTTGGGGGGGGGCTATATCAGTGCAGGGAGGCAGCTTATTAGTGCATCTCATTAGTGCCACATTTATGAGTGCCATCCAATCAATGCCAGTGCCATCCATTTATGAGTGCCATCCAATCAATGCCAGTGCCACCTATCAGTGCCATTTGGATGGCACTGATAGGTGGCACTGGCATTGATCGGATGGCACTCATAAATGTGGCACTGATGAGATGCACTAATAAGCTGCCTCCCTGCACGGATGCACTAATGGGCACTGATCTGCACTGATAGGTGGCACTGACTAGCTGCACTTATGGGCAGCACTCTCACAGATGAGCTGCACTGATAGGTGGCACTGGCCAGTGCCACCTATCAGTGCAGCTCATCTGTGCCAGTGCCCATAAGTGCAGCTAGCCAGTGCCACCTATCAGTGCCCATTAGTGCATCAGTGCAGGGAGGCAGCTTATTAGTGCATCTCATCAGTGCCACATTTATGAGTGCCATCTAATCAATGCCAGTGCCACCTATCAGTGCAGCTCATCGGTGCCAGTGACCATAAGTGCAGCTAGACAGTGCCACCTATCAGTAGCTCAGTGCCACCTATCAGTGCCCATTAGTGCATCTCATCAGTGCCATCCAATCACTGCCAGTGCCAGCTATCAGTGCAGCTCATCGGTGCCGGTGCCCATAAGTGCAGATAGCCAGTGCCACCTATCAGTAGCTCAGTGCCACCTATCAGTGCCCATTATTGCATCTCATCAGTGCCACATATCAGTGCCATCCAATCACTGCCAGTGCCACCTATCAGTGCAGCTCATCAGTGCCAGTGCCCATAAGTGCAGCTAGCCAGTGCCACCTATCAGTGCAGATCAGTGCATCTCATCAGGGCCACCTTTCAGTGCCAGTGCCCTCTATCAATGCCCATTAGTGCATCTCATCAGTGCCACCTTTCAGTGCCAGTGCCCTCTATCAGTGGCCATTAGTGCATCTCAGTGCCACCTTTCAGTGTCAGTGCCCTCTATCAGTGCAGATCAGTGCATCTCATCAGGGCTACCTTTCAGTGCCAGTGCGGGGCAGAGTCCTGGAGGGAGTGTCAGGCTGCTGGTGGCTGCCTGGCTTACCAGTGCCCATCAATGACCACTAAACTCACCTACCTGACATACATACACTCACCTACCTGACATACATAGACCTACCTAACATACATAGACCTACCTGACTTCACCTACCTGACATACACTGACTTCACCTACCTGACATACACTCACCTCACCACTATGACATACATGGACCTACCTGACATACACTGACCTCACCTACCTGCCATACATGGACCTACCTGACATACACAATGACTTCACCTACCTGACATACATGTGCAAGTGTACTGCTCATCAGCGTTATCTTGTGCCTCTTATCCCGGCGGCACGCCCATCATGTGTCACAGGCTGTCAGCCAGCCAGAGAGGAGGAGAGGAGAGTCGCTCGCCCAAGCCGCAATCTTACAGTGATGTGGCTCGTAATTGTAATTGCCGCCTTCTGGAGCCTGTGGTGCCTATGATGGACGTTACATGTCCCGCGGTCCCGGCATTGGACCTGTGGGACGTCCATCATAGGCGCTGCAGGCTCTAGAAGGTGGGACTTGCAATATCACTCGGCCACATCCGGAGCCGTTCCTAATCATAGCGGTCCCTGTTCGGCAGCCGCCGCCGGCGCTCGGGGCTGACAATTGGATGCTACATTCCTGACACTCTGGGTTTTTCAGGGACCCATTCGGGGCTCCAGTCCCCCTAGCCACACCCTCTAGATGCCCCTGATACCCGCCATCAAACATGAAGGTGGAAACATTATGCTTGGGGGAGTTTTTCTGCTTAGGGGACAGGACAACTGCACTGCATCAAAGGGATGATGAATGAGTCCATGTACTGTCAAATCTTGGGTGAGAACCTCCTTCCCTAAGCCAGGGCAATAAAAATGGGTCATGGAAGTGTATTCCAGCATGACAATGACCTACATCACACGGCCAAAGCAACAAAGGAGTGGCTCAAGAAGAAGCACTTTAAAGTTATTAGTTCATAAAAACATATAGCTCCTCCCTATACAGGCCCGTCGCTACAGGACAGGCAAAACAAACAATTGCTTGGGGCCCCGAGCTGGCATGGGGCCCCCAACTTTCCCTTCCCAGGCTGTAACTTGGCCGAGCTCCTCTTCCTGCCTCCTCGAGCCCTGTCAGTCCAGCCAGGTACCACAGTTTCCTGTTCCCGGCCGGACTGACAGGAAGTGCACACTGAGTGCTCACTTCCTTTCAGTCCGGCCGGGAACACAGGAAACTGAATCTCCTGTACCGCAAAGTACCCGGCCCGGCCACTATCTGATAGGGGACTGGGGACCCATAATGATAGAATACCAGACTAAAAGGAGGAAGAGGAGTTCGGCCACGCTACAGCGGCAGCCTACAGGGAAGAAGGGGAGGTGAGAGTAGAAAAACATAGGGACTGGGGGGGGGGGGGGAGTAAGACCATTTGGGTAAAAAATTAGTGAAGCGCTAACGTAGGCTTTGCGTGCAGGGGGGGGCATTTTGCTTGGGGCCCCCAAATTCCTTCAAACGGCCCTGTCCCTATATGTAATCATCCATACTTTCATCCCAAGGATTTAACCACTTAAGGACTGCCTCCTGCACATTTACGTCGGCAGAATGGCACGGCTGGGCACATGCACGTACAGGTACGTCCTCTTTAAGTGCCCAGTCATGGGTCGCGGGCGTGACCGTGACCGCGGGACCCGCGGACCCGATCGCCGCTGGAGTCCTGCGATCGGTCCCCGAAGAGCCGTCATCGATCGTGTGATCCCTTTTATAGGGAAAAACAATCAATGATGTCACACCTGCAGCCACACCCCCCTACAGTTAGAAACACAGATGAGGTCATACATAACCCCTTAAGCCCCTCTTTGTGGTTAACTGCAATTGTCATTTTCACAGTAGACAATGCATTTTAAATGCATTTTTTGCTGTGAAAATGTCAATGGTCCCAAAAATGTGTCAAATTTGTCCAATGTGTCCGCAAAAATGTCACAGTCACGAAAAAAATCGCTGATCGCCGCCATTAGTAGTAAAAAAACAAAAAAATTTACAAAAATGCAATAAAACGATCCCCTATTTTGTAAACGCTATAAATTTCCCGCAAACCAACCGATAAACGCTTATTGTGATTTTTTTTAACAAAAATAGGTAGAAGAATACGTATCGGCCTAAACTGAGAAAAACATTTTTTTATATATATATATATTTTTGGGGGATATTTATTATAGCAAAAAGTAAAAAATATTTTTTTCAAAATTGTCGCTCTATTTTTGTTTATAGCGCAAAAAATAAAAACCGCAGAGATGATCAAATACCACCAAAAGAAAACTCTACTTGTAGGAAAAAAAAGGACACCAATTTTGTTTGGGAGCCACGTCGCACAACCGCGCAATTGTCTGTTAAAGCGACGCAGTGCCGAATCGCAAAAAACTGTCCGGGTACTTTAGCTGCCTAAAGGTCCGGGTCTTAAGTGGTTAACATAACCATTTATACTGTTGTCTTAAAAATGTAAAATAAATCTTTATAACAATCTATGTATATGTTGTGTACATTTACAGATGCTTGGATGCACCTCTGTACTACATGGGACCAGAGCCGAGACAAGGGGTGGGTAGGAGGGTCGGCTGCCCTGGGCACTGAGGTATCATGTGGGGTAGGGGGGCACCACAAGCAGATTTGGGGGGAGGGAATTTGTGTTGGATGGGGGAATTAGGGGGAGGTTGGTAGGGGGTAAGAATTCATTTAGTAAAGGGAAATTTGGGTAGGTGTGCTGGGAGCGGTAATTTGGGGGAATTTGTGTTGGAAGGGGGATGGGTGAAGAGGATTTTTGCTAGGAGGGAGTGATTTGGGTGGGGGGGGGTGCTAGAAAAGGCAATATGGTTCTGAGGATGGATTTGCGCTAAGATAAGAAAACATTATTTGAATTGTGGGGGTGGGATTTATGCTAGTAGGAACAATTGGGGGTATTTGTGCTAGGGCGAGGGGATTTGGAATGGGGGAGAAGTTTTGTGTATGGAGGGGAAATTTGAGGGGTAGAGAACTTGTGCTGGGGGGGGGGGGCTGGGGGGGATATGTGCTGAGGGCACATGAGAAGAGAGAGGATTTGAGCTGGGGGTGGGGCAAACATTTTTGCCAGGAGAGGTGATTTTAGCAGGGGTGTGGCTTTGTACTGGGAGGAAGGGGGGATATATGCTCAGGGGGAGAATGCTGATTACTGCTCAATTTTGTATTGGGAGGGAGGATTTTTGCTGACACATTACCACACAACTTTGGGGGGCGCAATTTGGCATGATCGCCCTGGGCTCCAGAGAACCTTGTCCCGGCACTGCATGGGACCACAGATGACAGCTTTGTTCCTATAATATGTACTTATTTATTCCCTTTATCAATAAACGTACTGAACTGCTCTACTTAGAGGCGCCCTCTTGTGTTTCTCTGCTATATTATAGATATCACTAAAATGAATAAAATGGTGTCATTAGCGCCAAATTGTACAGAGATATCACATAAAAAAACATTTAGTGAACACAATGATAGTGAACAGTGAACATAAATTATTTAAAGTCCATATGGTGATCATACAGTCCATCAAGGAAAATTCTTAAGTAAACAAAAAATTCCCAGTGTAGATGAATCCACGGACAGGTGTGAGTAATGACAAACAAAAACCTCCACCGCACAGAAAACACTGACCCTTACCAGAGTCTCTGATCTCACTGAGATCAATAACAGCAAAAAGTAGTATCCACAATCGGCAAGGAGCAAAGGGAACATCCATTCATTACAGCCAGTTGGTGTGTTCAGCTCAAAAACGATCATATATCAACCAGTGGTCCCATATAGAAATCAAAAGAAATCCACATAGTGTAAAACCATACATTTATTGGGTAAAAAGAAGATTGTGCACACTTACATCAATCCAAAGTAAGACAGCGTATAAAACAAGTAAGCCGGCCGGCGTATGGAGCGTGTACCCGTCTTCCGGGTCCTCACACGTGATGCGGTGACGTCAGAGCGTCGCCTCCCGACGTTTCGTCTCAATAGGGACTTGATCAGGGGATGAGGCGGCGCTCCGAGTCACCGCATATAAATAAGCAAAACAGGCAGAGCTATGCCCAAGATGGATCCCGGGTGATCGTACTTCCGCCATCTTTACTATTGGAAACACAGCGAGTATACCAATAGGTCTTAATCTAACAACTAAGGGCAAACCAAAACGGCAGCCCAATTACAAAACAGCACACCATATTGTCATATATAATGACAAACGGTGTGTTTACATAATAAAGTCCTAAAGATTATTATTATACTATGGGTGTGTAGTGAGGCCCGAGGCAACCAAAACCACACACATACATTCAGCAAACCATGTTCGCATATTACAATCTAATACATTCCAACGTCCATATTGAAACATATATATAAAAAATACTTAAAAAACAACATATAAAACAATATTGAACTATAATACTCTCACAAGAGTTGGAGATATGTATGCAGCAGGAATTGGACGGCCGTACATTCACCCTCCTGGTTGGTGGATTAGTCAACAAAATATATATTTTCCAATTAAGGGTAAAGAGGTGATAATAAAAATATTAACACCTGTATACAGTGCAGAAAATAAATATTTGAACACCCTGCTATTTTGCAAGTTCTCCCACTTGGAAATCATGGAGGGGTCTGAAATTGTCATCGTAGGTGCATGTCCACTGTGAGAGACATAATCCAAAAAAAAAAAAACAGAAATTACAATTTATGATTTTTTAACTATTTATTTGTATGATACAGCTGCAAAGAAGTATTTGAACACCTGTCTATCAGCTAGAATTCTGACCCTCAAAGACCTGTTAGTCTGCCTTTAAAATGTCCACCTCCACTCCATTTATTATCCTAAATTAGATGCACATGTTTGAGGTCATTACCTGCATAAAGACACCTGTCCACCCCATACAATCAGTAAGAATCCAACTACTAACATGGCCAAGACCAAAGAGCTGTCCAAAGACACTAGAGACAAAATTGTACACCTCCACAAGGCTGGAAAGGGCTACGGGGAAATTGCCAAGCAGCTTGGTGAAAAAAGGTCCACTGTTGGAGCAATCATTAGAAAATGGAAGAAGCTAAACATGACTGTCAATCTCCCTCGGACTGGGGCTCCATGCAAAATCTCACCTCGTGGGGTCTCAATGATCCTAAGAAAGGTGAGAAATCAGCCCAGGACTACACGGGAGGAGCTGGTCAATGACCTGAAAAGAGCTGGGACCACCGTTTCCAAGGTTACTGTTGGTAATACACTAAGACGTCATGGTTTGAAATCATGCATGGCACAGAAGGTTCCCCTGCTTAAACCAGCACATGTCAAGGCCCGTCTTAAGTTTGCCAATGACCATTTGGATGATCCAGAGGAGTCATGGGAGAAAGTCATGTGGTCAGATGAGACCAAAATAGAACTTTTTGGTCATAATTCCACTAACCGTGTTTGGAGGAAGAAGAATGATGAGTACCATCCCAAGAACACCATCCCTACTGTGAAGTATGGGGGTGGTAGCATCATGCTTTGGGGGTGTTTTTCTGCACATGGGACAGGGCGACTGCACTGTATTAAGGAGAGGATGACCGGGGCCATGTATTGTGAGATTTTGGGCAACAACCTCCTTCCCTCAGTTAGAGCTTTGAAGATGGGTCGAGGCTGGGTCTTCCAACATGACAATGACCCGAAGCACACAGCCAGGATAACCAAGGAGTGGCTCTGTAAGAAGCATATCAAGGTTCTGGCGTGGCCTAGCCAGTCTCCAGACCTAAACCCAATAGAGAATCTTTGGAGGGAGCTCAAACTCTGTGTTTCTCAGCGACAGCCCAGAAACCTGACTGATCTAGAGAAGATCTGTGTGGAGGAGTGGGCCAAAATCCCTCCTCCAGTGTGTGCAAACCTGGTGAAAAACTACAAGAAACGTTTGATCATTGTAATTGCAAACAAAGGCTACTGTACCAAATATTAACATTGATTTTCTCAGGTGTTCAAATACTTATTTGCAGCTGTATCATACAAATAAATAGTTAAAAAAATCATACATTGTGATTTCTGGAATTTTTTTTTGATTATGTCTCTCACAGTGGACACGCACCTACGATAACAATTTCAGACCCCTCCATGATTTCCAAGTGGGAGAACTTGCAAAATAGCAGGGTGTTCAAATACTTATTTTCTGCACTGTATGTCTAAACATAGCATCGCTCATATTGAACGTGATATCACTTCCTCCATATGATTAGAGAAGGAAAGAATTGGGCTGCGCTGGCACCAGCGTGTTCAGTGTCAGTCACCCCCCAATCTATAGATGGGGGAGGGGGGAAGGGAGGAGGGGAGAAGGGGAGGAAGGCACAGGAGACATAGCCAAATTAAATATCAGACAAAAAAAGGGATATTGACATATAAGGACATCCAATCATGATGGTGATCGATGTATGACCGTCCAAAGACCACTTTGATTAGCATAAGAAAATTAGAAAAATTACTTAGAATCCATCTAAATAAGTTGTACTAGAACCCCTTTAGGCTCAATTTGTGGCCAAGGGGCCCCTATTTCCCACACAAATGGAGATATATGGAGACCACATCAGTTAAGTATCCGTATAGATAGATGTCCATATGGTTGCCATTATCGAGTGGAATTAAGAGTTATCGATAAAACAATTAATATCCACTTCGATGTTAAGGCCATAAGGAGTGTAACACTTTGTTTTATGTATCCACGCCATTTCGGAGCGAGAAATGCTTCTCACTAAGTCGCTACCCCGCCAGTGAGGGTTAAATTTATCTATACCCAAAAACACCGTATTATTGGGATTTTTATCATGCACCAACAAAAAGTGTTTCGACACGGAATGTTCGGTGAACCCATTCCGAATATTTGTAATATGCTCATTCAGGCGTATGTGTAGAGGGCGTTTAGTTCTGCCTATATACTGCAATCCGCATGGGCACATGAGCAAATATATAACCCCTACAGTTGTACACGTAATGAAGGGCTTAATCGTAAAGTTTTTCTGGGTGCTAGTAGAACGAAACGTAGTACTTCGTTTAGACCTAATGCCATTTAAAGCACAGCTCTGACATCTCCCGCATTTGTAAAAGCCAGAGAGATCTTCCAAAAACATCGATGGTATTCTAGGGGGATTTAGCACATTAGGTGCCAATTTGTCCCTAAGTGAGGGGAGACCCCTAAAAACCACCTGTGGCCTTTCAGGTAACAATCCCTTAAGGACATTGTCACTTCTCAACACATGCCAATGTTTCGAGACAACATGTCTAACATTAGCATGTTGGCACGAGTAGTCTGTAACAAACGGATTTTTAAATTGGTGGGCAGTGCCAAGACGGGGTTTGTCTTTCAACAAGTCTGCCCTGTCAATCTCAGACACTGATTTTAAAGTGTCATTCAAAAAATTCTGACAATAACCCTTCGTTACAAAACGTTCAGTGAGAACCTGTGCTTGTGTCCTAAACATGGCATCATGAGTACAATTTCTCTTTAAGCATAAAAACTGGCTTTTAGGCACGGATTTCAGCCAAGAAGAATGATGACAACTGTCACTGGAAATATAGGAATTTCTATCCGTTGATTTGAAGTGTGTTGAAGTCACAAATTTGTCATCTTCAATGGAGATGGCTAAATCCAAAAAGTTTATTCTCTCCTTACTGGCCTCATATGTTAAAAAGATGCCCCGCTCATTGGTGTTAAGAGAATCAATGAACTGGGAGAGTTCACTCTCAGTGCCATCCCACAGGAGGAGGATGTCGTCAATGTACCTGGCCCACAGAAGAATCTGGGGCCTAGGCTGGTCATGGACGACATCCTCCTCCCATTTGGCCATAAAGAGATTGGCCAAACTTGGAGCATATTTGGCTCCCATTGCGACACCACGATTTTGTTTGTAGAACTGTCCCCCGTGTGGGTCGCAGCAAACACCAACAGCTCCATTATGAAAGAAATCTGTTCTCCTAATAGGTCGCTATCCCTATTTAGATAATAAGATACTGCTTCAATGCCTAAATCATGTGGAATAATGGTATACAGCGACGTTACGTCAGCTGTAACCATCCACAAAGTAGAAGTAGGTTTCAAGTTAGATAGCAGGTTTATAACATGCTTAGTATCTTTAGTATATGACGGCATTCTTTTGACGAGGGGTTGCAAGAAAAAATCTATATATTTGCCCACCCGGGACGCGATTGAATCAATCCCACTCACAATGGGACGTCCCGGGGGGCAAACTGGATTTTTGTGGACCTTTGGAAGGTAATACATTATAGGAATCCTTGGAGCCTTAGGTACCAGAAATACAGATTCCTTCTCATTAAGTATGCCATTCCGTCGGCCTTTGTCAACAATATTTTGTAGAGTTTTCTTATATTTCCTTCCAGGGTCTAATACCAAAGGGACATAAGTGTCTTTATCTTGAAGGATGCGTTGCATCTCCTGCAGATAATCACTCCTATTAAGGACAACAATTCCACCCCCCTTATCTGCTGGACGTATAACTAAGTTTTTGTTCCTACATAAGGAATCAATGCCTTCCTCTAACTGTTGTTTACATCGTATTTGTTTAATCTCCATTAGTTCAAGGTCTTTTAGGGCCAAATCCCTAAAAACCCTGAGGGCAGCAGGTAAATGTCCAGGTGGATTGTACACAGAGGCATTAGCCAGACCAGAATGTGTATAGTTTAACGATGAAGTTGTGGAAGGGTTAAACGGGTTTGAGCTCATATATCGTTGGATATTAAGTTTTCGTACATACTTGTGGATATCCATGTAGGTCCTAAATTTATCAAGTTTCTTGGGGGGGACATATTTAAGTCCCTTATCCAAAACTATAAGTTCTGCTTTATTCAAAATATGTGAACTCAAATTAAAGATACCAGCTCCAATTAAGTCCTCGGTCTTTTTGGGCTTCCTAGCCCTCCCCCTCTAGTCCCTCTTTTAGTTCTGCGATTCTCTTGACGCCTTGGCCTGCCCGGGGAAAACCCCACTGTGGCTGGCCAAGGTTCATGGGTTGCATAGGGGCATTACCCCCTCCATAACCAAACTCATATGGTTCTGTGATCACCCCAGTTTGTAAATTAGACCCAGGGGGTGGGCCATAAAATTCTCCCTCTTGGTTAGAGAAGTCACCCAAAGGTAAAAAGTTGTTGTGTGTTGGAATATTATATTCAGATTCAAAGTTGCCAGAATAATGTACCACCTCCGGACCTGCTGAAGCAGACGGAGGGCCGTAACTGGGTACTCTAGACTGGAAACCTTGTGGGTCACTATATTGATTATATTGTCCCAAATTATATGTATGATTGAAACAAGGAGGGGGACCCATTGAAGAACCTCTCCCTCGTGTCTTAGGGGGGCCCAATGGTTGATAATGATTCCAATTTGGGGGAAAAACGGTAGGGGGAGGGGCGAATTGGCCTTGTGAACTGGCATTGATGTAAGTGTGCACAATCTTCTTTTTACCCAATAAATGTATGGTTTTACACTATGTGGATTTCTTTTGATTTCTATATGGGACCACTGGTTGATATATGATCGTTTTTGAGCTGAACACACCAACTGGCTGTAATAAATGGATGTTCCCTTTGCTCCTTGCCGATTGTGGATACTACTTTTTGCTGTTATTGATCTCAGTGAGATCAGAGACTCTGGTAAGGGTCAGTGTTTTCTGTGCGGTGGAGGTTTTTGTTTGTCATTACTCACACCTGTCCGTGGATTCATCTACACTGGGAATTTTTTGTTTACTTAAGAATTTTCCTTGATGGACTGTATGATCACCATAAGGACTTTAAATAATTTATGTTCACTGTTCACTATCATTGTGTTCACTAAATGTTTTTTTATGTGATATCTCTGTACAATTTGGCGCTAATGACACCATTTTATTCATTTTAGTGATACACCGCATGCCATTTATAGCGCGACTCCAATTTTTTTCTGTATATTTCTTGGTGTTGTATAACACCTTTGAGACGCTGCTCACAACTGTTTATTCACTCAGATTTGCGCAATTTTTCTCCTGTTCATATATTATAGATATCCCTTCTATCAGATAGCTCTCTTCAGGGCCTGCCAGCCAGCCTGGCTGCAATTACCCCTCTTCACTGCCTTTCCCACAGTCCTCTCTTCTGGTTCGGCACCCATCTCTCAAACTGTAATCTCCCAGTTCTTTCAGGCGTACCTCCCCAGTCCTCCCTCACCAGCACTCCATGCTGTGACCAGTTGTCCTCCCTGGAGTCTCTTAGCAGTGTCTCACCTGCTGTCCTCTCCTTGCTCTCTCATGTGCCTCTCCTTCCAGGATCTTTTCTCTCCTCCTGGATGTACCCGAGCCACGTGCCAGGGTCGACCCCGTCCCCAGAACGGGGAGCTCCCTGTGTGCCCTGACAGCCGTCAGCCTCCCCACTCCAGCTCATCCATCCAACAAATCCTCCCTAGCTGGGCTGACCCCAGGTATTTAAGGAGGCCTGCCCCCTTCCTATCCAAGTTGGGGATTGGTCAAGGCTCCTAAAATACCCCAGACAGCTCCACCTCCCCTCTCCTACTTTCTTTCTAGCACTTGCAATTGCAATAAGCGTATATTGATTGGTTTGCGCAAAAGTTATAGCGTCTACAAAATAGGGGATAGAATTATGGCATTTTTATTATAATTTTTCTTTTACTAGTAAAGGCAGTGATCTGCTATTTATATAATGACTGCGATATTATGTCGGACATATCGGACACTTTTGACACATTTTTGGGACCACTGACATTTTTACAGCGATCGGTGCTACAAAAATGCACTAATTACTGTGAAAATGACACTGGCAGTGAATGGGTTAACCACTAGGTGGTGCTGAAGGGGTTAAGTGTGCCTTAGGGAGTGCTTCTAATTGTAGAGGGGATGGGCTGTGTGTGACATGACAGTGATCACGGCTTCCGATTACAGGAAGCTGCGATCACTGTCCAGTTACTAGGTAGACTGGGGAAATGCTTGTTTACATGAGCATTTCCCTGTTCTTCCTCACTGTGACATGATCGCGGGTATGCCCGTGGACATCAAATCCGCTGGACCCGTGGTCGAAAACATGGAGCACTCTTCTTAAAGGGGACCTATATATACATCCGTTTGCCTGTCCGTGCCATGCTGCAGACGTATATCTGCGTGCGGCAGTCGGCAAGCAGTTAAGCTGCTTAGCAATGGTCTTGTAGCCCATTCCAGCCTTGTGTAGGTCTACAATCTTGTCCCTGACATCCTTGGACAGCTCTTTGGTCTTGGCCATGGTGGAGAGATTGGAATCTGATTGAGTGATTGCTTCTGTGGACAGGTGTCTTCTATACAGGTAACAAGCTGAGATTAGGAGCACTTCCTTTAAGCGAGTGCTTCTAGTATCGGATTGTTACCTGTCTAGAAGACACCTGGGAGCCAGAAATCCTGCTGATTGATAGGGGATCAAATACTGTGTGCAAACCTGGTGACCAACTACAAGAAAAGTCTGACCTCTGTGATTGCCATTGGCGGTTTTGCCACCAAGTACTAAGTCATGTTTTGCCAAGGGGTCAAATACTTTTTTTTTTTCTTCCACAAAAGGGGTCAAATACTTATTTCACTCATTAAAATGCAAATCAATTTATAACTTTTTTGAAATGGGTTTTTCTGGATATTTTTGTTGTTATTCTGTCTCTCATTGTTAAAATAAACCTGCCATTAACCTTATAGAATGAGCATTTCTTTTTCAGTGGGCAAACATACAAAATTAGCTGGCGATCACATACTTTTTTCCTCAATGTATAGGAAGGCCTAGCCAACACCATAATAACAAAAAGGCAGCGCTCAATTTATGCCGCCGTAGCGTATCTCTTTTACGCTACGCCGACGCAGCGCAGAGAGGCAAGCATGGAATTTCAAAAGCAAATGCTCCCAACTCTGCGCCGGCTAGCGTTTCTTTAGTAGGCGTAAGCTGGCGTAAGTGGAAGTAGGTGGAAGTAGGCTGGAAGTGAGCGTGATCCATGTTAATGAAGAGTGACCCCATGCAAATGATGGGCTGGGCGCCAGACAAGTACTTAAAATGATCTGTGCATGTGTTGGGACATGGACATATCCCTGTGCGCATGCGCACAACCACGTCAGAACAACTGTCTAAGATACGCCGGTTCACTATGTACGCCGTGAGCGTAACCTATGCCCAGCCAGACCCACATCGGCCCATATTCACAGACGTCCAACGTACAATACGTAGGCTTGTGTTCCCTGGTCCATACCTTTGCATGGGTTGCGCCTCATCTATGAGGAATAACTTTACGCCGAAAGTAAAACTTACTCAAACCGCGTAAATAATGCGCCGGGCGCAAGTACGTTCGTGAATCGGCGTATCTCCCTCATTTGCATATTTGAATAGAAAATTAATGGGAGCGCCACAATTGTCCAGCGTAAATATGCGCCCACTCTACATTGTGGGTTTGGCGCACAGATACGACGACGCATATTTGTACTTACGCGGCATATCTGGAGATACGTCGGCGTAAGTGCTTTGTGAATCCGGGCCTACGATTGTAATAATTTGTGTAAAAGCACAATAATAGTGGTATAATTGATAGTCCAATAAGGAACCCACAACGATACCACTGAGAAGTCTGTGATAGAAAGGGTAACATCAGATCCTGAGTCACCAAAATAGCCCTACAGCACCTTCAACACAGTGACCGCCGAAAAACAGATGGAGGAAGCAAGTGCAGTGTAATGGCTCAAAAGTACCTGTTGTCATAGACAACTTTCATACTCAGCAAGATGTAATGGGTTATGGGAGCGTAGTATGAGGGTCCCAAAGATGGTGGAAAACACAGCAACTAGCAGGAAAAACCTGCACAGAGAGCAGATGGACGTAGCCGCACTACAGCGGGGGTATCCGTTACACACGTGCGCAGAGGCATATCTAGTGAAAATAGCGCTTATAGAAGCACTGAAACTGCGCCCCTGTCGAAAAATTTGAAACAGATAACCGTAACAAAAAAAACAGCTAACAAAACTAGTGATATTTATCATTCCTTGTGATACCTTGGGTAGTGACATTTCCTCTTTATGGAGAAATCTGGGGTTTATTAGACCCCTGATCCCTCCTCTGCCCTCCAAGGCCAGGTAAATGCAGAACCAATAATGAAAGTGATGAAATCTTCATCACTTAAGGCCTCAGTTTTCACAGAGGAGAGGGAGAAACTGATGTTCCTCAGACCAGATGGAATGGGAGAGCCTGAGAGAACAGGGGAGGGCTGTGGCTGAACGCAGCAGGGATAGCGCTTCCAAAGCAAAGGTGCTGAAAAGGAGATCCTGCCTATGCTCAGGAAGAGGGAAGAAGAGACCCTCAGACCCTGGTAAGTGCTTTGCTGCCCAGCCACTCAACAGTGCCCCCTTCATATGCGAAGATTCGGAAATTAAAAAAAACTAAAATAAGGAAAAAAAGTCAAAAAATCAAAAAGAAATCCAAAATTCTAAATATTCTAAAAAATAACTAACTAATAATAACTATTAAATTATAGGTATTGGAATTTCCTTTCAAATTTGGCTGTTAGTAAACGTAACAAATACAAATTTGTTTGAAGTTACGAATTATCCAAAATAAAGAATGCTGCATCTAAACAAATGCAACAAAATTAAATAATAATAATACGTTTTTATTATTGTTATTTATTATTATTAATTTGTTACACTCCATTTGCTTGGATATGGCATTTGTTATTACGGATAATTTGTAAGTCAAATAAATTTGTATTCATTACCTTCACTAACAGCCACATTTCAATGGAAATTCCAATACCTATAATTTAATAGTTAGTAATAGTTAAAGGATCACTAAAGGAACATTTTTTTTTTAGCTAAATAGCTTCCTTTACCTTACTGCAGTCCTGGTTTCATGTCCTTATTGTTCGTTTTTGCTTTGAAGTTGCTGTAATCCTGCTCTGATCTCCACACTTCCTGCTTGTCTGTTTCCTTATAACCCCAGTGCTGGGAGCTTTCTCACGGTGGTCTAAGCTGTCATTACTGTGTGTCTAAAACTTCCCAGATTAATTTTAAAAACAAAACACTGCCCTGGATTTATTTGTTTTTGTTCGGTGTGTCTATTTCTACTTTGCAGAAACATGAAGCCAGTTCAAAAGTGAAACTAACCTGCAGGCACATTATATGATTGATTTTTATCTATTTTTAATCATTTTGAAAAGGAATCAGTTAACTTTTATGTCTCTATACCCTGTAAACAGTCATTTCAGCAAAAAATATTTTTCCTTTAGTGACCCTTTAAGTTATTATTAGTTAGTTTTATATCAGATTTTTTGAGTTTTCGAGCTTTGTTCTAATTTTCTAATTTTCGTTCTTTTGAATTTTCTGTCTTATTTTTGGATTTTCAAAATTTTCGGATTTTCTAAATTCAGTAATTCAAAAATGAAAAAAATCAGAAATTTGCATATTCGGAATTAAACAAATTTGTCTAAATTCATTAAAAAACAAATTTGGAACTAAGCAAATTGTACATGCCTAACAATATCTTCATATTTTGTAGTTGTTAGTAGATCTAATGGAGATCTAATGGAGATTGTACAATAAGATTGTATAGTGTATGGTCAGCTACAATACTAAAAAATATGAAAATATATTCCATCAGAACTGCTTTGGGACTTGATTACATCAGTCTGCACACTATAAAGCATGTGTGCTGGTGTGCGTTTTTTAAAGGTGGTGCGATGAGTTTTACTTTAAAAATGTAACTTTATTAACCACTTAAGGACCGACCCTGTTTTTCAGACTCAGTGTTTACACATTAAAAACACGTGGGTTTTTTTGCTAGAAAATTACTTAGAACCCCACAACCGGGCATTATACATTTTTTTTCTAACACTCAAGAGAATAAAATGGCGGTCGTTGCAATACTTTTTGTCACACCGTATTTGCGCAGCGGTCTTACAAGCGCATTTTTTTTGAAAAAAAAACACTTTTTGCGAATTAAAAAATAAGACAACAGTAAAGCTAGCCCAATTTTTTTTTTATTTTGTGAAAGATAATGTTACGCTGAGTAAATTGATACCCAACATGTTACGCTTCAAAATTGCGCCCTCTCATGGAATGGCGTCAAACTTTTACACTTAAAAATCTCCATAGGTAACGTTTAAAAAAATTCTACAGGTTGCATGTTTTGAGTTACAGAGGAGGTCTAGGGCTAGAATTATTGCTCTCGCTCTACCGATCGCGGCTATAACTCACATGTGTGGTTTAAAAATCGTTTTCATGTGTGAGTCCTGTTTCACATATGCGTTCACTTTCTTATTTATTTTACTTGATTTTATTGATTTTTACACTGGTTTAAAAAAAAAAATTGTGTCACTTTTATTCCTATTACAGGGAATGTAAACATCCCTTGTAATAGAAAAAAAGCATGACAGGTCCTCTTAAATATGAGATCTGGGGTCAAAATTACCCTAAATCTCATATTAAGACTAAAATTCTATGAAAAAAAAAATGTCATTTGAAAAAAAAATTACAAAATTACAAGAATAAATTCTCCCTTTAAGACGTATGGGCAGAAGACTGCGACACACCGAGGAATCTCAGTGTACACAGAGTGTGTGCTCTTCTATTAAGCCAGTATCGCCATAGCAACAAAAGCCAGTATCGCCATAGCAACAAAAGCCAGTACATTCCTTCTGCTCATAGACTCCGCCCCTCTTCCAACTGCCATTTGGGCAGCCAATCAGTAGAAGCGGTTGTTTTCTGGCCAGCTGTGATGTCATAATGTCATGTAAATAAATTTAGAAGTGACAGAGGTCTGGCTCAGTGTGTGAGGAGCTTCTGTGCAGTGAAGACCTGTTTTTCTGTGCTCAGTGTTCATTATTGTCTCACATAGTTCTTATACGTTTATTCGTATATTTAATTACAAGTTTTCTCGTGTATTCAATCGCGCGTGTAAGCTTTCGTTTTCGATAGCTTTTTACTTTTTTCACAATGTTATTACGTCAATATTCCACCCGAAAGGTGGAAACATCAGAGGAAAAGGCTTTAATTGCAAAGCTTGTAAAAAAGCTGGATGCAGAAATAGCCTTGAAGAAAAAAATCGAAGAGGAGAGACAAAACGACATCATTGAGTTTATCAAGAGTCGTTTCCCATCCGTCCGCAAAATCCGCAGGCCGGAATATGTTTTATGCCGCGATCTAACTTGTTATGATGATGTTGATGATATCACGCTCACAAAAGAAGAGCTCTGCCGCATTGGGTGTGAGAGACACGGCTATCGTCTATCCTCAGGACCCCGAACCCCACTTGGTGTACCAATCCGTATATTTGGAAGGGAAATCATTGAAGAATTAGACCTTTATGCTACCATGCTAAATGATGAAGACCTAAAGGCATTAAAGGAATTCATCCAAGAGAAATATGGGAAATATGAGGAAAAACCAGAGGTCATAGTGACAGAGGAGACAACTCCTCGACCTCAAGCTGGTAAACAGCCAAGGCTGTTAAGCAAAAGAGAGCAATTAAGTAATCAGTTACTCTCTGCAGAGGTAAAAGCCTTGGAGGGCACAAAGCCCAAACCAGCGGATGTTACCCAAAAAGCCTACACAGGGTACGACCGAGCAAAGTATAAACTTGTGGAGGAGTCATGCAGAGTAAAAAGAGAAGAGTTCCAAAGATACCCTCCCTTGACACCATCAACTGGACCCATATTTCCAAGCTTGGCAACAAAAGGCGCAACTCCTGAAATTAAAAAGCCACTTCTTAGAAAGTCAAGAGACCTGGAGGGCACAAAATTTCCTAAAGTGGATGTTGCCCAGAAAGACGTCACAGGGTACAGCATGGCAAAGTATAGACATTTGCAGGAGTTATGCAGCGTAAAGAGAGAAGAGTCCGCAAATCTCCCCAGTACACCATCAAATGTACCCCAAATTCCAAGCCTGCCAAAAAAAGGAGCAGCGCCTGAAGATGAAACTATTCCAAGGTGGCAAAAATGTGCTGATAAAGTGATGCTGCCTAAACCACCTCCACCAAGAGAAGACGGCAAAACTCCTCTTGTAGCTGGGAACCGAAGGTTTACTCAACGTCAAGATATTCTCAGAGACAAGGTTCAGATGAAGATTACTGAAAAGAAGACATTGGCTGCAGCCCGGCTAGACAGATTAATGAAGGGTGCCAACCGTAATTAATACGGCTCTCTTAATAAGACTTAAAAGGACAACATTAAAAATGTATCATTTATGGCACAACATATGCAAGCCCACTGCCCCAGGTACAGGCATTGTATCCAGTGGTGTCACTAGGGGTGGTATAGGGGCAGGTTAGGGTGGTAAAGGGTGGTATAGGGCCAGGTTAGGGTGGTATAGGGCCAGGTTGGGGTGGCATAGGGGGAGGTTAGGGGTGGTATAGAGGCAGGTTAGGGGTGGTAAAGGGTGGTATAGGGCCAGGTTGGGGTGGCATAGGGACAGGTTAGGGGTTGTATAGGGGCAGGTTAGGGGTGGTAAAGGGTGGTAAAGGGCCAGGTTAGGGGTGGTATAGGGGCAGGTTAGGGGTGGTATTGGGGCAGGTTAGGGGGGTGGTATGGGGACAGGTTGAGCTGGTATAGGGCAGGTTAGGGTGGTATAGGGCAGGTTAGGGCAGTGTGCTCAGTCATTGACATTGCTCTAAACTGTCCCTGAATTTGAGGGATTTCGGGGAGGGGGGGCTTGGGGGGGAGAAGTTGGGGAGGAATCGATTTGTTCATTCTCAAATCAGGAGGACCAAGATTTTTTGGCCGAAGGCTAGATGAACTCCAAATTGCCGATGAGTTTGGCTACGTGCCCAACTAAAAACAGGACTAACATTTATTTACAGACACACACTGGACAACATACAATGACTGGCATGCACTGACCTACACTAAGGGTCCTTTCACACGTCCGTTCCGTTCGTCCACTCATTACAAGTCCGTTTACGGACTTGTAATGGGCCCCTATGGGAGCGGATCTGTTAGCAGATGATGCATCCGCTAACGTCCGCAAGTTCCCCATCCGTTTTTTTGGACGGAAGAATGTCCTATTTTTCTTCCGTCCGGCGGATCGGATGCAAACGACCGCCCGACAGCTCAGCAGAGACCCCCCCGGACCGCTCCGTGTGAAAGAGGCCTAACAGAGGACATGCAGATGTACATAAACTCACTGCTCCATGCTTTAGATAGATGTACACACACACACAACCAAATTAGTGGAGAGTAGATCGCACACACAGATTATAGGATGAGGCCTACAGTGAGGCCTATAGTTAGTGTAGGTCCTGCCCTGGAAGAGTCTACCTTGCCGTGGTGGGCAGGCTTGGAATCTCTTGGTCAAAAGTGTGTCAGTGATTGGGCGAGAGGATCACTAGATCTTCACTTCTGGCCAATTGATTTTACCAAAGGACTCTTGGTTTAATCAGAGTATTTATAGTCGGAAAAGGAAAAAATGTGTATAGATCCATAATTATACTTTCATAAAACAACATTTGGTATATTTACATTTGAATTGCTTCTTCTTTTATTTAACCCCTTAACGACCGCAGCACGCCTATTTACGTCCACAGAAGGGCACGTACAGGCAGATGGGCGGATATATACGTCCCTGCCTTCTAGCGGGTCGGGGGTCCGATCGGGACCCCCTCCGCTGCGTGCGGCGGTCGGCTTACCTCCGGGAGCGATCCGACTCGATGGGGCGGCGGTTCATTTCTGTCCGCCCCCTCGTGATCGCTCCCAGCCAATCCCGAGATGAGAGAAGAGTCACAGTAAGTCCGCACAAACACTACACTGACACAAGTACACATAGGCACATTAACCCCTTGCGATCACCACCCCCCCCCCCCACCCCCCTGTCACAGTGTCACTGAATGCAGTGATCATATATGTACTGATCACTGCATTTAGTGTCAGTGTGACAGGCAGTGTGACAGGCAGTTAGTGTTAGGTCCAGGGTAGCCCCGTACCCCCCCATATAAAGTTTTAACCCCTTGATCACCGCCCTAGTTAACCCTTTCACCCCCTATTGCCAGTGTCACCAAGCGATCATTTTTCTGATCGCTGTATTAGTGGCACTGTTGCTGCTAGGTAGCTAAAAAAAAAATTATTGCGATTTTTTTTTTTACTAAAGACATGTGGCTGATTAAATGTTGGCCGAAATGTTTGACTTAAATTTAGTTTATTCAATTCTTCTTATAACAAAAAGAAAAAATTTATTTTTTTTGTTTTTAAATGTCACTTGTTTTTGGTTTATAGCGCAAAAAATAAAAATCGCAGAGGTGATCAAATACCACCAAAAGAAAGCTCCATTTGTGGGAAGAGAAGGACGCAAATTTTGTTTGGGAGCCACGCCGCACAACCGCGCAATTGTCTGTTAAAGCGACGCAGTGCCGAATTGTAAAAACGCCACTGGGCATTTAGCAGCATATTGGTCCAGGGCTTAAGTGGTTAATACTTTCATGACCGGGGGTCATTACCACTTGGATGTACGGGCCACATTTGTAAGGCTGGAAGGGGCTCTATGGCTACTTCTTCCATTTCTGGTGTGTGTAGGGATGTGTATTAGGTATTTATGTAATAACCCTTTCATGACTAAGCCTATTCCTGACATTTGGTGTCTACAAGTTAAAATCCGTATATTTTGGCTTGAAATTTACTCAGAACCCCAAAACATTATATATATTTTTTAACAGAGAATCTAGATAAAAAAAAAGGTGATTGTTGCCATATTTTATGTCACGCAGTATTTTTGCAGCGATGTTTCAAACGCAATTTTTTGGGAAAAATGTACTTTCGTGAATAAAAAAATAAATGAAGGTAAAGTTAGCCCAATTTTTTTCTATAATGTGAAAGATGATGTTACACTAGGAAATAGACACCAAACATGTCATGCTTTATAATTGCACGCACTCGTGGAATGGTGATAAACTACGGTACCTAAAAATCTCCATAGGCAACGCTTTAAAAATGTTTTATAGTTACCAGGTTAGAGTTACAGAGGAGGTCTAGTGCTAGAGTTATTGCTCTCACTCTGACGATCGCGGCGATACCTCACATGTGTAATTTGAACACCATCGACTTCCGTATGCGTTTTCTTTGCTTAATAAGCTTGAGGGGATGGGGGTGCTTTAAAAAAAAAAATTCACACATTATTAAATTGTGTTTTTAAAAAAAATGTGATCTCTTTATTGCTGTCACAAGGAATGTAAACATCCCTTGTGACAGTAATAGGTGGTGACAGGTACTCTTTATGGAGGAAGCGGGGTCTGAAAGACCCCAAATCCCTCCTTTACACTTTAACCACTTAAGACCAGGACATTTAGGCAGGTAAAGGACCTGGCCAGTTTTTGCGATCCGGCACTGCGTCGCTTTAACTGACAATTAAATCCCTCCTTTACACTTTCAAGTATTTAGATTGCCGAAAACGGCGATTCTAAATACTCTATAATTTTTTTAATCCAGCGCCATTGGCAGCCAAGTAAACTGGAAGTGACTTTGTGCCGTCTCTTCCGTCTTTACATTCAGGAGACTGGCAAGAAGCCGGGAGTGGTGCATCGTGGATCGGGTCTCGCAGTGGGACGGAAGCAGAGGCGTAACTAGAGACTTCAGGGCCCCGGTGCAAGAAATCATGAAGGCCCCCCCCCCCCCCCGAAAAGACTGATTTTGATACTTCATTTTTTTACACTGTACAACAAAGTAAAACAATTCTGTTTCTGATTTCACATGAGGGGGGTGGCTGCAGTGGCAGTGCCATCCTCTCCCACCACCACCTGTGCCTCTCACTATCTCAGCCGCACCACTGATCTCATCACTATCCCCCCACCACCTCTGTTGTAGAAGTAATAGGGGGATAGGGATGAGATCAGTGGTGCTGCTGTAAGGGGATGGGATCAGTAAGAGGCACGGGTGGTGGCGGGAGAGGATGGCATCACCACTGCCACCCCCCTCAAGTACCACCGGCACCACCCCCCTCATGTATCACCACTACCACTCCGCTCTAGTATCACCGCTACCACCCCCCCTCAAGTACCAGCAGTGGTACTTGAGGGGGGTGGCTGCAGCGGCAGTGTTGGTGCCATCCTCTCCCACCACCACCTGTGCCTATTACTTATCCCATCCTCCCACCACTGATCTCAGCCCTATCCCCTATCACCTCTGTTGTAGAAGTAATGGGGGGATAGGGATGAGATCAGTGGTGGGGGGGATGGGATCAGTAAGAGGCACAGGTGGTGGAGGTTGGCATCGATTGCTCAGCTCTGAAAAAATGTCACTTACTGTCAATCAATCGAATCTCTGGGAATTCCGTTCGATCAGTTATGGTCACCATCACTGTGCCTTCTAATCTCCCGCCAGGATGCCTTCTTGTCTCATAGGTAGACGGCATAGGTACTCCACGCGGAGAGGAAAGCTCCTCCCCCGCTTTCTCTCATTGGTGTCAGCCCCCAGTCTCAGCGCTGCCTCTGCCCAGGGCCAGATTTATTCCCTTTGCTGCCCCAAGGCCAGGTCCTTCAATGCCACCACCCCCCCCCCCCCACACACACCATCACATAGGGGGACTCCCCAGAGAGCCCCCCTTACATCAGGGTCCCCAGAGAGCCTCCACCTCTTACATTAGTGTCCCCAGAGAGTCTCCCCTCCTACATTAGTGTCCCAAGAAAGTCCCTACTTACACCAGGGTCCCCAGAGAGCCTCCCCTCTTACATTAGTATCCCCAGAGAGCCTGCCCCTCACAGTAGTGTCCCCAGAGAGTCTCCCCATACATTAGGGCTCCCAGAGAGTCTCCCCATACATTAGGGCCCCCAGAGAGTCTCCCCCTACATCAGGGTCCCCAGAGAGTCTCCCCCTACATCAGGGTCCCCAGAGAGTCTCCCCCTACATCAGGGTCCCCAGAGAGTCTCCCCCTACATCAGGGTCCCCAGAGAGTCTCCCCTTACATCAGGGTCCCCAGAGAATCTCCCCCTACATCAGGGTCCCCAGAGAGTCTCCCCTTACACCAGGGTCCCCAGAGAGTCTCCCCCTACATCAGGGTCCCCAGAGAGTCTCCCCCTACATCAGGGTCCCCAGAGAGTCTACCCCTACATCAGGGTCCCCAGAGAGTCTCCCCCTACATCAGGATTCCCAGAGAGCCCCCCTTACACCAGGGTCCCCAGAGAGCCTCCCCTCTTACATTAGTGTCCCCAGAGAGTCTCCCCTCTTTCTTTAGTGTCCCCAGAGAACCCCACCTTACAACAGGGTCCCCAGAGAGTCTCCCCTTACATAAGGGTCACCAGAGAGCCCCCCTTACACCAGGGTCCCCAGAGAGTCTCCCCCTACACCAGGGTCCCCAGAGAGTCTCCCCCTACACCAGGGTCCCCAGACAGTCTCCCCCTACACCAGGGTCCCCAGACAGTCTCCCCCTACATCAGGTTCCCCAGACAGTCTCCCCCTACATCAGGGTCCCTAGAGAGTCTTCCCCTACATCAGGGTCCCCAGAGAGTCTTCCCCTACATCAGGGTCCCCAGAGAGTCTCCCCCTACATCAGGGTCCCCAGAGAGTCTCCCCCTACATCAGGGTCCCCAGAGAGTCTCCCCTTACATCAGGGTCCCCAGAGAATCTCCCCCTACATCAGGGTCCCCAGAGAGTTTCCCCCTACATCAGGACCCCCAGAGAGTTTCCCCCTACATCAGGACCCTCAGAGAGCCCCCCTCTTACATTAGTGTCCCCAGAGGCCCCCTTCCTTACATTAGTGTCCCCAGAAGCCCCCCCCCCTCTTACATTAGTGTCCCCAGAAGCCCCCCCTTACATTAGTGTGCCCAGAAGCCCCCATTTCAATTAGTGTCCCCAGAAGCCCCCCCTCTTACATTAGTGTCCCCAGAAGCCCCCCCTCTCTTACATTAGTGTCCCCAGAAGCACCCCCCTTACATTAGTGTGCCCAGAAGCCCCCCTTTCAATTAGTGTCCCCAGAAGCCCCCCTTTCAATTAGTGTCCCCAGAAGCCCCCCCTCTCTTACATTTGTGTCCCCAGAGGCCCCCTTCCTTACATTAGTGTCCCCAGAAGCCCCCCTCTCTTACATTAGTGTCCCCAGAGGCCCCCTTCCTTACATTAGTGTCCCCAGAGGCCCCCCCTCTTACATCAGGGTCCCCAAACAGCTGACTCCCCCCTTGCAAAAGTTCCCCTGTACCTGGCTGGTGGAGGTGGCGATCTGCAGCTCTTTGGTGTCCACAGGCAGGGGGATCTCACTGGGGCTTGTAGTTCTCCGATTCATGTATACAGCAGAGGGGGAGGGGTCTCTGACCCGGGCATCAACAACAGTGTGCAAGCAGAGAGAAAGTGAAACTGATACCTGCCCGGGTCAGAGGCCCCTCCCCTCTCTGTATACACTGACACTCGAGACTCGAGAACTACAAGCCCCAGGGAGACCTGCCCACACAGGCACCATAGAGCTGCCGCCTGCCGATCTTCCATCTCCTACCACATCTCCCCACTGCACTCTAAACGGCCAGCCAGAGGTGCAGGGGGAGATGCCAGGTCTTAGGGGGGTTGCTGCGATGCCGTCCCTGCATCCACTGCCAGTGCCTTGTCGGCACCCGATCCAGCGGCAGAACGGCTCCTCACCTCTGGCTCCTCTCCTCAAACTGACAGGCGGCGGGCCCCCCCGACTTGGCTAAACCACAGGGCCCAGTCGCAACTGCGACTGCGGCACCTATGAAAATTCCGCCACTGGACGGAAGGCCTGGTCAGAGCAGCAGGAGTGGGGCATGCTTTTAGCCGCATCGGTTATTATGACTGGATAGCCAATCGCCCGCTCTAAACAACGGTACCGGGATGATACCTGCAGCTGCGGGCATCATCCTGGCATACCTCCTAACTTTTTAAAATTTCCCTGCAGGACATTTTTGTTGAGCGGGGGGGGTGCCCATTGGATCGAAGTTGTTGAGCGGGGGGGGTTTCGCAGTTGTTGAGCGGGGGAATGGTTACGCGGGTCTGAATTGTTGAGCGGGGGGGGGTCTGTGGATCAGAGTTGTTGAGCGGGGGTGATCGCAGGACTCCAGCACCGATCACGGGACCACAGGATTTACAGCAAATCTCTGTAATCGCGCGGGGGGGGGGGGGGGGGGTTCGCGGAAGCATGTCCTAACCATGTATATATCTATTTACTGACAACAACGCTGTATCCTGGTCTAGGCCAACAAGGCCGAGGGCAGCACTTTGCAGGGGGGCAGCACGGAAAGAGTCCCCGCTGGCTTGTACTACACTGTCAGTGTAGCGCCAGTCTTATGGGGCGGACTGGGCTGAGAGGAAAATTAGTCTAACGCCCCCATAAAGCAGCCGTACTGCTTCCGGTATGCAGGCTGCCGGCATTCCGCAACTGTTGGTAGGGAAGGCGCTGCTTCTAATTTTGACTGTCCTATCGTCCTGGACCACAAACCTTCCTCACTGTGCTATGGTTATATCCTCTTAGTCCTCTCCATAAAATTATCAGAAATTTGTGCTTAAAGTAGAACTATAGGCAACACTTTTTTTTTTTTTTCATTCTGGATAAAGTAAGGGAGGTTTATAGCCCCTGTCGGTTTATTTTTTTACCATCCCTGTCCCATTGCAGAGATTTCCCTTCACTTCCTGCCCCATAGCCAAACAAGAAGTGAGAGGAAATCTTTGCAAATTAAAGGAATCCCCCCCCTTCCAGGCACTCGAAAATGTCAAAGGCGGGTCTTAATCAGAAAGGGGTGTGGCCTTGACCAGAAGGGGTGGGTCATATTTTAATTAGAGGGTGCACAAGTTTATTCAGGCCTACGGCAGCACAAAACCTAAATACACTACTGGCCTGTGTATATAACCAGGGCCGATCCGCCCTATAGGCTCACTATGCAAGCCGCTTAGGTCCCCCTCAAATTACTAGAGGCCCCGCCTGGTGAGAAATCATTTTCGGCCCCTCACCCCGCTTCTCAACTCGCTGGCTGCATGAGAGAAGAAGTAAGAAGTCAGCACCCCCCTTCTCACTTTAATGTAAGATGTCATTTCCGACAGCAGAACACCCCCCCTCCCCAGCTTCCCAACTTTAATGTGATATGTCATTTTCGGCAGCCCCCCGCTTCTCAACATGTCATGTCATCTTGCTTAGGGCCCCAGGGAGGTCAGGATCGGCACTGTATATAACACATGGATAAAAAACCCTGTGGACAGCAAGGAAGTGTTGTGCCCACAAGATGGTCGTTGTGATGTCATGTGACGTAAATGGGCATGTTTTTCTTCTTCAAACAGCAGTTTGGTCATAGTAAGGCCATACTGATGCATTAAAATAGACCCCTAAAGTTGCGCACAGCCTTTCTCAACCCTTTTACCCTTAACCACTTAAGCCACGGACCATATTGCTGGTCAAAGACCAGGCCACTTTTTGCGATTCGGCACTGTGTCGCTTTAACTGACAATTGCGCAGTCATGCGACGTGGCTCCCAAACAATAGAGCTTTCTTTTGGTGGTATTTGATCACCTCTGCGGTTTTTATTTTTTGAGCTATAAACAAAAATAGAGCAACAATTTTGAAAAAAAATCTATATTTTTTACTTTTTGCTATAATAAATATCCCCAAAAAATATATAAAAATAACATTTTTTTCCTCAGTTTAGGCTGATACGTATTATTCTACCTATTTTTGATAAAAAAAATTGCAATAAGTGTTTACCGATTGGTTTGCACAAAATGTATAGCGTCAGCAAAATAGGGGATAGTTTTATGGCATTTTTATTAATATTTTTTTTTTACTACTAATGGCGGCGATCAGCGATTTTTTTCGTGACCGTGGCAATATGGCGGACACATCAGACAATTTTGACACATTTTTGGGACCATTGGCATTTTTATAGGGATCAGTGCTATAAAAATACCACTGGCAGGGAGGGGTTAACACTAGGAGGCGAGGAAGGGGTTAAGTATGTTCCCTGGGTGTGTTCTAACTTTCTAACTGAAGGGGGGGGTGGACTGACTAGGGGAAATGACTGATCGCTGTTCATACATTGTATGAGCCGCACCGACGTTCGTCTTCTTTCGGCAACTCGTGACGCTCTGTATGCGCCGGTTGGAAGGATGTCAATCAATTAGGAACGCCCAGTGCCGCAGATTACATACCCGGAAGCGGCGGTGAAAATATGGTATGTACGGCAAAGAAATTAAAAAAAAAACAACCTAATGTCATTATGACAACTCGGCTGAATGTAATGTTAAAAAAAATTTTTTGGGTGAACCCCGCTTTAAAATCTGTTTACTGTATCAGATCAGGCAGTGATTAGGATTGGTTGCCAGTCTTTCCCACCTCCGTGCCGCTCTCCCCCCTCGATCTGTCAGGATGGAGAGCGGAGGTAGGAGCCGCTTAACCCGGCTCCTACCTTTTCCAGTGATCACTGACTCTGTCCATTCACATAACTGAGCATCGTAAACCTGTGTTTACAATGCTTCAGTTTATGAATGGAGGGGAGCTTCTCTCCATTCATTTCAGCTGAGGCTGCAGAGAAAGGGACTGGGGAACCTGTGTCCCTAGTCCCTTTCTCTGTCTTAAAGGGCAGGGCCGGATTAACCGTGGGGCTGATGGAGCTGCAGCTCCAGGCCCCCATCATATTATAGGGCCAAACTTAATTATCTCACCAGGGTCCGGCGGCCGGCCGACAACCGCTATATAATAAATCCAGCCTGCATCTGAATTATGATATAGGGATTAGCCAATTAGGCCCAATTGACACAGTGTAAACATTTAATCACAGGCCATGGGCCGCGAGTAGCAGCCGTGTGCCGCTGCTATGATTCCCAGCAGAGCCGCGGCTATCCACAACAACACAGCCTCATAGCGTGGGCAGTGCCAGTGCGCCGAGGCTGAGCGTGCTCCTCTCCTCTCCTCGTGCTCCTCCCCTTCAGTACTGTACTGAACACAGACACAGACTGTAGGCGGAGCTTGACGTCCCCCGGGGGCGTGACGTCATCCAGAGGCCGTCCCCGGCATCCTAGGAGACTCCATTGCCTTGCGATTGACACAGGAAAAGTACAGTAAAGTAAGTAAGCCATGAGCGGCGCGGTGGGAAAGTCACTGTCACCCTGTCAGATGAGATGTTTAATTGTGCAGAAGTGTGGGTACAAACTACAGTACTGGCTGCAACGAACCTGAAGTGGTTAAATTTTTTTGGGGGGGGGGTGCTATATCAGTGCAGGGAGGCAGCTTATTAGTGCATCTCATCAGTGCCACATTTATGAGTGCCATCCAATCAATGCCAGTGCCATCCATTTATGAGTGCCATCCAATCAATACCAGTGCCACCTATCAGTGCCATTTGGATGGCACTGATAGGTGGCACTGGCATTGATCAGATGGCACTCATAAATGTGGCACTGATGAGATGCACTAATAAGCTGCCTCCCTGCACTGATGCACTAATGGGCACTGATCTGCACTGATAGGTGGCACTGGCTAGCTGCACTTATGGGCAGCACTGGCACAGATGAGTTGCACTGATAGGTGGCACTGGCAGCCAATGCCACCTATCAGTGCCCATTAGTGCATCAGTGCAGGGAGGCAGCTTATTAGTGCATCTCATCAGTGCCACATTTATGAGTGCCATCTAATCAATGCCAGTGCCACCTATCAGTGCAGCTCATCGGTGATAGTGACCATAAGTGCAGCTAGCCAGTGCCCCCTATCAGTAGCTCAGTGCCACCTATCAGTGCCCATTAGTGCATCTCACCAGTGCCATCCAATCACTGCCAGTGCCAGCTATCAGTGCAGCTCATCGGTGCCGGTGCCCATAAGTGCAGCTAGCCAGTGCCACCTATCAGTAGCTCAGTGCCACCTATCAGTGCCCATTATTGCATCTCATCGGTGCCACATATCAGTGCCATCCAATCACTGCCAGTGCCACCTATCAGTGCAGCTCATCAGTGCCAGTGCCCATAAGTGCAGCTAGCCAGTGCCACCTATCAGTGCAGATCAGTGCATCTCATCAGGGCCACCTTTCAGTGCCAGTGCCCTCTATCAATGCCCATTAGTGCATCTCATCAGTGCCACCTTTCAGTGCCAGTGCTCTCTATCAGTGGCCATTAGTGCATCTCAGTGCCACCTTTCAGTGTCAGTGCCCTTTATCAGTGCAGATCAGTGCATCTCATCAGGGCTACCTTTCAGTGCCAGTGCGGGGCAGAGTCCTGGAGGGAGTGTCAGGCTGCTGGTGGCAATGTGCAAACTGTATCTGGTGGCAGGCTGTGGGTGGCAAGTGGCACACTGTATCTGGTGGCAGGCTGCTGGTGGTAATGTGCATGCTGTATCTGGTGGCAGGCTGCTAGTTGCAAGTGGCACACTGTATCGGATGGCAGGCTGCTGGTGGCAAGTGAAACATTGCATCTGGTGGCAAGTGGCACACTGTATCTGGTGGCCAGGGGCCTTATTGTATCTGGTGGCAGGCTGCTGGTGACAAGTGACACACTATATGGTGGCAAGTGGCACACTGTATCTGGTGGCAGGCTGCTGGTGGCAATGTGCAAACTGTATCTGGTGGAAGGCTGTGGGTGGCAAGTGGCACACTGTATCTGGTGGCAGGCTGCTGGTGGCAATGTGCATGCTGTATCTGGTGGCAGGCTGCTAGTTGCAAGTGGCACACTGTATCAGGTGGCAGGCTGCTGGTGGCAAGTGACACACTGTATCTGAAGGCAGGCTGCTGGTGGCAAGTGGCACACTATATGCTGGCAAGTGGCACACTGTATCTGGTAGCAGGCTGCTTGTGGCAAGTGGCACACAGTATCTAGTGGCAGGCTGCTGTTGGCAAGTGGCACACTGTATCTGGTGGCAGGCTGCTGTTGGCAAGTGGCACACTGTATCTGTGGCAGGCTGCTGGTGGCAAGTGGCACACTATCTGGTGGCAGGCTGCTAGTGGCAAGTGGCACACTGTATCTGTGGCAGGCTGCTGGTGGCAAGTGGCACACTATCTGGTGGCAGGCTGCTGGTGGCAAGTGGCACACTGTATCTGGTGGCAGGCTGCTGGTAGCAAGTGACATGCTGCATCTGGCGGCAGGCAGCTGTGAAAAGTGATACACCACATCTGGTGGCAGGCTATGGGTGGCAAGGTAACAAGCTGCATCTGGTGGCAAGTGACAAGCTGATTCTGCATTATGGTGAGTTCAACTATTTCACTATGTATTACGATGTAGTAATAGAAATAATAGAATTTGATCATCCTGACACCATATCAAGCATGGTGTCAAGATGATTTTAAGCACTAACACCAGCCATTTGCCTGACAAATCACTCCCATTGCCGATTTCCCCATCAACCCCAAGACTACATCCCTACCCCCACCCTCATCTTTTTTTGGGAAGGGGGGTGTCCCTGAATGGCAGTTTGGAAATGTGGTCTCCCTATGTTGCTGCTGGTGAGAGACTGCATAGCAGGTGGTATTGGAGGTGTTGCTGTTGCTCAAAGGTTGCACGGCTGGTACTACTGGTGAGAGTATATTTCATTTTATATATTTCGTTTTAGTGGGAAAAAAATGCATTTTGTTTCCATAAAAAGGCCCGCCAAAATCCTCAGCTCCAGGCCCATGATGCTCTTAATCTGACCCTGTTAAAGGGGAGATGTCAGAGGTCTGTTAAGACCCCTGATATCTCACCAAAGCACCCCAACAGGGCTGATTAAAGAAAAGAAAAAAAAAATTGCAATAAATAATTAAAAAAATAAAATGTAAATAATAATAATAATATTAATAATAAAAACACACTGACAGCACACTACCCCCCCCTCTCTAAAAACAAAAGAAAATAATCACTGTAAAAAAAAAAGTAAAAAAAAAAAAAATGTGTTCAAAAAAAAAAAATACCGCCACTGTCACATGACATTAGAAAAAAGTATCGGTATTCGGTATTGGCGAGTACTTGAAAAAAAGTATCGGTACTTGTACTCGGTCTCAAAAAAGTGGTATCGGGACAACCCTAATTGCCAGAGGTTACAGCACACATTACGGCTCACTGATTAGTTGCTAGTGGTTACAGCACATGATTTCTTCTTGTTGATTGGTTGCTAGAGATTACTGTATAGTAATACTGCTCACTAATTGGTTTCTAGATGTTACAGCACATCATCTCTTCATGCTCTACATGCTGACAACCTCAGCTATTTACATATGAATTCTCCCATTATTTACATATGAATGATGGTTATTTCCATGTAAACACAGGGTCTGCAGGTGAGTCATCTGTACACAACAATAGGGCAGAGCTGGGCAGCATTATATATGGGATATCAGGACACAGCACAGGACTAAAACTTCAAGGGACAAGGGAATTTAAACTTGGATAGTTGGCAAGTATGAGGCAGCTGCTTTGGGCCCCACAACAATGACAGGGCCCAGGGCAGCTGCCCTTTTTGCCCTGCCTTAAAGACGACCCTGAACAGACGCCTGATATCTCCCCTTTGAGATAGGGAAAGGGGTCGACAACAGAGATTCCCCAGCCCCTTTTTCTGCAGCCTCAGCTGCATTGAAGGTGAATGGACAGGAGACAGCGGCTCCTGTTCATTCATAAACTGAAGCATCATAAACACAGTTTACGATGCTGAGTTATGAATGGGCAGTCACAGTCAGTGATCACTGACTCTATTCATTCAGAAAAAGAAGGAGCCGATAAATTACATATTTACCGTCTTCTTCCTCTGTTCTCCATCCTGACAGATCCGGGAAGAGGGGATACTGGAGGGGAACAAAGGGGGACCAGAGGAGCATGCAGGGGAGGTGAGGAGCACAAAGGGGACCAAAGGAGGACTCAGGGAGCCGGAGGAGGACTCAGTGAGCTAGAAGCATAGGAGGACCCGGGTAGCCGGAGGAGGACACCAGGAGCCGAAGGAAGGCACAGAGGCCCAGAGATTAGGGACATAAGATGGTCATTCAGGGATGATTGGTGCGGCAGTAGGGGGAGTTACAAGCACCAATCTCCCTGTAAAGCTTTCAATGAAGCAGCTGACAGCCATGACAGGGAGAGGAGGAGAAGCACCTGTCAGCTGCTTCATTAAAAGCCATACAGGGAGATCGGTGCTTTTAACTGCCCCCACCATAGCACGCACTGATCATCTGTGAGGTTGCCCAGGCCCCCCTTGCTGAGCTCATGACGCCCTGCCTGGTGCTGCCCCTGCCAGGGACAAAACAGGGGACAGTGTCCTCAGTCCAGATACTGCCCCCGGAAATCGGGAACGTCTGGTCACGCTAACATACGAGTCAAGTGAAGCAGATAAGCTGCGGGGTCTTCTCTTAGCTGGACTTGCATGGGTTTAAACATAAGGTCACAAACCTGTGCCCAAAAGGGTTTCAGAACCGGACATCTCCAGAACATATGAAGATATATACCCTATGTATGCCGGGAGCAGCGCCAACATTGAGAGGGTATACAGGTAGTGAATATCCAATTATCAAGTTGTTGAACTGTTCATCTGAAAGTGTACTGTCCTGCCTGACATGCCCTTCTGATGTACTATTCCAGCCAACTTTATGGACTATATGACCCCAAGAACACCATACCCACCAGGGGCGTTGCTAGGTGGCAAAAAGACCAGGAGCTTCAGCCCAAAGTCGCCACTGGGGGGGGGTCCAGGGTGGTCCTGGCACGTTTTTTTTTGGCATGGCGGTGGGGTTGTGTGGCGGAGGGTAAGCTCACTTGCTGCCTGGCTGTTATACCTGAAGGGTTCCACATGTACTGGCACTTTAAGGCTGGCTCCACCCAGCAGTGATGACAAGGGTCAAGGGGTACGGTGGCCATCTTAGAGTGTGCTCATGTAGGAAGCAGATAAGATGTACTGTCCTGAGATGCATGTTGCAGTGTACAGCCTGTACTGAATAAACATCCATTGCTCCAGACCAGAGTCTTGTGTCTCTCACAACACACAGGACATCACAGTGGCGACGAGGATGGGATTTACAAAGTGTCTATCAGTCTGAGAGATAGAGAGAGACAAAGACATTGTGGATTGTCACCTGGATAAAAGCAATCACAGATCCCAGCAGGAAAATGTCATTAATCGGGACATTAAGTGAATTTGATGGAGAACAGACATCCTGGAGTTCCTGGGTTGAGAGTAGGGTTGCCACCTGTTCGGGATTCACCCGGACAGTTCGGGTTTGGAATCATGTGTCCGGGTTTCAGACTGTCTGAGACCCGGACACATTATTCAGACCAGACTAAGTCTCCCCCCTCCCCCTTCTCTCTCCTGCCTCTAAGTGAGTAAGCTAAGGTAAATCAGGGTTCTCAGAGCACCCCTTATATCAGAGCCACAGTGTTCCTTCTTACATGAGAGTTCAGTCCGTACACCAGAGCATCCCTTATGTTAGAGTCCCCAGAGTCCTCCCTTACACCAGAGTCTGCAAAGTCCCCCCTTACAGTAAAAGGGAAACTCTGCGGATGCTGATGTAAAAGGGGAACTCTGTGGACTCTGATGTAAAAGGGAGAACTCTGTGGACTCTGATGTAAAAGGGGAACTCCTGTGGACTCTGATGTAAAAGGGGAACTCATGTGGACTCTGATGTAAAAGGGGAACTCCTGTGGACTCTGATGTAAAAGGGGAACTCCTGTGGACTCTGATGTAAAAGGGGAACTCCTGTGGACTCTGATGTAAAAGGGGAACTCCTGTGGACTCTGATGTAAAAGGGGAACTCCTGTGGACTCTGATGTAAAAGGGGAACTCCTGTGGACTCTGATGTAAAAGGGGAACTCTGTGGACTCTGATGTAAAAGGGGAACTCTGTGGACTCTGATGTAAAAGGGGAACTCTGTGGACTCTGATGTAAAAGGAGAACTCTGTGGACTCTGATGTAAAAGGAGAACTCTGTGGACTCTGATGTAAAAGGAGAACTCTGTGGACTCTGATGTAAAAGGAGAACTCTGTGGACTCTGATGTAAAAAGAGAACTCTGTAGACTCTGATGTAAAAAGAGAACTATGTAGACTCTGATGTAAAAAGAGAACTCTGTAGACTCTGATGTAAAAAGAGAACTCTGTAGACTCTGATGTAAAAAGAGAACTCTGTAGACTCTGATGTAAAAAGAGAACTCTGTAGACTCTGATGTAAAAAGAGAACTCTGTAGACTCTGATGTAAAAAGAGAACTCTGTAGACTCTGATGTAAAAAGAGAACTCTGTAGACTCTGATGTAAAAAGAGAACTCTGTAGACTCTGATGTAAAAGGGAGAACTCTGTGGACTCTGATGTACAGGGAGAACTCTGTGGACTCTGATGTAAAATGGGAATTCTGTGGACCCTAATGTAAGGGGAACTTTTGTGATTAATTTCATATGATTAGAAATGTTATTTAATAGCGACATCTATGCAAACTATAACAAAAAATTGCTGTGCGACGCTGAAGTGTTCGGGTTTGACTTGAAGAAAAGGTGGCAACCCTAGTTGAGAGGCTGGAACAGTATTTTAATGCAAATGACATCACAGACAACAGGCAAGTGGCAGTTTTTCTTACATTGGTCGGATCCAAAACGTATGACACTCTTAGAGATCTGCTTTCCCCTGTAAAACCTTCAGCTAAGGCATTGGCAGAGCTGCTGACACTGCTAGAGGATCACTTCCAGCCCAAACCACTAGAAATAGCAGAAAGATTTCGCTTCTATCAGAGGCAGCAGCAGACAGGTGAAGAGATTAAAGCTTATGTGCTCGCCCTTCGCAGACTAGCCTCTACCTGTTCTTTTGGGCACTACCTACCTACTGCACTGAGAGATAAGTTTGTTATGGGACTGAATTGTGAGTCAATACAAAAGAGACTGTTAACAGAGAAAGACCTTACCCTTACAAAGGCAATTGAGATAGCTTCAGTGATGGAAATGGCTGTGAAAGATACAGAGCAATTGAACCCCCAGAGCAGAAGGGAAGAGGTGAAGCAGGAAGTTTTCAGAACAGCAGTCAAGCCAACTGCCGCAAACTGGAAATACCGACCCCCACCAACCCGGGAGTCAGCTTGTTACCGTTGTGGGAATACAGACCATGACCACAAAGTCTGCCGGTTTAAGGATCAGACCTGTCATAATTGCGGTAGGACCGGCCATCTGAAACGAGTTTGCCGTAGCAAGAAGGTGCGAGATAAACAACCTCTGAACCCCAAGACAAAGACATATATGGTGGGAAGATATACATCATCATCTGAGTCAGAGGATGAAGAAGTGCTCCACAGATTAGACATACATCATATGCATGCAGCACCCTCCGCAATGACTGTAGATGTAACCATTGAGGGAAAGAAACTCAAGATGGATGTAGACACAGGAGCAGCAGTTTCAGTTATCACCCAGAAACAATGGAGACAACTTCAGACCCGAAGAACTGTCCGCCCAACCCCAATCAAACTGCAGACATACTCAAAGCAGATACTCCACCCACTGGGTTACGCAAAAGTAAAGGTATTGTACAAGGGTCAGACAAAGAGACTGCCATTATATATCCTGAAAAATGGGGGACCCCCTCTCTTTGGGAGAGACTGGATTGCTCACTTTGGTATGCCAGACATCGCCATAAGTCCCTGTAACACCGTCACCATGCCATTAGGAGATGATGAGGGATGGGTGGTGTCCCTGAAGCAGCGGTTCCCAAAGGTTTTTGATGACCAGTTGGGAAAAATAAAACATGACTGTGTGAGACTCAAGCTGAAACCCAACGCTCAGCCTAAGTTCTTCAAAGCTCGGACAGTACCTTTCGCACTCCGAGCAGGTGTGGAAGCAGAACTAAGTCGGCTGGAGGAACAAGGTGTCATCTCAAAGGTAGAGCACAGCGAGTGGGCATCACCAGTTGTACCGGTAAAGAAAGCGAATGGGGACTTGCGCATTTGTGGCGATTTCCGCATGGCACTGAACTCTCAACTGGAAATAGACCAGTATCCCCTACCCAGAGTAGATGACATTTTTGCCTCTCTTGCAGGGGGTCTCTTGCAGGGGGTGAAAAGTTCACCAAGCTTGATCTCAAACAAGCATATTTACAGCTTGAGGTCCATCCTTCTTCCCGCAAATTTCTGACCATCAACACCCACAAGGGACTATATGAATACAATCGGATGGTGTTTGGGGTAGCCTCTGCCCCAGCCATTTGGCAACGAAAAATGGACGAGATTTTGGCGGACATTCCTTTTACGCAGTGCCTGCTAGATGACATGCTCATCACGGGACGGACTGACCAGGAACACAAGCAGAATGTGGAGCTTGTGTTGGCGAGACTCCAAGAACAGGGTCTGAAAGTGAACTTAGCAAAATGCCAATTCATGGTGCCTAAATTGGAGTTTTGTGGCCACCTTGTGGATGCAGAAGGTATTCACACCACGGAAGCCAAAGTTGATGCTTTAGTCAACGCTCCAGCCCCAACCAACGTCCAGCAGCTGCGATCATACCTGGGCTTGCTGAACTATTACCAGTGCCCATCAATGACCACTAAACTCACCTATCTGACATACATACACTCACCTACCTGACATACATAGACCTACCTGACATACATAGACCTACCTGACTTCACCTACCTGACATACACTGACTTCACCTACCTGACATACACTCACCTCACCACTATGACATACATGGACCTACCTGACATACACTGACCTCACCTACCTGCCATACATGGACCTACCTGACATACACAATGACTTCACCTACCTGACATACATGTGCAAGTGTACTGCTCATCAGCGTTATCTTGTGCCTCTCATCCCGGCGGCACGCCCATCATGTGTCACAGGCAGTCAGCCAGCCAGAGAGGAGGAGAGGAAAGTCGCTCGCCCAAGCCGCAATCTTACAGTGATGTGGCTCGTAATTGTAATTGCCGCCTTCTGGAGCCTGTGGTGCCTGCGGTCCCGGCATTGGACCTGTGGGACGTCCATCATAGACGCTGCAGGCTCCAGAAGGGGGGACTTGCAATATCACTCGGCCACATCCAGCGTCGTTCCTAATCATAGCGGTCCCTGTTCGGCAGCCACCGCCGGCGCTCGGGGCTGACAATTGGATGCTACATTCCTGACACTCTGGGTTTTTCAGGGACCCATTCGGGGCTCCAGTCCCCCTAGCCACACCCTCTAGACGCCCCTGATACCCGCCATCAAACATGAAGGTGGAAACATTATGCTTGGGGGTGTTTTTCTGCTTAGGGGACAGGAAAACTGCACTGCATCAAAGGGATGATGAATGAGTCCATGTACTGTCAAATCTTGGGTGAGAACCTCCTTCCCTAAGCCAGGGCAATTAAAATGGGTCATGGAAGTGTATTCCAGCATGACAATGACCTAAAACACACGGCCAAAGCAACAAAGGAGTGGCTCAAGAAGAAGCACATTAAAGTTATTAGTTCATGAAAACATATAGCTCCTCCCTATACAGGCCCGTCGCTACAGGACAGGCAAAAAAAAACAATTGCTTGGGGCCCCGAGCTGGCCTGGGGCCCTCAACTTTTCCTTCCCAGGCTGTAGTGTGGCCGAGCTCCTCTTCCTGCCTCCTGGAGCCCTGTCAGTCCGGCCAGGTACCACGCGTGGTACAGGAGATTCAGTTTCCTGTTCCCGGCCGGACTGACAGGAAGTGCACACTGAGTGCTCACTTCCTTTCAGTCCGGCCGGGAACACAGGAAACTGAATCTCCTGTACCGCATAGTACCCGGCCTGGGCACTATCTGATAGGGGACTGGGGACCCATAATGATAGAACACCAGACTGAAAGGAGGAAGAGGAGTTCGGCCACGCTACAGCGGCAGCCTACAGGGAAGAAGGGGAGGTGAGAATAGAAAAACATAGGGACTGGGGGGGGGGGGAGTAAGACCATTTGGGTAAAAAATTAGTGAAGGGCTAACGTAGGCTTTGCGTGCAGGGGAGGGCCCCCATTTTGCTTGGGGCCCCAAAATTCCTTCAAACGGCCCTGTCCCTATACGTAATCATCCATACTTTCATCCCAAGAATTTAACCACTTAAGCACTGCCTCCTGCACATTTACGTCGGCAGAATGGCACGGCTGGGCACATGTACGTACAGGTACGCCCTCTTTAAGTGCCCAGTCATGGGTCGCGGGCGTGACTGTGACCGCGGGACCCACGGACCCGATTGCCGCTGGAGTCCTGCGATCAGTCCCCGAAGAGCCGTCATCGATCGTGTGATCCCTTTTATAGGGAAATACAATCAATGATGTCACACCTGCAGCCACACCCCCCTACAGTTAGAAACACAGATGAGGTCATACATAACCCCTTAAGCCCCTCTTTGTGGTTAACTCCCAAACTGCATTTGTCATTTTCACAGTAGACAATGCATTTTAAATGCATTTTTTGCTGTGAAAATGACAATGGTCCCAAAAATGTGTCAAAATTGTCCGATGTGTCCGCAAAAATGTCACAGTCACGAAAAAAATCGCTGATCGCTGCCATTAGTAGTAAAAAAAAAAATTAACAAAAATGCAATAAAACGATCCCCTATTTTGTAAACGCTATAAATTTCCCGCAAACCAACCGATAAACGCTTATTGTGATTTCTTTTAACAAAAATAGGTAGAAGAATACGTATCGGCCTAAACTGAGGAGAAAAAAATATTTTTTTATATATTTTTGGGGGATATTTATTATAGCAAAAAGTAAAAAATATTTCATTTTTTCAAAATTGTCGCTCTATTTTTGTTTATAGCGCAAAAAATAAAAACCGCAGAGGTGATCAAATACCACCAAAAGAAAACTCTACTTGTAGGAAAAAAAAGGACGCCAATTTTGTTTGGAAGCCACGTCGCACGACCGCGCAATTGTCTGTTAAAGCGACGCAGTACCGATTCGCAAAAACTGTCCGGGTACTTTAGCTGCCTAAAGGTCCGGGTCTTAATTGGTTAACATAACCATTTATACTGTTGTCTTAAAAATGTAAAATAAATCTTTATAACAATCTATGTATATGTTGTGTACATTTACAGATGCTTGGATGCACCTCTGTACTACATGGGACCAGAGCCGGGACAAGGGGTGGGTAGGAGGGTCGGCTGCCCTGGGCACTGAGGTATCATGTGGGGTAGGGGGGCACCACAAGCAGATTTGGGGGGAGGGAATTTGTGTTGGATGGGGGAATTAGGGGGAGGTTGGTAGGGGGTAAGAATTCATTTAGTAAAGGGAAATTTGGGTAGGTGTGCTGGGAGCGGTAATTTGGGGGAATTTGTGTTGGAAGGGGGATGGGTGAAGAGGATTTTTGCTAGGAAGGAGTGATTTGGGGGGGGGGAGCATGTGCTGGAAAAGGCAATATGGTTCTGAGGATGGATTTGCGCTAAGATAAGAAAACATTATTTGAATTGTGAATTGGGGGTATTTGTGCTAGGGCGAGGGGATTTGGAATGGGGGAGAAGTTTTGTGTTTGGAGGGGAAATTTGAGGGGTAGAGAACTTGTGCTGGGGTGGGGGGGGGTTGGGGGGGGATATGTGCTGAGGGCACATGAGAAGAGAGAGGATTTGAGCTGGGGGTGGGGCAAACATTTTTGCCAGGAGAGGTGATTTTAGCAGGGGTGTGGCTTTGTACTGGGAGGGAGGGGGGATATATGCTCAGGGGGAGAATGCTGATTACTGCTCAATTTTGTATTGGGAGGGAGGATTTTTGCTGACACATTATCACACATCTTGGGGGGGGCGCAATTTGGCATGATCGCCCTGGGCTCCAGAGAACCTTGTCCCGGCACTGCATGGGACCACAGATGACACCTTTGTTCCTATAATATGCACTTATTTATTCCCTTTATCAATAAACGTACTGAACTGCTCTACTTAGAGGCGCCCTCTTGTGTTTCTCTGCTATATTATAGATATCCCTTCTATCAGATAGCTCTCTTCAGGGCCTGCCAGCAAGCCTGGCTGCAATTACCCCTCTTCACTGCCTTTCCCACAGTCCTCTCTTCTGGTTCGGCACCCATCTCTCAAACTGTAATCTCTCAGTTCTCTCAGGCGTACCTCCCCAGTCCTCCCTCACCAGCACTCCATGCTGTGACCAGTTGTCCTCCCTGGAGTCTCTTAGCAGTGTCTCACCTGCTGTCCTCTCCTTGCTCTCTCATGTGCCTCTCCTTCCAGGATCTTTTCTCTCCTCCTGGATGTACCCGAGCCCCGTGCCAGGGTCGACCCCGTCCCCAGAACGGGGAGCTCTCTGTGTGCCCTGACAGCCGTCAGGCTCCCCACTCCAGCCCATCCATCCAACAAATCCTCCCTAGCTGGGCTGACCCCAGGTATTTAAGGAGGCCTGCCCCCTTCCTATCCAAGTTGGGGATTGGTCAAGGCTCCTAAAATACCCCAGACAGCTCCACCTCCCCTCTCCTACTTTCTTTCTAGCACTTGCAATTGCAATAAGCGTATATTGATTGGTTTGCGCAAAAGTTATAGCGTCTACAAAATAGGGGATAGAATTATGGCATTTTTATTATAATTTTTCTTTTACTAGTAAAGGCAGTGATCTGCTATTTATATAATGACTGCGATATTATGTCGGACATATCGGACACTTTTGACACATTTTTGGGACCACTGACATTTTTACAGCGATCGGTGCTACAAAAATGCACTAATTACTGTGAAAATGACACTGGCAGTAAATGGGTTAACCACTAGGTGGTGCTGAAGGGGTTAAGTGTGCCTTAGGGAGTGCTTCTAATTGTAGATGGGATGGGCTGTGTGTGACATGACAGTGATCACGGCTTCCGATTACAGGAAGCTGCGATCACTGTCCTGTTACTAGGAAGACTGGGGAAATGCTTGTTTACATGAGCATTTCCCTGTTCTTCCTCACTGTGACATGATCGCGGGTATGCCTGTGGACATCAAATCCGCTGGACCCGTGGTCGAAAACATGGAGCACTCTTCTTAAAGGGGACCTATATATACGTCCTTTTGCCTGTCCGTGCCATGCTGCAGACGTATATCTGCGTGCGGCAGTCGGCAAGCAGTTAAGCTGCTTAGCGATGGTCTTGTAGCCCATTCAAGCCTTGTGTAGGTCTACAATCTTGTCCCCGACATCCTTGGACAGCTCTTTGGTCTTGGCCATGGTGGAGAGATTGGAATCTGATTGAGTGATTGCTTCTGTGGACAGATGTCTTCTATACAGGTAACAAGCTGAGATTAGGAGCACTTCCTTTAAGCGAGTGCTTCTAGTATCGGATTGTTACCTGTCTAGAAGACACCTGGGAGCCAGAAATCCTGCTGATTGATAGGGGATCAAATACTGTGTGCAAACCTGGTGACCAACTACAAGAAAAGTCTGACCTCTGTGATTGCCATTGGCGGTTTTGCCACCAAGTACTAAGTCATGTTTTGCCAAGGGGTCAAATACTTTTTTTTTTTCTTCCACAAAAGGGGTCAAATACTTATTTCACTCATTAAAATGCAAATCAATTTATAACTTTTTTGAAATGGGTTTTTCTGGATATTTTTGTTGTTGTTCTGTCTCTCATTGTTAAAATAAACCTGCCATTAACCTTATAGAATGAGCATTTCTTTTGTCAGTGGGCAAACATACAAAATTAGCTGGCGATCACATACTTTTTTTCCTCAATGTATAGGAAGGCCTAGCCAACACCATAATAACAAAAAGGCAGCGCTCAATTTATGCCGCCGTAGCGTATCTCTTTTACGCTACGCCGACGCAGCGCAGAGAGGCAAGCATGGAATTCACAAAGCAAATGCTCCCAACTCTGCGCCGGCTAGCATTTATTTAGTGGGCGTAAGCTGGCGTAAGTAGAAGTAGGTGGAAGTAGGCTGGAAGTGAGCGTGATCCATGTTAATGAAGAGTGACCCCATGCAAATGATGGGCTGGGCACCAGACAAGTACTTAAAATGATCTGTGCATGTGTTGGGACATGGACATATCCCTGTGCGCATGCGCACAACCACGTCAGAACAACTGCCTAAGATACGCCGGTTCACTATGTACGCCGTGAGCGTAACCTATGCCCAGCCAGACCCACATCGGCCCATATTCACAGACTTCCAACGTACAATACGTAGGCTTGTGTTCCCTGGTCCATACCTTTGCATGGGTTGCGCCTCATCTATGAGGAATAACTTTACGCCGAAAGTAAAACTTACTCAAACCGCGTAAATAATGCGCCGGGCGCAAGTACGTTCGTGAATCGGCGTATCTCCCTCATTTGCATATTTGAATAGAAAATTAATGGGAGCGCCACAATTGTCCAGCGTAAATATGCGCCCACTCTACATTGTGGGTTTGGCGCACAGATACGACGACGCATATTTGTACTTACGCGGCATATCTGGAGATACGTCGGCGTAAGTGTTTTGTGAATCCGGGCCTACGATTGTAATAATTTGTGTAAAAGCACAATAATAGTGGTATAATTGATAGTCCAATAAGGAACCCACAACGATACCACTGAGAAGTCTGTGATAGAAAGGGTAACATCAGATCCTGAGTCACCAAAATAGCCCTACAGCACCTTCAACACAGTGACCGCCGAAAAACAGATGGAGGAAGCAAGTGCAGTGTAATGGCTCAAAAGTACCTGTTGTCATAGACAACTTTCATACTCAGCAAGATGTAATGGGTTATGGGAGCGTAGTATGAGGGTCCCAAAATGGTGGAAAACACAGCAACTAGCAGAAAAAACCTGCACAGAGAGCAGATGGACGTAGCCGCACTACAGCGGGGGTATCCGTTACACACGTGCGCAGAGGCGTATCTAGTGAAAATAGCGCTTATAGAAGCACTGAAACTGCGCCCCTGTCGAAAAATTTGAAACAGATAACCGTAACAAAAAAAACAGCTAACAAAACTAGTGATATTTATCATTCCCTTGTGATACCTTGGGTAGTGACATATCCTCTTTATGGAGAAATCTGGGGTTTATTAGACCCCTGATCCCTCCTCTGCCCTCCAAGGCCAGGTAAATGCAGAACCAATAATGAAAGTGATGAAATCTTCATCACTTAAGGCCTCAGTTTTCACAGAGGAGAGGGAGAAACTGATGTTCCTCAGACCAGATGGAATGGGAGAGCCTGAGAGAACAGGGGAGGGCTGTGGCTGAACGCAGCAGGGATAGCGCTGCCAAAGCAAAGGTGCTGAAAAGGAGATCCTGCCTATGCTCAGGAAGAGGGAAGAAGAGACCCTCAGACCCTGGTAAGTGCTTTGCTGCCCAGCCACTCAACAGTGCCCCCTTCATATGCGAAGATTCGGAAATTAAAAAAAACTAAAATAAGGAAAAAAAGTCAAAAAATTAAAAAGAAATCCAAAATTCTAAATATTCTAAAAAATAACTAACTAATAATAACTATTAAATTATAGGTATTGGAATTTCCTTTCAAATTTGGCTGTTAGTAAACGTAACAAATACAAATTTGTTTGAAGTTACGAATTATCCAAAATAAAGAATGCTGCATCTAAACAAATGCAACAAAATTAAATAATAATAATACGTTTTTATTATTGTTATTTATTATTATTAATTTGTTACACTCCATTTGCTTGGATATGGCATTTGTTATTACGGATAATTTGTAACGTCAAATAAATTTGTATTCATTACCTTCACTAACAGCCACATTTCAATGGAAATTCCAATACCTATAATTTAATAGTTAGTAATAGTTAAAGGATCACTAAAGGAACATTTTTTTTTAGCTAAATAGCTTCCTTTACCTTACTGCAGTCCTGGTTTCATGTCCTTATTGTTCGTTTTTGCTTTGAAGTTGCTGTAATCCTGCTCTGATCTCCACACTTCCTGCTTGTCTGTTTCCTTATAACCCCAGTGCTGGGAGCTTTCTCACGGTGGTCTAAGCTGTCATTACTGTGTGTCTAAAACTTCCCAGATTAATTTTAAAAACAAAACACTGCCCTGGATTTATTTGTTTTTGTTCGGTGTGTCTATTTCTACTTTGCAGAAACATGAAGCCAGTTCAAAAGTGAAACTAACCTGCAGGCACATTATATGATTGATTTTTATCTATTTTTAATCATTTTGAAAAGGAATCAGTTAACTTTTATGTCTCTATACCCTGTAAACAGTCATTTCAGCAAAAAATATTTTTCCTTTAGTGACCCTTTAAGTTATTATTAGTTAGTTTTATATCAGATTTTTTGAGTTTTCGAGCTTTGTTCTAATTTTCTAATTTTCGTTCTTTTGAATTTTCTGTCTTATTTTTGGATTTTCAAAATTTTCGGATTTTCTAAATTCAGTAATTCAAAAATGAAAAAAATCAGAAATTTGCATATTCGGAATTAAACAAATTTGTCTAAATTCATTAAAAAACAAATTTGGAACTAAGCAAATTGTACATGCCTAACAATATCTTCATATTTTGTAGTTGTTAGTAGATCTAATGGAGATCTAATTGAGATTGTACAATAAGATTGTATAGTGTATGGTCAGCTACAATACTAAAAAATATGAAAATATATTCCATCAGAACTGCTTTGGGACTTGATTACATCAGTCTGCACACTATAAAGCATGTGTGCTGGTGTGCGTTTTGTAAAGGTGGTGCGATGAGTTTTACTTTAAAAATGTAACTTTATTAACCACTTAAGGACCGACCCTGTTTTTCAGACTCAGTGTTTACACATTAAAAACACGTGGGTTTTTTTGCTAGAAAATTACTTAGAACCCCACAACCGGGCATTATACATTTTTTTTCTAACACTCAAGAGAATAAAATGGCGGTCGTTGCAATACTTTTTGTCACACCGTATTTGCGCAGCGGTCTTACAAGCGCATTTTTTTTTTGGAAAAAAAACACTTTTTGCAAATTAAAAAATAAGACAACAGTAAAGCTAGCCCAATTTTATTTTTATTTTGTGAAAGATAATGTTACGCTGAGTAAATTGATACCCAACATGTTACGCTTCAAAATTGCGCCCTCTCATGGAATTGCGTCAAACTTTTACACTTAAAAATCTCCATAGGTAACGTTTAAAAAAATTCTACAGGTTGCATGTTTTGAGTTACAGAGGAGGTCTAGGGCTAGAATTATTGCTCTCACTCTACCGATCGCGGCTATAACTCACATGTGTGGTTTAAAAATCGTTTTTATGTGTGAGTCCTGTTTCACGTATGCGTTCACTTTCTTATTTATTTTACTTGATTTTATTGATTTTTACACTGGTTTAAAAAAAAAAATTGTGTCACTTTTATTCCTATTACAGGGAATGTAAACATCCCTTGTAATAGAAAAAAAGCATGACAGGTCCTCTTAAATATGAGATCTGGGGCCAAAATTACCTCAGATCTCATATTAAGACTAAAATACTATAAAAAAAAAAATGTCATTTGAAAAAAAAATGTCATTTGAAAAAAAAATTACAAAATTACAAGAATAAATTCTCCCTTTAAGACGTATGGGCAGAAGACTGCGACACACCGAGGAATCTCAGTGTACACAGAGTGTGTGCTCTTCTATCAAGCCAGTATCGCCATAGCAACAAAAGCCAGTATCGCCATAGCAACAAAAGCCAGTACATTCCTTCTGCTCATAGACTCCGCCCCTCTTCCAACTGCCATTTGGGCAGCCAATCAGTAGAAGCAGTTGTTTTCTGGCCAGCTGTGATGTCATAATGTCATGTATATAAATATAGAAGTGACAGAGGTCTGGCTCAGTGTGTGAAGAGCTTCTGTGCAGTGAAGACCTGTTTTTCTGTGCTCAGTGTTCATTATTGTCTCACATAGTTCTTATACGTTTATTCGTATATTTCATTACACGTTTTCTCGTGTATTCAATCGCGCGTGTAAGCTTTCGTTTTCGATAGCTTTTTACTTTTTTCACAATGTTATTACGTCAATATTCCACCCGAAAGGTGGAAACATCAGAGGAAAAGGCTTTAATTGCAAAGCTTGTAAAAAAGCTGGATGCAGAAATAGCCTTGAAGAAAAAAATCGAAGAGGAGAGACAAAACGACATCATTGAGTTTATCAAGAGTCGTTTCCCATCCGTCCGCAAAATCCGCAGGCCGGAATATGTTTTATGCCGCGATCTAACTTGTTATGATGATGTTGATGATATCACGCTCACAAAAGAAGAGCTCTGCCGCATTGGGTGTGAGAGACACGGCTATCGTCTATCCTCAGGACCCCGAACCCCACTTGGTGTACCAATCCGTATATTTGGAAGGGAAATCATTGAAGAATTAGACCTTTATGCTACCATGCTAAATGATGAAGACCTAAAGGCATTAAAGGAATTCATCCAAGAGAAATATGGGAAATATGAGGAAAAACCAGAGGTCATAGTGACAGAGGAGACAACTCCTCGACCTCAAGTTGGTAAACAGCCAAGGCTGTTAAGCAAAAGAGAGCAATTAAGTAATCAGTTACTCTCTGCAGAGGTAAAAACCTTGGAGGGCACAAAGCCCAAACCAGCGGATGTTACCCAAAAAGCCTACACAGGGTACGACCGAGCAAAGTATAAACTTTTGGAGGAGTCATGCAGAGTAAAAAGAGAAGAGTTCCAAAGATACCCTCCCTTGATACCATCAACTGGACCCATATTTCCAAGCTTGGCAACAAAAGGCGCAACTCCTGAAATTAAAAAGCCACTTCTTAGAAAGTCAAGAGACCTGGAGGGCACAAAATTTCCTAAAGTGGATGTTGCCCAGAAAGACGTCACAGGGTACAGCATGGCAAAGTATAGACATTTGCAGGAGTTATGCAGCGTAAAGAGAGAAGAGTCCGCAAATCTCCCCAGTACACCATCAAATGTACCCCAAATTCCAAGCCTGCCAAAAAAAGGAGCAGCGCTTAAAGATGAAACGATTCCAAGGTGGCAAAAATGTGCCGATAAAGTGATGCTGCCTAAACCACCTCCACCAAGAGAAGGCGGCAAAACTCTTGTAGCTGGGCACCGAAGATTTACTCAACGTCAAGATATTCTCAGAGACAAGGTTCAGATGAAGATTACTGAAAAGAAGACAGTGGCTGCAGCCCGGCTAGACAGATTAATGAAGGGTGCCAACCGTAATTAATATGGCTCTCTTAATAAGACTTAAAAGGACAACATTAAAAATGTATCATTTATGGCACAACATATGCAAGCCCACTGCCCCAGGTACAGGCATTGTATCCAGTGGTGTCACTAGGGGTGGTATAGGGGCAGGTTAGGGTGGTAAAGGGTGGTATAGGGCCAGGTTAGGGTGGTATAGGGCCAGGTTGGGGTGGCATAGGGGGAGGTTAGGGGTGGTATAGAGGCAGGTTAGGGGTGGTAAAGGGTGGTATAGGGCCAGGTTGGGGTGGCATAGGGACAGGTTAGGGGTTGTATAGGGGCAGGTTAGGGGTGGTAAAGGGTGGTATAGGGCCAGGTTAGGGGTGGTATAGGGGCAGGTTAGGGGGGTGGTATTGGGGCAGGTTAGGGGGGTGGTATAGGGACAGGTTGAGCTGGTATAGGGCAGGTTAGGGCAGTGTGCTCAGTCATTGACATTGCTCTAAACTGTCCCTGAATTTGAGGGATTTCGGGGAGGGGGGGCTTGGGGGGGAGAAGTTGGGGAGGAATCGATTTGTTCATTCTCAAATCAGGAGGACCAAGATTTTTTGGCCGAAGGCAAGATGAACTCCAAATTGCCGATGAGTTTGGCTACGTGCAACATTTATTTACAGGACTAACATTTATTTACAGACACACACTGGACAACATACAATGACTGGCATGCACTGACCTACACTAAGGGTCCTTTCACACGTCCGTTCCGTTCGTCCACTGTAATGGGCCCCTATGGGAGCGGATCTGTTAGCAGATGATGCATCCGCTAACGTCCGCAAGTTCCCCATCCGTTTTTTTGGACGGAAGAATGTCCTATTTTTCTTCCGTCCGGCGGATCGGATCGGATGCAAACGACCGCCCGACAGCTCAGCAGAGACCCCCCCGGACCGCTCCGTGTGAAAGAGGCCTAACAGAGGACATGCAGATGTACATAAACTGACTGCTCCATGCTTTAGATAGATGTACACACACACACAACCAAATTAGGGGAGAGTAGATCGCACACACAGATTATAGGATGAGGCCTACAGTGAGGCCTATAGTTAGTGTAGGTCCTGCCCTGGAAGAGTCTACCTTGCCGTGGTGGGCAGGCTTGGAATCTCTTGGTCAAAAGTGTGTCAGTGATTGGGCGAGAGGATCACTAGATCTTCACTTCTGGCCAATTGATTTTACCAAAGGACTCTTGGTTTAATCAGAGTATTTATAGTTGGAAAAGGAAAAAATGTGTATAGATCCATAATTATACTTTCATAAAACACACAATAAAAATTTGGTATATTTACATTTGAATTGCTTCTTCTTTTATTTAACCCCTTAACGACCGCAGCACGCCTATTTACGTCCACAGAAGGGCACGTACAGGCAGATGGGCGGATATATACGTCCCTGCCTTCTAGCAGCAGGTCGATCGGGGGTCCGATCGGTTGGCTTACCCCCTCCGCTGCGTGCGCGGTTGGCTTACCTCCAGGAGCGATCCGACTCGATGGGGCGGCGGTTCATTTCTGTCCGCCCCCTCGTGATCGCTCCCAGCCAATCCCGAGATGAGAGAAGAGTCACAGTAAGTCCGCACAAACACTACACTGACACAAGTACACATAGGCACATTAACCCCTTGCGATCACCCCCCCCCACCCCCCTGTCACAGTGTCACTGAATGCAGTGATCATATATGTACTGATCACTGCATTTAGTGTCAGTGTGACAGGCAGTGTGACAGGCAGTTAGTGTTAGGTCCAGGGTAGCCCCGTACCCCCCCCATATAAAGTTTTAATCCCTTGATCACCGCCCTAGTTAACCCTTTCACCCCCTATTGCCAGTGTCACCAAGCGATCATTTTTCTGATCGCTGTATTAGTGGCACTGTTGCTGCTAGGTAGCTAAAAAAATTATTGCGATTTTTTTTTTACTAAAGACATGTGGCTGAATAAATGTTGGCCTAAATGTTTGACTTAAATTTAGTTTATTCAATTCTTCTTATAACAAAAAGAAACATTTTTTTTTTTTTTTTTAAATGTCACTTGTTTTTGGTTTATAGCGCAAAAAATAAAAATCGCAGAGGTGATCAAATACCACCAAAAGAAAGCTCTATTTGTGGGAAGAGAAGGACGCAAATTTTGTTTGGGAGCCACGCCGCACGACCGCGCAATTGTCTGTTAAAGCGACGCAGTGCCGAATTGTAAAAACGCCACTGGGCATTTAGCAGCATATTGGTCCAGGGCTTAAAGCGGTTAATATTTCACCCTCATAATATCTCCCATGCGATCCAGCATGTACTGGCGTCAGCGCCAGTATGGCTACTTTTTTTTTTGTTAGGCACATACTGTATTATTGTAGTAATTCCTTTTTTTGACGGCGCCGAGTATAGCGCGTCTGACATTTCATTCTAGAAATACCAGATTATCGTAGGTAATCAGAATTGCGGCGCCTGCGCACAGACCTAGGAGCTGACTGCGCAGGCGCCGTTATTACCTGCTATGGCGCGTCACGTTGCGTCATTCGGAGAAATACGGCGCCTGCGCGTCCGTTTGCGCAGGCGGCATTATTCCCGAAGACTTACATATGGGTATTTTGCCATACTTACAGCCGTTCCACCGCGGGGGACAGAAAAGGGAATTCTACAATATACAGTAAGTGTGTAAAAAAAAAATGTATTAGTATGCGTGGATCGCATGGGAGATATTATATTTAATAACCGCTTAGATCATGTAACTAATACTTCTTCCCTGTACATTTGTATTAGGTATTTATGTAATAACCCTTTCATGGACTAACAACATTTGGTGTTTACAAGTTAAAATCCGTATATTTTGGCTTGAAATTTACTCAGAACCCCAAAACATTATATATATTTTTTAACTGGGAATCTAGATAAAAAAAAGGTGATTGTTGCCATATTTTATGTCACGCAGTATTTTTGCAGCGATGTTTCAAACGCAATTTTTTGGGAAAAATGTACTTTTGTGAATAAAAAAAAAATGAAAAAGTAAAGTTAGCCCAATTTTTTTCTATAATGTGAAAGATGATGTTACGCCAAGTAAATAGACACCAAACATGTCATGCTTTATAATTGCACGCACTCGTGGAATGGTGATAAACTACGGTACCTAAAAATCTCCATAGGCAACGCTTTAAAAATGTTTTATAGTCACCAGGTTAGAGTTACAGAGGAGGTCTAGTGCTAGAGTTATTGCTCTCACTCTGACGATCACGGCGATACCTCACATGTGTAATTTGAACACCAACGACTTCCGTATGCGTTTTCTTTGCTTAATAAGCTTGAGGGGATGGGGGTGCTTTAAAAAAAAAATTCACACATTATTAAATTGTGTTTTTAAAAAAAATGTGATCTCTTTATTGCTGTCACAAGGAATGTAAACATCCCTTGTAAAAGTAATAGGTGGTGACAGGTACTCTTTATGGAGGAAGCGGGGTCTGAAAGACCCCAAATCCCTCCTTTACACTTTAACCACTTAAGACCAGGACATTTAGGCAGGTAAAGGACCTGGCCAGTTTTTGCGATCCGGCACTGCGTCGCTTTAACTGACAATTAAATCCCTCCTTTACACTTTAAAGTATTTAGATTGCCAAAAACGGCGATTCTAAATACTCTATAATTTTTTTAATCCAGCGCCATTGGCAGCCAAGTAAACTGGAAGTGACTTTGTGCCGTCTCTTCCGTCTTTACATTCAGGAGACTGGCAAGAAGCCAGGGAGTGGTGCATCGTGGATCGGGTCTCGCAGTGGGACGGAAGGCCTGGTCAGAGCAGCAGGAGTGGGGCATGCTTTTAGCCGCATCGGTTATTATGACTGGATAGCCAATTGCCCGCTCTAAACAACGGTACCAGGATGATACCTGCAGCTGCGGGCATCATCCTGGCATACCTCCTAACTTTTTAAAATTTCCCTGCAGGACATTTTTGTTGAGCGGGGGGGGTGCCATCGGATCGAAGTTGTTGAGCGGGGGGGGGGTTTCGCAGTTGTTGAGCGGAGGGGGTGTTACGCGCGTCAGAGTTGTTGAGCGGGGAGGGAATGGTTACGCGGGTCTGAATTGTTGAGCGGGGGGGGGGGGGTCTGGGATCAGAGTTTTTGAGCGGGGGTGATCGCAGGACTCCAGCACCGATCACGGGACCACAGGATTTACAGCGAATCTCTGTAATCGCCGGGGGGGGGGGGTTTGAAGAAGCATGTCCTAACCATGTATATATATCTATTTACTGACAACAACGCTGTATCCTGGTCTAGGCCAACAAGGCCGAGGGCAGCACTTTGCAGGGGGGCAGCACGGAAAGAGTCCCCGCTGGCTTGTACTACACTGTCAGTGTAGCGCCAGTCTTATGGGGCGGACTGGGCTGAGAGGAAAATTAGTCTAACGCCCCCATTAAAGCAGCCGTACTGCTTCCGGTATGCAGGCTGCCGGCATTCCGCAACTGTTGGTAGGGAAGGCGCTGCTTCTAATTTTGACTGTCCTATCGTCCTGGGACCACAAACCTTCCTCACTGTGCTATGGTTATATCCTCTTAGTCCTCTCCATAAAATTATCAGAAATTTGTGCTTAAAGTAGAACTATAGGCAACACTTTTTTTTTTTTTCATTCTGGATAAAGTAAGGGAGGTTTATAGCCCCTGTCGGTTTATTTTTTTACCATCCCTGTCCCATTGCAGAGATTTCCCTTCACTTCCTGCCCCATAGCCAAACAAGAAGTGAGAGGAAATCTTTGCAAATTAAAGGAATCCATTGCTCCCCCCCCCCCCTTCCAGGCACTCGAAAATTTCAAAGGCGGGTCTTAATCAGAAAGGGGTGTGGCCTTGACCAGAAGGGGTGGGTCATATTTTAATTAGAGGGTGCACAAGTTTATTCAGGCCTAGGGCAGCACAAAACCTAAATACACTACTGGCCTGTATATATAACCAGGGCCGATCCGCCCTATAGGCTCACTATGCAAGCCGCTTAGGTCCCCCTCAAATTACTAGAGGCCCCGCCTGGTGAGAAATCATTTTCGGCCCCTCCCCCTCACCCCGCTTCTCAACTCGCTGCTGCATGAGAGAAGAAGTAAGAAGTCAGCACCCCCCTTCTCACTTTAATGTAAGATGTCATTTCCGACAGCAGAACACCCCCCTCCCCAGCTTCCCAACTTTAATGTGATATGTCATTTTCGGCACCCCCGCTTCTCAACATGTCATGTCATCTTGCTTAGGGCCCCAGGGAGGTCAGGATCGGCACTGTATATACACATGGATAAAAAACCCTGTGGACAGCAAGGAAGTGTTGTGCCCACAAAGATGGTCGTTGTGATGTCATGTGACGTAAATGGGCATGTTTTTCTTCTTCAAACAGCAGTTTGGTCATAGTAAGGCCATACTGATGCATTAAAATAGACCCCTAGGGGCTGTGTCCAAGATGGCCACCGGAGCAGACGTGCTGTGAGGGAGCTCCCGCATGATCTCCGCTGTTTAACCCTGTTTCCCTGCAGCTGGACAATCCTGACTGACCCAGCCCGGTGGCGGACATCGGCCGGAGGAAGGTATGACCAAAGGGAGGGGTGCCCTTTCCTCCCGAAAGTCCCTAAAATCCGTTCCGCTCCCGCTGTGCAGAGCACCGCGTGGCTGCAAACATGGCGTCTCAGACTGAGGAGTCGGGCTCGGGAGCAGACTGCTACAGAACAGTTCCAACTTTGAAGCCTTGATGCAGGCGATTGGTGCCTGTCAGACCACCCTGACTAGCAAGATCGAACATGTCCAGCTGGATATTAGCCTTATACGTCGGGACATGGACTCCTTTCGCACCCGCCTTACAGAGATGGAGCGCCGGGTGGGGGACACCGAGGACGTGCTGCAGGACCATACGGCATCGCTCCGCACGCTGCAAACACGGGTCAAACACCTAGAAACCCGCGCAGAAGACGCGGAAAACAGAAACAGGAGAAATAATTCCGTATAGTAGGACTGCCTGAGGGGTTTGAAGGACACTAACCCTACGGGATTTACGGAGCACCTGCTGCGCACCCTTCTCCCCACCGCGGCCTTCTCCCAGTTCTTTGTTGTGGAAGAGGGCGCATAGGATGCCTGCTGCCCGGGGGCCCCCGGGAGCTCCTCCTCGACCTACATACTGAAATTACTGAACTTCAGGGACAGAGATTTGGTCCTACGCGAGTCAGAAGCTAGAACAACTAAGATTTGAGGGGGCCAAATTGATGATTTTCCCAGATTATTCTGTGGACACCCAGAAGCAACGCCGCTCATTCGATCAGGTGAAGCTCAGCCTCAGAAACCGCAAGATTAAGTACAGTATGCTGTTCCCGGCCAGACTGCGAATCCAAGATGGAGACTGTGCGCTTTTTCACCTTCTCCTGATGATGCTTCACGCTGGCTGGAGACCCTGCCCGGACACTGACATGTTCTACACCGAGGGTATGTCTGAATGGCCCTTGTTTGCTGGTCCTGTTTTTTTTTTTCTTTTCTCCTTCATGTTTGTTCCTGGCTGCTGCCGCCCCCTGACTATCTACTTTGATGGCCGCGTGCCATCTTGCCTGCCTACACTGTCCACACGCAAGCTGGGGGGGGGGGGGGGGGAATGACTGGATAACTTCCCTATTTTCCTTTTTTCTTTTTCTGTTGGGTTTTTTTCTCTGTTACTGGGGTTACGTTTCAACTCCTGACGGCGTTATTTTTTGCAACCGCCTTAAGATCTGAACCCCCGGAGTCTTTTTTGTGCTGCTCGGGTGAATGAACAATACTCTGCAGGGAACGATGATCCTTAATAATACGGTGGAGACCTTGCTGCACGTACTGTGATACTCAGGTGTGTCCTTCTGTTCGTACAACCCACTGGTTGTTGCCATGTTTGGTTTTGGGAGGAAAGCACACCGAGGTTTGGGGGGTGGTGCGGGGAGGGGGGATGGGGATTATAGTTGGAGCTTCTGTTTTAGCTCCCTTCTGGTTTTGTGTTGCAGCTATGCTACTAATGGACCCTTCTCATGTGACTGTATACTTGCTAGTGATTCCTAGACATACTACTCTGCTGATTTATGGCGCTATGGGGCCTCACGGATGGGGGCCTCTTGTGCATAAATGATGTGATGCACCTATCTGTCAAATCTCTCTCTCAAATGTGGTGTAAGATGATATCCTGAACCCTTTTAATATCGCTCCCATGGCCTCCATTAACCATATTGTCATGGAATGTTTAGGGGGTTAAACTCCAAGATTAAGAGGTCCCTGGTGTTTAATTATCTGAAGAAATACTCTCCCCGCATCTGCATTACTCCAGGAGACACATTTGCTGGGGAGCAGGACCCTGGCTCTCCGGAAACCCTGGGTGGGCTCGTACTACCATTCCACATACTCAGCTATTCTAGGGAGTCAGCGTCCTGGTCCACAAGTCACTTGAGTTTACCCTGATGGATCTACACCTTGACCCGGAGGGAGGTATGTGGTTATACATGCCATGTGTGATAGGTTAGAGCTTCTCATTGTGGGCATCTACATCCCGCCCCCGGCCACGATGGTATGCTCGGGGGGCTCACCACGCTCCTGGCGCAGGTATGCCGTCAGCTGGGTGATTATTGCCGGAGATTTTAACATGACCCCCAATCCGGCCCTAGACAGACACAATGCTGGACCCCTGGGAGATTCCCTCTTATCTCACTGGGCGGGGAATTATGGGCTCACAGACGTCTGGAGGATGAGGCATCCGGACACAAAACAGTATACCTGCCACTCGGCCACGCATGCCTCATTCTCAGGATCGATTTGATATACACCTCTGAACACACTGCTCTCCCGAGTACTGGAGGTGGATATCCTCCACGGGGCATTTCTGATCATGCACCTCTTTTGCTCACTATGCAGACTGACTCGCTGCCTGGCACCCGTGTTATGGAGGCTGTCTGGATTTTGGGTTTACGGATGATAGGGTGGCCCCTCTGATCGAGGAGGAGCTGGGGGTTTATTGGTCACATAATGAAGGCACGGTCCCTCCCCCAGTCCTATGGGATGCCTTCAAGGCCTATACTAGGGGACAGTACAAAACGGTGATTGGGAGGGTTAGGAAAGACACGACACTGGACGCTGGAGGTGATCGGGAGGAGAGAGTCCTCCGCTTGGGAGGAAGCTTATGTAACTACTAAAGATGCTTCGACATATGCTGAGATGCAATCCCTCCATAGGGAAATCTCCCTGTTGCGGGTTGCGGCCACTAGGAAACAACTGCTCTCCCAGTCGCAAAGGATCTTTGAACAGGGGGAGAAAACGGGTAGGTTGCTGGCGTGGCTGGCGAAGGAGCGATCCTCCACATCTCACATTGCCTGTATCCGGGATATGACCAGGGGGTGTCTCACTCTGACCCCCCGGTATTAATGCCCAAATTACAGAGTACTATAGACGTCTGTATACTTCCAGGGCAGAATACACTGCAGACAGCCTAAATGACTTCCTAGATCAGGTAGACTTCCCACAGCTCTCAACTGTGGCCCGGGCCACCCTTGACGCTCCAATCACACTTAAGGAGGTGCAGGTGGCAGTGGCCACGCTTCAATCAGCCAAGACACCTGGACCTGACGGCCTCCCCGCCGAATTTTATAAGACAAACAGTGAACTGCTTGCTCCTAAGTTCCATAGGTTGCTTCTGGCCATGTTGGAGGAGGGCAGTCTTCCTCCCTCTATGGGAGAGGGCGATCGTTGTAGTCATACCAAACCCAATAAAGATCCCACACTTTGTGCTTCATACCGTCCATCTCGCTACTCAATGTAGACGCCAAAATTGCCACTAAGATCCTCTCAAATAGGCTCAATTCAATCATCTTATCCCTGATACATGGAGACCAGACTGGCTTCATGCCGGGCAAGGGCACTGACATTAATTTGCGTCGGTTGTACACGCATCTGTCCTATGCTGAGAGGACTGGCTCTCCTGGGGTGGTGGCCTCCCTCGACGCCGAGAAGGCTTTTGATTCGGTGGAGTGGGGGTTTCTGTGGGAGGTCCTGGCCCGGTTCAACTTTGGCCCTAAATTCATATCATGGGTAAAGCTAGTGTATAGGAAACCCCTCGGCGAGAGTTCGTACGAATGGCATGCTTTCCTCCCCCTTCTCTCTAGGTAGAGGCACCAGGCAGGGATGCCCACTATCACCGGGGCTGTTTGCCCTGGCGGTGGAACCTCTGGCTATCCTCCTTAGAAATGCCCCGGAGATTGGCGGGATTCAGATTGGTCCGTTGGCTGAGAAGCTCTCCCTTTATGCAGATGATGCGTTGCTGTACTTACCAGATGCATCCTCCTCGCTGACAGCGGCTCTGCAGATCATTGATCAATATGGTTTCTTCTCGGGCGTTCGGATCAACTGGTCCAAGTCAACTCTGTTTTCAATGACCCCATGCCCTACCCCTGTATAGACCCGCAGATCCCGTTGGCCCTGGTCTCTAGATTTAGATACCTTGGGATCGAGGTCCAGAGGGACCTCTCTCAATACCTACCTGACAATGTGTACCCGATCCTCCAACAACTAACCGCTAAGTTTCAGGCTTGGAAATCTCTTCCCCTCACGCCTGTAGGTCGAATTAATCTCCTCAAAATGACTTTCCTCCCCAAATTTCTGTATGTATTTCGCAATACCCCAGTCCCCATTCCCAACTCCTTCTTTCAAAAGATAGACCGGGCAGTTAACACATTTGTGTGGGGTGGGATGGCCCCTAGGGTTGCTCGTGCCACCTTGCAACTCCCTTTATCCCTAGGAGGCCTGGCACTTCCCTGCTTTAAATTATATTACTGGGCAGCCGTGGTTGTGACTGTCCGCTGGTGGTTCTCCCAGCCTAAGTCCAACCCTGCGGTCAACCTAGAGGCGGCGGTGCTGGGCTCATACTCGGCGTTAAGCAACCTGGTGTTCCGTGGACCTAGGGCACAACCTGAGATGACGACCCCTATGCGAACAACTGTCCGGGTATGGGAACAAATCACAGTGAAACTCAGTGACCCCAACTCCATCTCCCCCCACATGCCGCTCTGGGGGAACCCTAAATTGACCCATCTACAGACGATCCCGGACCCGGCACTCTGGGCCGGTTACGAGATTAAAGTTCTGCGACAGATCATGTCTGGGGGTAAAATCCTCCCTATGATGCGCTGAAGGACGCCTTTCATTTACCACCCAAGATGTTCTTTCGTTATCTGCAGTTGAGGCACGCGGTTCAGGCCCAGTTTCCCGGGGGGGTCGAGCTCCGGTCCCATAGGGTGGAATCGTTTTTGATGTCTATAAGGGCAGACCGTATTCTATCATCTCTATATCTCAGGCTGTCATGTGGGGAACCAGGCGGAGCCTCTAAATTGTTTGATAAATGGAAGGCAGATCTGCCTGCCCTCGCCGCTGACGACTGGAAGAGGGAATCCAGCAATATATCCCTCTCATGGTGTCGGCTAGGGACAGGTACATCCAACTTAAGTTTATACATAGAGCATACTACACCCCGGTGCGGCTCTCGAAGATTTATCCTACACAACGGATAGATGCCCCAAGTGCACTACAGGCCTAGGTACTTTTCTACATGTGGTTTGGGAGTGCCCGGTCATTCGGCGGTTTTGGTCAGGGGTGGGGACATTATCAACTCTGTAGGCAACGTACAGATTGACCTGAATCCAATCATACTGCTTCTGGGTGTATGTGACAATGTTGTACCTAACACACACAAGCGGCTGTTTGTATTTTACGCCTCCTTCTATGCCAGAAAGTCGATCCTGCTTAAATGGAAACAGCCGGATCCTCCAACGGTCTCCCAGTGGAGAGCTCTGGTGGATGCAACGCTGCCTTTATACAAGCTCACGTACATGAACCGTAAATGTCCTAAAAAGTTTGAGAAGATCTGGGGTGCCTGGTCCAAGCAGTAGCCCGGGTCCCGGGTCCTGCCCTTGAGGCGAGGGGCCGCCTTTTGACTTGGACCCTCCCCCCTTTCCCCCTCCTTTCCTCCCGCTGCTTTTCCCTGGCCTTGATCTCCCCCAGTCTGGTCCCATGTCCCCTCCCCCTTCTACCCTCTCCTCCCCTTTCCCCCCAGTCGCCTACCCTGGAGCCCAGGGCCCGGACAATCATACTCCATGCCCTTGCCACACACTGACATGTAGAATCTGAAGGAGTGACTGGCAGAGAATCGCGAAACATGATGTTTGAGACTCGGTCTATGAATATGGTTTTGTTTCTCCTGTAAGCTATAGCTGCATTGTTTTATTCTTTAATCTAAAATTTTGTTTTTCTTTTCTGTTTGTTCTGTTTAGATGTTTTTGTGATTATCATTTACTGTATGTCTTCATAACTCTCCTTTTGGAGACAAATAAAAACTTTTCTGTTAAAAAAAAAAAAAATAGACCCCTAAAGTTGCGCACATCCTTTCTCAACCCTTTTACCCTTATCCACTTAACGCCCGGCCATATTGATGGTCAAAAGACCAGGCTACTTTTTGCGATTTGGCACTGTGTCGCTTTAACTGGACAATTGCGCAGTCATGAGCATGGGACAGTGGCTCCCAAACAATTAGAGCTTTTCTTTTGGTGGTTATTTGATCAACTCTGCGGTTTTATTTTTTGAGCTATAAACAAAAATAGTGCAACAATTTGAAAAAAATGTCTATATTTTTTACTTTGTTGCTATAATAAATTCCCCAAAAAAGATATAAAAATAACATTTTTTTCCTCAGTTTAGGCTGATACGTATTATTCTACCTATTTTTGATAAAAAAAAATGCAATAAGTGTTTACCGATTGGTTGTGTTTGCACAAAATGTATAGCGCTCACCCCCGCAGTCAAATAGGGCCCTAATTTTTATGGCATTTTATTAATATTTTTTTTTTTTACTAATGGCGGCGATCAGAGATTTTTTTCGGGACCGTGCAATATGGCGGACACATCAGATCAATTTTGACATCATTTTGGGGACCATTGGCATTTTTAATAGGATCAGGGCCTAAAAATACCACTGGCAGGGAAGGGTTAACACTAGGAGGCGAGGAAGGGGTTAAGT